>QJPP01007279.1:290000-411727 GCA_003996215.1 Jaltomata sinuosa
AAAAAAGGAAGCTTAAGAATAGTATAGTCTTGCATTTTTTGATTTGTGTTTAGACTATTTTGTTGCTTCCTAAGTAACTTTTAACATAAAATACCTGTACAATTGTGAACTTCATAGAAGACTCTAGGGTGCAGGAGAAAAAAGAACCATGTTGACATTCAAGCTCGCTATCATTGAACTCTTGGTCTTTTTGTCTTTTTTTGCACTTGTGCACTGTTGAAAAAAGACGAACAAATATTTACTGATATAATTTTGTTTACGTTGGGCTCGGACATTGCCCGGGCTTTCCTTACTAGTTTACTTTTAAATGCCAAACACCAATTTATTCTTATCCTTATCACTTTTCATTATTGACTTAGTATAGTAGGCTTTCATTTATTATATATATAAAAGATGTTGCATTTAAATTAGTTTTGCTTCATTTAAAATGAGTGATTCTACCTATTTACACATTATGCTTCTCTACCTCTTATTTTCATCTCGTGTTTAGCTCTAAATATAGTTCACATATATACATAATAGTAATTCCTCTCATTTGATTAGTGTAAGTCATTTTGATTTTGGAAGATTTTGAAAGTTTATTCTCGCGATGCTATTCATTTGAGCATCAGTTTTAATATTTGAATAGCAACATCTAAATCTCCCTCAATCTATATTCATTTACACGACGGGAAGAAATGATTTTTGACATCATAGTAGATCACCAAAAGGAAATCGATTATCTACGTCAAGTTATTCAAGTCTGAATTTGAGTTTGACTTTATTTCGGAGCTTTTCGGAGCGATTCAGGCTCGGACATCATTGTTCCAGCAGCTTGTCATCGGACGGCAGACAGGTTACGCTTTAACTCTTTTAAACTTCACATATATAAAATATAATTGTACTAATTAGAATCCTTGGGTTGGATTTATTAGCTTGGTACCCCAGACCTTGTTTGCTTCTTCATGTCCATCTTATTTTGGCTTCGTTGATTGTAGTATTCATTGTAGTTGATAGTATCACCCTTGTGGTCCTATGTGACCTTGTTTTGACTCTGGACCATAGATGGTGGGTTATTTGGAAATGTCCGTGAGTCCCGAACATTGATACTATTATTAGAGAGCTAGTTATGTGTGTTGTAGAGCTAATGGAGCCTGTGCAGTGCCGATAAGTGATGTGCCGGGATTTGACGACACTTTTGACGCTTAAAACATAAGATTTTTGGGAGTTCTTGAGTATATTTTGTTGGATTTAATGTTGTTTGTTAAGTGTGAAGGGACAAAGTATGAATTCGAGAAAAATGCCAAAAAGTTGCAATTTCAGGGCAAAAGAGATGCCACTACGGGCGTCATACTCACGACGGCCTGTAGGGAAGACCGTTGATCTGAGCCAGCAGGACTTGCCAAGGCAAAGGAGCCCAACGGGCTGGCATGACGCCTGTGGAAACCACAACGGGATGTCACCTTGCCCGTCGATATGCTCCAGGGAGATGTGCAAAAGGCCAAGGAAGGGCGCCGGGCGCCACGATGCCCGTGACAAGTTTGACTTCCCGTAGTGGTTGCCCGTAGAAACAAGGCAAGGGAGTTGGAAAAAAGACCAAGGCAGGAGACGTGAGACAGCGATGGGCGTTGCAGCTACGATGTCCTGTCGCTCCCACCCGTGAGATCGTGGCAGTGGAATTTCCTGAAGAAGTGAAGAAGGACGACGGGCACCCACGACGCCCGTCGCCTCAGCGACGGCCTGTGAGGCGACCCGTCGGATCTGCCGCGTCCAGCTATTTCCAGTTTTATTAGGATTTGGCCTCTTTGTCTATAAATACTTTCCCTTAGGTTTTATTTTTGTTGGTTCACGAATTGTTACATATTATTTTAGGATACTTTCGGATAATTACTATATTGTTCTTTGGTATTTTGATTCTAAACACAAGTTCTTGATATTGAAGTGTTCTTGAGATTTTTCTTCAAGATTCCGGATTTCTTTATTCTCAATTGTAAGTATCTATTGATGATTGCTCAAACAAACATTAATTGTGCACTTATGAGTATGAGTAGCTAAATCCACAACTAGGGTTGTGGGAACCATGAAGAATTAACGAAGAAGGCAAAGTACTTAGGTAATCTTGGGTGGTGTTCATGCATGTATTGTTCTTCCCTTCGTTTTGATCTCTTTTTTACGGTGCGCAACGTTAGAACTCGCCTTATCCTTACTTGCCAGACCAAGGAGGTAACGGATGGGAAAACGGTTGTTTAACAACGGAGATTTGAGGCTACCAACCCTCATCTAATAGCTTGACCCTGTCCGAGAATAGCTAATCTGGGATCAAGGGTAAGGGTTAGTAAAACACACACCCGCGGCCGGACCAAGGCGTGTGATAAAATTCACCTAGTTGCCGACAAAGGAATTAGGTGAACCTAACTTACCGATTCTGCATGCTAAGCACCAAACTAGTTTACCAAGTACAAACGCCTTACTAAGTTATGATCTCATGGGGAATACTACCCTAGTCATCTCATTAATTGGTTACAACTCTTGAAATTAGAAACTGTTACTTGTTTACTTTTGATTTACAATCATTACTTGTTACTTTAAAACCCCTCCTTTACGGGAAATAAACGACTACAAGCACGAGTAAAACCTAATCGAACCTAGTCCTACCATATTCCCTGTGGGATCGACCCCAACCTTTAGTTGGGTTCTATATTTGAACAGCGCCCGTTTGCGCTTCTTTTAGAGGTATAATTTGGGCGCATCAAATTTTGGTGCCGTTGTCGGGGATTCCGACGTCTCGGTCCATTCTAGGATGTAATTTGGGCGCATCAAAGTTGAGGGTGTTGATGTGCCAGGATTTGACGGCATTTTCGACGCTTAAAACATAGGATTTTTGGGAGTTCTTGAGTATATTTTGTTGGATTTAATGTTGTTTGTTAAGTATGCAGGGACAAAGTATGAATTAGAGAAAAATACCAAAAATTTGCAGTTTCTGGGCAAAAGAGAAGCCACCACGGGTGTCACACCAATGACGGCATGTAGGGAAGACCGTTGATCTGAGCCAGCAGGACTTGCCAAGGCAAAGGAGCCCAATGGGCTGGCATGACGCCTGTGGAAACCACAACGGGATGTCACCTTGCCCGTCGATATGCTCTAGGGAGATGTGCAAAAGGCCAAGGAAGGGCGCCGGGCGCCACGATGCCCGTGACAAGTTTGACTTCCCGTAGTGGTTGCCCGTAGAAACAAGGCAAGGGAGTTGGAAAAAAGACCAAGGCAGGAGACGTGAGACAGCGATGGGAGTTGCAGCTACGATGTCCTGTCGCTCCCACCCGTGAGATCGTGGCAGTGGAATTTCCTGAAGAAGTGAAGAAGGACGACGGGCACCCACGACGCCCGTCGCCTCAGCGACGGCCTGTGAGGCGACCCGTCGGATCTGCCGCGTCCAGCTATTTCCAGTTTTATTAGGATTTGGCCTCTTTGTCTATAAATACTTTCCCTTAGGTTTTATTTTTGTTGGTTCACGAATTGTTACATATTATTTTAGGATACTTTCGGATAATTACTATATTGTTCTTTGGTATTTTGATTTTAAACACAAGTTCTTGATATTGAAGTGTTCTTGAGATTTTTCTTCAAGATTCCGGATTTCTTTATTCTCAATTGTAAGTATCTATTGATGGTTGCTCAAACAAACATTAATTGTGCACTTATGAGTATGAGTAGCTAAATCAACAACTAGGGTTGTGGGAATCATGAAGAATTAACGAAGAAGGCAAAGTACTTAGGTAATCTTGGGTGGTGTTCATGCATGTATTGTTCTTCCCTTCGTTTTGATTTCTTTTTTACGGTGCGCAACATTAGAACTCGCCTTATCCTTACTTGCCAGACCAAGGAGGTAACGGATGGGAAAACGGTTGTTTAACAACGGAGATTTGAGGCTACCAACCCTCATCTAATAGCTTGACCCTGTCCGAGAATAGCTAATCTGGGATCCAGGGTAAGGGTTAGTAAAACACACACCCGCGGCCGGATCAAGGCATGTGATGAAATTCACCTAGTTGCCGACCAAGGAATTAGGTGAACCTAACTTACCGATTCTGCATGCTAAGCACCAAACTAGTTTACCAA
The DNA here is from genome assembly GCA_003996215.1 of Jaltomata sinuosa. Classification (NCBI taxonomy): domain Eukaryota; kingdom Viridiplantae; phylum Streptophyta; class Magnoliopsida; order Solanales; family Solanaceae; genus Jaltomata; species Jaltomata sinuosa. Next base: position 294,096 of record QJPP01007279.1, read on the forward strand.
GTACAAACGCCTTACTAAGTTATGATCTCATGGGGAATACTACCCTAGTCATCTCATTAATTGATTACAACTCTTGAAATTAGAAACTGTTACTTGTTTACTTTTGATTTACAATCATTACTTGTTACTTTAAAACCCCTCCTTTACGGGAAATAAACGACTACAAGCACGAGTAAAACCTAATCGAACCTAGTCCTACCATATTCCCTGTGGGATCGACCCCAACCTTTAGTTGGGTTCTATATTTGAACAGCGCCCGCTTGCGCTTCTTTTAGAGGTATAATTTGGGCGCATTAAATTTTGGTGCCGTTGCCGGGGATTCCGACGTCTCGGTCCATTCTAGGATGTAATTTGGGCACATCAAAGTTGAGGGTGTTGATGTGCCAGGATTTGACGCATTTTCGACGCTTAAAACATAGGATTTTTGGGAGTTCTTGAGTATATTTTGTTGGATTTAATGTTGTTTTTTAAGTATGCAGGGACAAAGTATGAATTAGAGAAAAATACCAAAAATTTGCAGTTTCTGGGCAAAAGAGAAGCCACCACGGGTGTCACACCAATGACGGCCCGTAGGGCAGACCATTAATCTGAGCCAGCAGGACTTGCCAAGGCAAAGGAGCCCAATGGGTTGGCATGACGCCCGTGGAAACCACGTCAGGATGTCACCTTGCCCGTCGATATGCTCCTGGGAGATGTGCAAAAGGCCAAGGAAGGGCGACGGGCGCCACGATGCTCGTGACCAGTTTGACGTCCCATAATGGTTGCCTATGGAAACAAGGCAGAGGAGTTGGAAAAAAAGATCAAGGCAGGCGATGTGAGACAGCGACGGGTTTCGCAGATAAGATATCCCGTCGCTCCCGCCCATGAGATCGTGGCAGTGGAATTTCCTGAAGAAGTGAAGAAGGTCAACGGGCACCCACAACGCCCATCGCCTCTGCGACGGCCTGTGAGGCGACCTGTCGAATCTGCCACGTCCAGCTATTCCTAGTTTTATTAGGATTTGGCCTCTTTGTCTATAAATACTTTCCCTTAGGTTTTATTTTTGTTGGTTCATGAATTGTTACATATTATTTTAGGATACTTTCGGATAATTACTACATTGTTCTTTGGTATTGATTCTAAACACAAGTTCTTGATATTGAAGTGTTCTTGAGATTTTTCTTTAAAATTCCGGATTTCTTTATTCTCAATTGTAAGTCTCTATTGATGATATCTCAAACAAACACTAATTATGCACTTATGAACATGAGTAGCTAAATCCACAACTAGGGATGTGGGAACCATGAAGGATTAACGAAGTAGGCAAAGTACTTAGGTAATCTTAGGTGGTGTTCATGAATGTATTATTCTTCTCTTCATTTTGATTGCTTTTTAACGGTGCGCAACGTTAGAACTCGCCTTATCCTTACTTGCCAGACCAAGGAGGTAACGTATGGGAAAAGGATTGTTTAACAACGGCGATTTGAGGCTACCAACCCTCATCTAATAGCTTGACCTTGTAGGGGAAAAGCTAATCTGGGATCCAGGGTAAGGGTTAGTAAAACACACACCCGCAGCCGGACCAAGGCGTGTGGTGAAATTCACCTAGTTGCCGGACCAAGAAATTAGGTGAACCTAACTTACCGATTCTGCATGCTAAGCACCAAACTAGTTTACCAAGTACAAACGCCTTACTAAGTTATGATCTCATGGGGAATACTACCCTAGTCATCTCATTAATTGGTTACAACTCTTGAAATTAGAAACTGTTACTTGTTTACTTTTGATTTACAATCATTACTTGTTACTTTAAAACCCCCCCTTTGCGGGAAATAAACGACTACAATCACGAGTAAAACCTAATCGAACCTAGTCCTACCATATTCCCTGTGGGATCGACCCCAACCTTTAGTTGGGTTCTATATTTGAACAGCGCCCGCTTGCGCTTCTTTTAGAGGTATAATTTGGGCACATCAAATTTTGGTGCCGTTGTCGGGGATTCCGACGTCTCGGTCCATTCTAGGATGTAATTTGGGCGCATCAAAGTTGAGGGTGTTGATGTGCCAGGATTTGACGCATTTTCGACGCTTAAAACATAGGATTTTTGGGAGTTCTTGAGTATATTTTGTTGGATTTAATGTTGTTTGTTAAGTATGCAGGGACAAAGTATGAATTAGAGAAAAATACCAAAAATTTGCAGTTTCTGGGCAAAAGAGAAGCCACCACGGGTGTCACACCAATGACGGCCCGTAGGGCAGACCATTAATCTGAGCCAGCAGGACTTGCCAAGGCAAAGAAGCCCGATGGGCTGGCATGACTCCCGTGGAAACCACGATGGGATATGACCTTGCCCGTCGATATGCTCCAGGGAGATGTGCAAAAGGACAAGGAAGGGCGACGGGTGCCACGATGCTTGTGACAAGTTCGACGTCCCGTAGTGTTGCCCGTGGAAACAAGGCAGATGAGTTGGAAAAAAAGACCAAGGCAGGCGACGTGAAACAGCGACGGGCATCGCAACTATCATATCCCGTCGCTCCCGCCCATGAGATCGTGGCAGTGGAGTTTACTGAATAAGTGAAGAAGGTTGACGGGCACCCACGACGCCCATCGCCTCTGCGACAGCCTGTGAGGCGACCTGTTGGATCTGCCGCATCAAGCTATTCCCAGTTTTATTAGGATTTTGGCTTCTTTGTCTATAAATACTTTCCCTTAGGTTTTATTTTCGTTGGTTCACGAATTGTTACATATTATTTTAGGATACTTTCAGATAATTACTACATTGTTCTTTGGTATTGATTCTAAACACAAGTTCTTGATATTGAAGTGTTCTTGAGATTTTTCTTCAAGATTCCGGATTTCTTTATTATCAATTGTAAGTCTCTATTGATGATTGCTCAAACAAACATTAATTGTGCACTTATGAACATGAGTAGCTAAATCCACAACTAGGATTGTGGGAACCATGAAGGATTAACGAAGTAGGAAAAGTATTTAGGTAATCTAGGGTGGTGTTCATGCATGTATTGTTCTTCCCTTCGTTTTGATTGATTTTTAACGGTGCGCAATGTTAGAACTCGCCTTATCCTTACTTGCCGGACCAAAGAGGTAACGGATGGGAAAAGGATTGTTTAACAACGGAGATTTGAGGCTACCAACCCTCATCTAATAGCTTGACCTTGTCCGAGAATAGCTAATCTAGGATCCAGGGTAAGGGTTAGTAAATCACACACCCGCAGCCGAACCAATTCGTGTGGTGAAATTAACCTAGTTGCTGGACCAAGGAATTAGGTGAACCTAACTTACCGATTCTGTATGCTAAGCACCCAAATAGTTTACCAAGTACAAACGCTTTACTAAGTTATGATCTCATGGGGTACACTACCCTAGTCATCTCATTAATTGGTTACAACTACTGTTACTTGTTTACTTTTGATTTACAATCATTACTTGTTACTTTAAAACCCCCCCTTTGCGGGAAATAAACGACTACAAGCACGAGTAAACACTAATCAAACCTAGTCCTACCATATTCCCTATGGGATGGACCCCAACCTATAGTTGAATTATATATTGGAACAACGACTGCTTGCGCTTCTTTTAGAGGTGTAACTTGGGCGCATTAAATTTTTGCACCGTTGCCAGGGAATATGGTTTAGGATTAAGATAGATTGTGTTTATTTAACTTATAGTCCTTATTTCCTGATTTTAATTTTTCTGTTGTTGTTTTGATCACAGGTTGCACACTTGTGCATGCCAAGCACAAGGAGTCAAGGCAATCCCTTGATCCCTTAAGATTCAGAGCTCTCCAAAACATTATGAAACATGTCTAAGGATAGAGAGCACAAGATTCAAGAGCAGATCACAACTCGGTTACTAGCTGAGGCCGAGCTGAAGAAAAGGAAAGAAGCAGTACGCCAAAAGGAAGCGAAGATGCCCTTGCTGCTGAAGATGCTCAAATTGCCAAAGATCTCGCAGCTCGAAAAGCTGCAGTTGAGCTAGAAAGGCAAGGAAGACAACATGCTGTCTGAGAGAAGGCAATAACTAGACGTCTGCCACTAATAGGGGCCGACAGATGCAGCAGCCAAGGCATATCCCTCGGTATTATAATGATGATGATGATGATGATGATGATGAGGAATTTGGCACAATTGGACCCATAGTGCTGCCACCATTGGCTGAAGGAACGAAGTTTGATATCACCAGCGCCATGATCCAGCTGCTGAACCTGGAAGGACTTTATTCAAGAAAGCCCACGGAGGATGCAATCTTACATGTGCAAAATTTTGTGGGGATTAGCAAGTCGTACAATATGCTAGGAGTGGGGTAGGAGGCTATCAGACTAAGGCTATTTCCATTTTCATTGACCGGTGAGGCGACTGCATAGCTCTCAGAACTACCTGATAATTCCATATACATATGGCATGAGCTGAAAAATCAGTTTCTGGAGCGGTTCTTTCCTCCATCGAGGATGTTGCAGCTAAAGCAGGAGATCTACAATTTCAAGCTACTTCCTGCAGAAGCATTGTATGAGTCTTGGCTGAGGTTTAAGAAGAAGCTGAAACAAGTTCCGAGACACGGAATTCCTTCAAGGCATCTGATAGAGATCTTCTACAAGGCATTGAATGTCAACACTAAAGCAGTAGCTGATACTATAACTGGAGGAGCATTCGTGGAGAATACATATTATGAGGCTGCGGAGATGCTGGATAGGGTTGCTAAGACTAACCGAGCATGGCATACTAGAGAGGTTGAGACTCCAGCAGGTACTTATGCAGTTGGTAAGTCAGTGGATTCGAATGAATTGCAAGACATTAAACAGGAAGTTGCTGAGATGAACACAACACTTGGGTTGCTTGCAAAGAAATTCCTGGCTGAGGGAGTAGAGAAGGTAAAAGCCATCGGTTCGCAAGGCAAGGCACCTAGACCAGACAGTTACTCATCCGAAGAAGAAGTCAGTTATTTGAATGATTAAGGGATGGGTTTCTGTCCAAGGAAATCAAGGTCGAAATAGAGACAGAGATGATTACTACAATCGGTCTAGGTACATAGATGGTGAATGGCAGAAAAAGGATGGGTATAAAAATGATAGAAATGGACTTTACGTTCCACTTGCGACTCATGAAGAGCGGGCTGGACAACCCACCATGAGGGAATTGATCAACAAGGTATTCCAAAAGGTTGACTCCACGGATGCAAAGTATGAAGGAGATAAAAGCTGAACTTTCAGGTATCAGTTAGAAGGTGGAGTCTCACTCCATCTCCATAAAGCAACTTGAGACACAGATGCACCAGTTGTCAACTAGCATGAATCCGTGCCAAAAGGGTACTCTCCCAAGTGACATCATTCAGAATCCAAAAAATGATCGACATGTTATAGCGGTGACCCCTCGGAGCAGAAAACAGACTGTTGATCCTCTCATGCCTATTGTTGTTGATGAGCCAGCCGAAGCTGAGAAGGATGACGCTGAGATTGTAGCCGATTCTGAAGAGAAAGCTAGTGGTGAAGGGTCACCTGAGAGACCGCCTTCTGAGTTAAAGGCAAAGAGCAAAGAGGTTGCACCGGTCCTGAAACCCATGCCATTGCCTCCTCCACCTTATCTCCAGAGGTTGAAGAAAAAGGTTGAGGACGGTAAATTTCACAAATTCATCTCCATGCTGAAGCATATATCAGTCAATATATCTTTGGTCGGAGCTTTGGAGAAGATGCCTGGTTGTGCAAAATTCATGAAGGATCTGGTGAAGAGGAAGAGAATGGTTAGTTTTGAGCCAGTCAATAATTTGCACTACTGCAGTGCAATAGTATCCCGTTCTATGGTACAGAAGAAAGAAGATCTTGGAGACTTCACCATCCCTTGCACGATTGGATCATTCTACTTCACCAAAGCTTTGTGTGATCTGGATGCTAGTATAAATCTAATGCTGCTAGAAGTATACAATCAGCTGGGCTTGGGAGCCCCCACTCCGACTACAATGCGACTTTTTATGGCTGATCGCACGGTGAAGAGGCCTGTGGGAATTCTATATGATGTATTGGTAAAGGTTGACACGTTTATCTTTCCCACATATTTCATTATTCTCGATTGCGAGGTTGACTTTGAGGTGCCCATTATCTTGGGACAACCATTCTTGGCTACTGGGCGCTCTTTGGTTGACTTGGAAATAGGTCAAATGAAATTCAGGCTGAATGATGAGGAGGTGACTTTCAATGTGTGAAAATCTATGAAGCACCATGATGACATGCGAGTGGTGTCAGTTATTGATGTTGTTGATGAGGACCAGCTAATCGCACCTATTGAGGAGAGACTTGGCGTCGAAGCCCTTGCAGCCATAATTATGAACTTTGATAGTGATGACATTGAGGAGTACGATGAAATGGTAGCAGCGCTCACAGGTTTGGGATCTTACAGTTATGCACCAAAGAAGCTGGACCTGGACTTGAAGAATAGGCAAACACCACCTGCCCGCCCATCCATTGAGGAGCCTCCAGTCTTGGAGCTCAAAGCACTTCCAACACATCTTCGGTACATATTCTTGGAAGCTAAACAAATAAAATCCAAGCCCGAATCACTCCGAGAAACTCCAAACGATGATCAAACTATCAAAAACATAAATAAAACATTAAAACGAGTCTATGATACCCATATCGTTATAATAATAGCTGGGTCAAAATTTGGGTCAAAAGCGGGCCCGCGAGGCCCATAACCCAAAACCAAAAATGGAAAGAAGCATGATGACCACAATGATGCCAAGAAGACATGCTCCAAAATTGAGCACAATTGGCCAAGAAGAGGGCGCCAAAACATCCCCTCTCAAGAGGAGGCTTACAATTTAAACTTTATGAACAAAAATCGGAAGTTAGGCAAGGATTACTTACCACAAAGAGAGAATTTAAGCCAAGATGGTAAATTCCTCGAACCCACGAACATGAAAGAGAAAGGAGGGCAGACTCTACAAGGATTCTCAAAGCTTAGGAAGCTGACCAACAATGGTGATTTCTAGAACAACAAAAGAAAAGCTAGGTGGGGAAGAAGACATACCAAGTATCGAAGAAGCAAGGATTATTAATGAATAATTAGTTCCCCAAGGCTAGGAACTGATATGGAGCAATTTTGGTAGAGATAAATTTGTGTTTAGAGTTGGAAGAGTTTTAGAGAAAAAGCTGGAAATACGAAAATCCCAAAATTAATAGTGCAGGGAAAATAGCCAGCGCAAACGCTGCCATTACAGCGCTATCGCGCTTGCCATCCAAAACGCGCATGAGTGTGATCGCGCTAGGCCAGCGCCGATGGCGCTGAAGGCCTTGTCTTCAATATTTTTTTGCAACTTTTTGGAACTCCACGGGGCATTCCGGGCACAATTGAAAATTGATATTCAAAAACCAATAATTCTAATGGAGTGGAAACGACGTTCCTTACTCAACAGAATCGATGAAACTTCTGTACGAGGTTGTTTCAGAGAAATGTTGACCCAAGTTAACATTAACTAATAAGAACTCAAAGTCTCAAAGTGAGCCCGGCTCACCCGAAACCTGAACCAACCAGCTACCTAACCTAAACTCAACATTCTAGAGCTGATGAAATCGTCAAATTTTGAATCTGATGCTCCAATCATTAAAAGCTGACCAAAGTTACACTTTAAACTCCAAATGACCTGAAAATAGAAGAAGCAACACAAAATCCATACACCAGAAGTTATCAGGCCTCGACTAAAGGTCAAACTAGACCAAACTCAACACTCCGGAGCTAACAGAACTGTCAGAATTCAATTCTTAACACGTTAGCTAAGAAAGTTAACTAAAGTCAACAATATTCTAAGTTGAGGCTCTAAAATAGGCAAACAGCCAAAACAACCAAATGAATAACCAGGGCACCGAACAACCGGTCCCAGCAAGCCATAAATGATTTGGGTTCGCTACAGGAAAGCTTTAACAATGCAATGAATGCGTAAATGCAAAGATGATCGAAAGGGTCAACACAACATCTACTGCTAAAAAGACTTTCGTCCTCAAAAGTCAAGAAGAAGAGAGTACCTGAAGGCTCGAACAACTGCGGATACTGAGCACGCAACTCACTCTCGGTCTCCCAAGTAGCCTCCTCGACCGGATGATGCCTCCACTAAAATTTCATAATCAGAGTCTCCCTAGATCTCAATCTTCTAATATCTTTGGCCAAAATAGCAATCAGCTCCTCAACAAAGGATAAACTCTCGTCTAACTGAATCGAATCCCAATGCAACACATAAGACTCATCTAGAACATACTGGTGTAACATTGAGATATGAAAAATGGGATGCACAGTTGAAAACATCGGAGGCAAGACTAACATGTAGGCAACACTACCAATCCTCTGGAGAATCTCAAATGGCCTAATGAACCTGGGGCTAAGCTTTCCCCTCCAACCAAATCTCATCATGCCCTTCACAGGCGTTACTCGAAGGAAAACCAAGTAACCAATACGGAACTCCAAGGATTGATGTCTACAATCAACATAGCTCTTCTGCCTACTCTGGGCTGCTCTAAGTCTATCCTGAATCAAACGGACTCTGTCCAAGGAATCTCTAAGAAAATCTGTACTCTGTGGTCTGGACGCTAACCCATCAAACCAACCAATCGGCGATCTGCAATACCTACCATACAAGGCCTCAAAAGGTGAAATGTCGATGCTCGAATGAAAGCTATTATTGTAAGAAAACTCGGCCAAAGGCACAAACTGATCCCATGAACCTCCAATCAACAATCACCCAAATGGAATCAAAACCCCAAGAAGTACGAGGCAAACCAACAATGAAGTCCATAGTAATACCTTCCCACTTCCACTCAGGAATAAGAAGTCACTGCATCAAACCACCCTGTCTCATGTGCTCGAACTTCACCTGCTGACAGTTCAAGCATCGAGATACGAACTCTGCTACATCCTACTTCATACCACTCCACCAGTAAAGCTATCTCAAATCTCTACACATCTTTACCGTGCTAGGATGAATGGAGTATCTAGAACAATGCGCGTCATGAAGTATCAACTGAATCAAATGTCCAACCCTCGAAACACAAAGTTGACCACCAAATCTCAGAATACCATCATAACCCAAAGTAGCTCGCCTGGCCTCACCCCAAACTAACTGATCACGAAGGTCACACAATCTCTTATCCTCAAACTGTCAGCTCTGAATTTGATCAACTAGAGTAGAAAGGACCTCAATAATGGCGAGGACTCCGCTAAGATCCGACAAGTCAAGCCTGACCAAATGGTTAGCCAAGGACTGGATGTCTAAGGACAACGATCGCTCAGAAACTAAAAGTGAAGCTAGGCTACCCATACTCACTGCCTTTCAACTCAAGGCATCTGCTACTACGTTTGCCTTGCCCCGATGGTATAGAATAGTGAAATCATAGTCCTTCAGTAGCTCAATCCATCTCCTCTACCTCGAGTTTAGCTCCCATTTACTCGTAATGTACTAAATACTATGGTGATCGTTGAATATCTCACAATGAAATCCATATAAGTAGTGCCTTAAAATCTTGAGCGCAAAAACTACCGCCGCCAACTCTAAGTCATAAGTGGGGTAGTTGCACACATGAACCTTCAGTTGCCTCAACGCATATGCTATCACTCGACCCTGCTGCATCAACACACAACCAAGACCAACCTTGGAAGCATCACAATACACGGTGACACTCTAACCCTTGACCTACATAGTCAAAACTTGAGCTGAAGTCAATAAGGCCTTAAGCCTCTGCAAGCTGTTCTCGCACTGGTCCGACCAATGAAATGGAATATCCTTCCTAGTCAGCATAGTCAGGGGTGCTGCTATGGAAGAGAACCCTGAATGAACCGTCTGTAGTACTCGACTAACCTAATAAAGCTGTGAACCTCGGTAGGAGTAGTAGGTTTAGTCAAATCACGAACCGCAGAAATCTTACCCGGATCAACTCTAATCCCATCCTTAGACACCACGTGTCCCAGGAATGCAACTGACTCAAGCCAAAACTCGTACTTTGAGAACTTGGCATAAAGCCGATGATCTCTCAAAGTCTGAAGTACCGTCCTCAAGTGCTGCTCATGCTCATCCCTACTCCAGGAGTATACCAGAATGTCATCTATGAAGACTATCACGAACATATCCAGGTACGGGCTAAGCACCCTATGCATCAAGTCTATGAAAGTTTCAGGGGAATTAGTCAACCTAAAAGATATCACCAGGAACTCATAATGGCCATAACGTATCCTGAATGTTGTCTTAGGGATGTCCTCCGCCCTAATACTCAACTGATGGTAGCCGAACCTCAAATCAATCTTTGAAAACACGGCTGAAACCTGAAGCTGATCAAACAAGTCATCAATCCTCGGCATTGGATACCTATTCTTTACTATCACCTTATTCAGCTGTTGATAATCAATACACATCCGCATCGACCCATCCCTCTTCTTCATGAAGAGAACAAGAGCACCTCAAGGTGACATTCTCAGTCTAATGAACCCCTTAGCTAATAGGTGCTGAAGCTGCTCCTTAAGCTCCCTCAACTCAGCAGGAGCCATATGATAAAGAGAAATAGAAATGGGACTGGTGCCCGGCTCTAACTCAATATTGAAATCAATATCTCTCTCAGGTGTAAGGCCTGACAGGTAGGTAGGAAACACATCTAGGAAGTATCTAACCACATGAACAAACTCAGGAGATGAAGGGTCAGCACTAGCATCTCAGACATATGATAGATAAGCTAAACACCCACGAGAAATCAACTTCCTAGCTCGAAGAAAAGAGGTGATTCCAGATAGTGCGTGGTTGACAGAACCCTGCCACACAACCGGAGATACACTGGGCATGGTAATGGTAATAGTCTTGGCATAACAATCCAAAACCGCACGGTGAGGGGACAACTAGTCCATGCGCAGTATCACATCAAAATCTAACATATCAAGGATCATCAAATCACCCCGTCTCCAAATAACCAACAGATATCCAACATGATCTCACAATTGATCCACTACTAAAGAATCTCCTACTGGGGTCGAAATAGAAATAGGCACAGATAACATCTCACTAGCCAATCCCAAACAACGCAAAAAGTAGGCAGATACATATGAACATGTAGATCCAGGATCAAATAAAGACGTAGAAGACTGATGGCACACAAAAATTTTACCTGTAATCACAGCATCCGAGGCCTCTACCTCTGGTCTCCCAGGGACCGCATAAAACTGACGATGACCTCCACCTACCCGACTGCCATCCCTACCACCTACTCTGCAATGTGGAGCACCACCTCCTCGAGCTGGTAGCTATTTGAATTGAGTGAATAGACTGAGTCAATGGAGCAGTTGGCTGAACGACACCCTGCTGGGCGAAATCTGTAGCAAAATGACCAATAATACCACAGGTGAAACAAGCCCCGAATGACCTACTCGGTCGGGATGAACCAACAGAACCCATATGGCTACCACAGCCTGATGCCCCAGAAGCTGTATCTCTCAAAGACTGACCATAGTAGCCCTAATGGGTGCTCTGACCCTGCTCAAACTAAGTACTACCAGAGGTCTAAAGTGAAGTTTGAACCGGTCGGCTGGACTGACCCTGGTGCTGCTGTGGCTGATAACCCTGACCCTACTGTCCTAAACCTCTACCACGATGTATGGAACCACTGTAGCTACCTTGATATCGAGGCATCTTATCTCTGGCCTCGGTGTTATGACGACGCGAATCCTCTACAGTACAGGCATAGTCCGCAATAGCCTGGAATGATAAACCACTAGCAACCAATATCTCTGCAGGCTCTCTAAATTCACTCAACAACCCCTAGACAAATCTACGAACTCTGTCAAACTCGGTACGCATAATCATGACCCTAAATAGAGCAAGCTGATGGAAATGGGTCTCATACTATGAGATGGTCATAGTGTCCTGAGTAAGTCTAGTGATCTTCTCCCTATGATGCTCTCCGTTGCTCTGTGGAAAGAACTTGGCCATAAAGGCCTCATAAAACCCGGACCAAGTCAAGGGAGGTGATGTAGAAGGTCTGCAAGCAACCTGTGCCCTCCACCATAACTTTGCTAGACCCTCCAGCTGATATGTAGTATAGCCAACCCTGTGGGTCTCCAATAACCCTAAATGATGCAACATCTCCTCACAGGTAGTAATAAAACCATGTGGGTCCTGTACAGAAGTTCCAGCAAACCGCGGAGGTACCAATCTTAAAAATCTACCCAACGCCTTTTGCTCCGTATCTATCATAGCTGGGAAAGGTGCAAGAGGCTAGGCGACCACTGAAACTAGAATAACCTCGGCACAGGAAGCTGTAGTAGCAGGTTGCGCTCCTGAACTCTGAACTCCCAGGGCTTCCCCCTGAGTGGGTGTCTGTGCTACCTCCGAAGGTCTCTCTCCAATCATACCCAAAAGCTGAATAAGTAAACCTCGAATATCCGAAGACTGAGTGGTGCTGAAGGTGGCACAGAAACTGGTGCTTGAATTGGCAGTGGGGCTGGTGGTACCTGGGCTATCCCCGGGTCCATGTGCTGCTGCTCATGAACTAACCCTGGCTCGTACTCATGCTCGGGCTCTATCTCAACTCTGGCAACTCTAGCAGGTGCTACTACTAGGAGGCATCCTCGACCCCTACCTCTGTGACCTCCTCGGCCCCTAGCTGGAGTCAGAGGCTCGTCTCTGCCCCATATCGACGATCTTGTACGTGCCATCTGTGAGAGTGAACTAGAACAAGTGAGATTTACAGAAACTTTCAAGGATACTACACATGAGATAGAAACAAGGAAAGCCTATTTTTCCTATGATGTCACCATAGCCTTCCAAAGATTGAGTACGGATGTCTCCGCCTAGATCCGCAAGACTCTACTAGACATTGACTCCTATACCAATGATGCCAGTGAACTTAGCGTTCTGATACTAAGCTGTGATGACCTAATTTCTCGGTCATGATGACACCTACAACCCCCAGTAGGCGAACAAATCTCCGTAGCCAAGAATGGTTAGTAATGGGCTACATTCTAACAATTTAAGCAGAAGAACAGTTTAATAAGCGGGAGCAAGGGAACAAGATAAAGAAAATAGGTAACATGAATACATATACACCTTGCGGAAGCTAAATCAAACCCAAAACCTGGTATCATAGTATAGAGCCGGATCTACATGTCAGGAGTACGAAAGGATCCAAAAAAATATATACATAAATGTCTCCGAGTAGTAATAGAGTACATAAGCAAAGGATAAACTAAAAGCTAAGCTCCATTCGCCAAGAGCTCACTCTCAGTCTAGAATATCACAAAAGCAGCTCTTCGCACGAGTCTCCAATGAGCTTACGGTGATGGCCCACACTAGGATCTTCACCAAAAGATGCAGAGTGTAGTATGAGCACCAAATGCGAAGCAAAAGGTACCCAGTAGGTATCATAGGCCGACAGGACACATATAAGATAAAAGCATAGTAACAGACAACATAGAAACAAGTAGTCACAGAATTCTATGAAAACGTCACACGAGAATAGCCCAGAGGGAAGACAACAAAAATAACATACAAGGCTAGCAAGTAGAATATATACACAACATGCACAGGTGAAAGTAAGAAATAATGCACCTGGGATCCTTGCAATAACAATACATACATAATAAGTTTTAAAAGTAGACGGTATACCAGTAACCTCAAGTAAAAGGGAAGGAAAAGTAGGGTAAAGATAGAGATGCTCGAAAAATAGGAATCAATAATCAAACTAATCATATCAATCTCAAATCCAGAAACTAATAACCTAGCAGTACACAATCTCATAATTATAACCATAGAAGGGGATAACACAAAGATAAAGTAACAAGAGTCTACCTACAATCCCCCAACTTCCCATATAACCAAGGAATACAAACAAGTGAAAACAAACCCTCCAACCGCCCATATAATCGGAGCGTACACTCAACAAATAGAAAACAAGGGTGGAGCCTCAAACAATGAAAGATATGATGCACGATGATCTCTGGGTGGGATAGTAACTTTGTACGTACCCCCTCCGGTGCTGATCGGGCCCAGCAGGAATGTTTTATGAAAGGACACTGCCCATATACCTCTACTCTGTTGTATACCCTTCCTCCGGTATATGAATCCCCAGGCCCCAGGTCCAGAACGGTAAGGTCCATGGAGGTCCCGGACCCCATACTAAAACTCAGTATCAAAACATATCGTTCGTAGTAAGTCCAGGTTCAAGCTAGAGACCCAGTCTCAAATTTGCATGCCCAGACCCTGTCTAGGACTAAAGTAGTGGGAAATTTCTCAAAACCCCTCCAAGGGTGCCCGGACATAACCGAGTCTAAAATAGTCAAAAGTCATCTCAGGTGCTCGATCCGACCGAGACTAAAGTCATCTAAAATCAGTAAGAAACCTCAACTAGCACCCACCCCTGCTGAGTCTAACGTTAATAGTAAAACTAGTGATAGAAATCGTAATTTAACTCTCTTTTACCCCAAGAAGATCCACAGGATAAGTCAAACCATTTCCAATTCATTTTCGTAGAAAACAGACCCCCCGGGGCCATGTCAAGCTTAGAAAATCAGTTCCAGTAGGGCCGAAGCCAAAACCATAGTAAAACATGGATAAATCCTCTTTATATGCATGAAAATGTATGATCAAACAAAAATAGCCGCCCAGCAGCTCAAAATCAACCTATCGGCCCTACATAGGCTCCAAACGCTCTACAACACAGATAGCCAGCATAATATCACAATAATGATGCCCGGTACTCACGGGCACCCCCGAATAACCCACCATATATAGTCCAAAGTAAAAACAAGGCCACAAAGAACCATAAGGGTGATAATATCAACTACGGAGAATACTACACACAACAGAGGAAAGAAACGAGGCAAATCATGAAAAGAGGTCAGAGTCTGTGGTACCAACTTAATAACCCAACCCAAGGATGCCATCTATTAGAATTTTATCAGAAATATGCCAAGTCTAGGGAGTTTAGATCGTAACCTACCTATCATCCGATGACAAGCTGCTGGGATAACAAAATCCAAGGTCGAATAACTCCGAGAAACCCCGAACGATGATCAAACTATCAAAAATATAAATAAAATATTAAAAGGAGTCAAGCAATACCCATATCGCTATAATAATAGCCGGGTCAAAATCTGGGTTAAAAGCGGGCCCGTGGGGCTCACAATCTGAAATCAAAAACAAAATGAAGCACGATAACTACAATGATGCCAAAAAGACATGCTCCAAAATAGATCACAATTGGTCAAGAGGAGGGCGCCAAAACAGCCCACTCAAGAGAAGGCTTAAAGTTGAAATTTTAAGAATAAAAAGCAGAAGTTAGGCAAGGATTACTTACCACAAAGAGAGAATTTAAGCCAAGACGGTGAATTCCTCGAACCCATGAACATGAAAGAGCAAGGAGGGAACAATGTACAAGGATTCTCAAAGCTTAGGAAGATGACCAGCAATGGTGATTTCTAGAACAACAAAAGAAAAGCTAGGTGGGAAAGAAGACTTACCAAGTATCGAAGAAGCAAGGATTATCAATGAACAATTAATTCCCCAAGGCTAGGAACTGATATGGAGCAATTTGGTAGAGAGAAATTTGTGTTTAGAGTTGGAAAAGTTTGAGAGAAAAGGTTGGAAATACGAAAATCCTGAAATTAATATTCATGGAAAATGGCCAGCGCCAACGGCGCCATTACAACTCTATCATGCGGGCTAGCCAAAATGCGCATGAGCGCGATCGCGCTAGGCCAGCGCCGATGGCGCTGAAGGCCTGGTCTGCAATATTTTTATACAACTTTTTGAATTTCCACGAGGCATTTCGGGCAAAATTAGAAATTGATATTCAAAAACCAATAATGATAATGGAGTGTAAAAGACATTCTGGACTCAACGGAATCGATGAAACTTCCGTACGGGGTCATTTCGGAGAAATATTGATCCAAGTAAACACTAACTAATAAGAACTGAAAGGCCCTAAATGATCTCGGCTCACCCGAAACCCAAACCAACCACCTACCTAACCCAAACTCAATATTTCAGAGCTGATGGAATCATCGAATTTTGAATCTGTTACTCCGATAATCAAAAGCTGATCAAAGTTACACTTTCAACTCCAAATATCCTGAAAGTAGATGAAGCAACACAAAACCCACCCCGGAAGTTCTCAGGCCTCGACTAAAGATCTAACTAGACCAAACTTAACGTTCCAGAGCTGACGGAACAATCGAAATTCAATTTCGAGCACGTTAGCTAAGAATGTTGACTAAAGTCAATGATATTCCAAGTTGAGGCTCTAAAATGGGCAAACGGCCAGAACAACCAAATGAATGACTAGGGCACCAAACTACCGGTCCCAACAAGCCATAAATGACTTGGGGTCGCTACAGGAAAGCTCTAATAGTGCAATAAATGCGTAAACGCGAAGATGACCGAAAGGGTCATCACAGTTTTATGCATAATTAGAGAATGAAGTTTCTTTAAGATATAAAAATATTTTTGTAGTATGATTTTGAGATATAGTCAAACTTTTTTATAATAGTGCCATTTGGCTGGATACGTTTTTGACTTCTATAATGAAATATTGTTATAGAAAACATATAATACAACATAAAAGTAAAATAGATTCAAAAAAAAACCTACCCCACATTCCCACTAATTTATCAGAAAGTACATTGAAAAAGATTGATCCTCTCTACAAATCTTATACCAAGACACCAATTCATCCTCTGTCTTGCAATAGTGGGTACAATATCCACCATTGATAGACTACATGAATAACGTATTTAATTACCTATATGGGTGGATATCAAACATCAAAGGCCAAGTTCTTAAGTCCAAAAGAAATACCACATTTATAAATATCACATTTAGTTGAATAAAGTTCTCAGTTTTCGACGGAAGAAAATTAATTCCAAAGAAAACTTGGTTATTATAGTAAAATTTTATAATTTGGATTGATTTTTATATAAAGGTTTGACTGTATCTCATAAATTTATATGTTTAATATTATCCCATTTGTTTAAACCCTAATTATGATTTAGGCACAATTTTGAATACTCGTTTTGGTCAAAAGTGAACAATAATATGATAGCATTGCATAGGATCAATTTGAAAATAAGAAATGCAATTTGTTTGGATTGGTTATAATTATGTTGCATAAATAACACATATCATAAGTTATATATTTTATGGCAGAAAATATATATTCATGCAGAAGGACACATGTAATATATATATATATATATATATATATATATATATATATATATATATATATATATCTTTTGGTCAAACTGAAAAATAATGTGATGACATTGTATAGGAGCAATTTGAAAATAATAAACGCAATACGTTTGGATTAGAAACTTATTAATGAAACCAATTATATTTGTTGACTACTTTTAAAAGAAAAATTAAAATTAAATATGTTGGTTTACCAATTACATATTTATATATCTTTTGGTCAAAAGTGAACAATATTGTGATGACATTGTACAGGAGCAATTTAAAAATAGTAAACGCAATTCGTTTGGATTAGAAACTTATTAATGAAACCAATTATATTTGTTGACTACTCTTAAAAGAAAATTAAATCAAAAATATGTTGGTTTACCACTTAAGATTGTGGCAATAAATTTTAAGCTAATTATAGTGTAGTCCATTAACTTTTCTTTAATTGTAACAAGCTTTGACATTAATCATATATGAGTTCTAAATGTGATTAATGATATGTTTGGTGACATAAATTGTATTTGAACAGAATTTTTTACTTTGGTGGACCTTGGAAAAAACTTATTTCTTAACTGGCATTTCCTATATAATTACCTTTTATTGTTTTTAGAATAACTTACAAGCCATGCATTTTTATATAGCATTCTTTATGGAACCATTGTTTGTTAATTTATTCAATTTAACAAAATTTACTTTTAAATAGATCGTGTATTCGTCTGTGTGTATTGTATTTATATGTCACCATCCAAAAGCCCAAGGGTTATGATGATAACTACCCCAACCCAACCATAATAGGTAAGCCTGACTCAACATACATTTATGCACGAAACGAAGGATATAAAGAGAAATCCAAACGCATCAATACTAATATAATCTCATTATATCGTTAAATGTTACTGAACAAAGTAATTCAAAATTCGAATACCCAGAAGTCATAAGTACAAGTGCGATTCTATTACAGAATGTCAAAAAGAAATACAAGGCTATCCGAGAACTAAGTAAGACAAAATAAAAATAGATAAAATTGGGACAGTCTCCAAACACAGGAGCTCACCATAGCTTCGCAGTTGCTGATAAGCACAATCTCTATCCGCGGAGTCCACTCATACAGGGATCTGGATTAGAAGGATGCATAAAAGTAGGAGTGAGTACAATCTACTTGTACTTAGTAGACATCATAGGTCGACTGATCTTAAGAAGATAATATTTCAAATAAAGAATACTAAAATAACTTTTCATGTAGAAACGTTTTAGTAGTTCAATATCAATAAATAGTATAATTCACCTTCATTACACTAACAATCTAAATGATAATGCAATACAATGATATGAGATAAAATTCTATGGCCAATGCCTATCTATTTACACCCCCTTTAGCAATTTTCTACAAAGGTGGAATCCATGTGAGATTTACGAGATCCATATATCATGCTCGTAATCAAATTTGGACTTTCAAGTATCATGCTATAATTACCCTTTTGGTCGTTATCGCATTTTTGCTTTCTTTATACTTTTAGAGCTCTTCTTGTAGGGGTCCCAAGTCATTTATGACTTGTTGGGACTGGTGGTTCGGTGCCCGGGCTGTTCGTTAGGTCGTTATGACCATTTCCATGTTTTAGAGCTTTAACTTACAAAATCATTGACTTTAGTCAACATTCTTAGCTAGCATACCCACAATCAAATTCTGACAGTTCCTTTAGCTTCAGAATATGGACTTTGGTCTAGTTGGACATTTAGTCGAGGCCTGACAACTTCTAGTATAATTGTATCTCACTTTTTGAGGTTTCAGGCTAGTTGCAGGTAGAGGTTTTACATTGGTCAACTTTTGATGATCGGAGCGTCAGATTCGAAATCCGATGATTTCATCAGCTCCAGAATGTAGATCGAGTTTGTGTTAGGCAAGTGGTTGGTTTTGGTCCCTGGTGAGCCAGGCTCATTTTGGGTGGTTGGATGGAATTATCTTGAGTTTACTTGGATAAAAATTTCATCAAAACCGCCTTGTATGGATGTTTCATTGATTCTGTTGAGTTTAGAACATCATTTTCACTATAGTTACATATTTGGTTTGCGTGTATCAGATTTTGATTATTCCCGGAACCTCCCGTGGGAGTTTTTTATGTTACTGATTTTTCTGCAGCAGAGCAGTACTTAGCGCAATCGCGCCCTTTGCACTTTTCTCCTTAAGGGCCATCTCATTTGGGAACCACGATCGCACAGGTTCCCCTATTACTCCTCAGCACAATTGCGCCCGGGGATTGCAATGCCGCGAGTGTGACTGCTACCTCCTTTAGCGCGATCGTGCTTAGTGACCACCATACCGCAGCTCTGCTACCTGCAATATATAAGTCCGTTCCTTTGACTTTTCAGCCCCATTTTCTCAACTCCCTCTCACTCTACTCTCTCTCACAAAAAACTTGAGCAAATCATATCCTAGTGATGTTGGGAATATTTCTATGCCCGTTTATCGTATTTTACCCATGTTTATCTTATGTTTTGAGAACTTTACCTACTATATATTGTGTGTTTTGATTGGAATTGCTATATGTTGCACTAAGACACATGATTAGATACTTGCAGGCAAAATGACGCGGGAAATGACTATGAATAGACGGAATGGAAGAGTAAAGCATGGAAGTGATGTAGAGTAATGCTCGGGAGCAAACAAGAAGGAGAAAATAGGATGGAAGCAGCCAGGCGCACACCTGGCGCATCTCCCCAGGCATCAAACTACCGCAACACCTACCTGGCGCCTTTCAGGTGCGGCGCTCCAAAGGGGAACCCAGGCAGGCGCATCCAGGGCGCAGCGCGCCCGACCCCAAACTATCGAAGCCCGATCCGAGCGCCTTCCCGGCGCAGCGCGCCAGAGCCCAGACTACTGCAGGAACCTCTTGGTGCCTTCCAGGCACGGTGCGCCAGCAGCCATCCCGACAGATTTTTTGACTTTTTCTATTTTGATTTCAAGAAGGAAAATGGGTTATTTCCAAAACCCTATAAATATAACCTTGTACGTTTTTTTGGGGGGTTAGGTCATAATTTTGGAGAGCAAGAGGCAAGAGTAGAGTTCACCATTAGGTTTCTTTTCTTCTTCCTTTTTCTTAGTCATACTTTGGGTGAGAAAAATATTATCTTTGTTCTTCGTTGTAGTATGAGTGGCTAAGCACCGTTGTTCTTGGGTTACGGCTACAAACGCATGACTATTTAGTATTGAATGTGAATTGATTGTTCGTTTACCACTATTAGTTGTTCTTATATTCCTATTTAAGTATTTTGATGCTTGGCCGCCATTAAAATAAACATATAACCTTGTTGTGAACTCAAGAGAGGAATCAACAAGGTAGACCGAGGAATATAAGGAGTAAGACCTCTCTTTTGTAACGTAAGGGGTAGGATAGCGACTAGGATAGAGATATACCTAGAACGCCTTGCTTGGTTCATATGGGAAGAAATATAAATGCTTTTAAAATAAGATGTCATATCCCCGCTCAACGATGTAGTTGTGATGCTATTTTGAATAGGCAACTAGAGGCTCGAGAGACCATAGTTGTAATATCAACCCCGGAATCAACAACTAGGTGAATGAACAAGTTAATTCAAGTGATTACTATTTAGAAGTGCGTACTAAAGCTGCAACCCTAGAATTCTTTCTAAATTGGAATCAACACAATTATTATTTGCTTGCATTTTATTTTGTCAACTTATTTTAATTACTCACATATTTCAAGAACACATTCTTTTTACTTCCGTACTTGGTTATTTTAGCTGTATACGATTAATGTAGGATATTTGCTAAATCACAAGTCTCTTGGGTAAGATATCCGGACTAACCAGTTCCTATTACTTGGACGACCACGTATACTTGCGTGTGAGTGGAGATCGCGTAACAAGTTTTTGGCGCCGTTGCTGGGGACATAGAAATTAGCAAATTTCTAACTTTTCTTATACAACTTTATTATTCAAGTATTGACTACTTGATCTTAGCGTTTGGAAAAATCTGTAGGTACAAACTTTGAGCTGTTCAACAAACTGTAAAGGAAGAAAGATTTGGTAGAGCCACACTCAGAACCCAAAAGACTATTTCATCAGCGGAGAAGGGCAGTAACTCTTTATCCTATTAAGTTTCTAGAGGTGGCTGAAGAGGAGACAACCCCGTTAGTTGAACAACCCAAAGTTGTTATCACTGAAATGGCAGCACCAAGGCCAGTGCGCGATGTGGCAATACCACTCTTGACCAATGTCACCAACAGTATGCTGAAACCTGCACCGGGTGGTAGGTTTGAGCTAAATCAGAGTATGAGGCAACTCTTTCACACTAATGGCCAGTTCACAGGCTTATCACACGAGGACCCGCAGACACACATTCAGAATTTTCTGGAAATCTGTGACACGTTTGTTCCAACAAGAGTCACAGTGGACTACGTGAGGATGACATTGTTTTCATTTTCTCTACTTGGGGAAGAGAGGAGATGGTTGAAAGAGGAACCACCTAATTCCATCACTTCATGGGATGAGTTGGCCCTGAAATTCTTGACACGTTTATTTCCCTCCGGGAAGACAGCCAGGTTGAGGAGTGAGATTCTGAGTTTCAGGCAGAAGGATGGTGAAAATCTCTACACAGCTTGGGAGTGATTTAAGGGCTTCCTTATGGCATGCCCTCATCATCAGCAGAATAATGAAGTGTTGGTACATTCATTCATTGAGGGGCTTCAGCCTCATTCGAAGATCTTACTAGATTGTGCAGCAGACGGGCAAGCACTGGAGAAGTAATATAACGAGCTATATACTCTTTTGCAGAGGATGCCGCAAAGCAATTCAGAATGGAATAGTGATATTAGTAGAGACACACCTAAGAAGGTTGTCGGAATGCTTGAGGTAGATTCCAACGCGGATTTATTTGCGAAGGTGGAGTCTATGGCTAATAAGATGAGCAACATAGTGACTGTTCTAAACAAATTGGCTTTGGGGAATAATCAGGCGCAGGTTAATGCAGTTCAGCCAACAACTGTTCAGTTTTGTGACACCTGTGGTGGTGACCATCTATCCATAGATTGTGGAGCAAATCCAAATTCTGTGAACTTTGTTGGTTATGCTCAGAGAGGTGGAAATCAGAACTATGGGAATTCATATAATGCAAATCTGCGAAATAATTTGTCTTATGGGAACAACCAAGACCAGAATCAATTCAGGCCACAAGGACAGAATCAACAGTTTGCTGGAAGCAATAAGCTTGCGGTCATACCTAGCAACATCGAAGACATGCTGAAGTCTATCATGGAGAGACAAGATAAAAGTGAAGCAAAATTTGAAGCAACTACAAAGGATCACACAACTGCCATCAGAAATTTAGAGAAGCAAATTAGGCAGTTAGCTGGGGCACAAATATGAGACCACAAGGTAGTCTTCCAGGCGATACTGACCCGAATCCAAAGTAGTTGAATGCAATCACTACTAGAAGTGGGTTGGAGCTGAAAGTGTTGGCACCAAAGCAACCAGATCCCAAGGTAGTTGAAGTTGCATCCGAAAAGGCTAAAGCTGGGACTGAGATTAAGGTGAAAGAAGATGAAATTATTGTAAAGCTTCCTCCACCTTTTCCACAGAAGTTGATAAAACAGAGAGAGGAGGCCGGATTCAAGAAATTTCTTGACCTCTTGAGACAGGTACACCTTAACCTCCCACTCATAGATGTCCTTCAGGGAGTTCCAAAGTATGCGAAGTATATCAAGGACATTGTGGAAAACAAGAACATGCTAATTGAATATGCCACAGTCGCTCTTACCAAAGTATGTACTTCTCAGATTCAGAACAGGTTGCCAACAAAATTGAAAGATCCGGGAAGTTTCACTATTGAGATCACCATTGGCCAAAACGTTATAGCTCGAGCACTATGCGATCTTGGGGAAAGTATTAACCTTATGCCATCTTCAGTCTTCAATAAGATGGGGTTGGGTAGTCCTCGCCCCACTATAATTGTTCTGCAGCTGGAAGATAGATCTTTAGCTAGACTTGAGGGTATTATAGAAGATGTATTAGTGCAGATTGGTTCGTTGATCTTCCCGGTGGACTTCGTGATCTTAGACTTTGAGCCAGACCCAGAAGTTCCATTAATTTTGGGACGTCCGCTATTGGCTACAGGGAGATCATTGATTGATGTTGCAACAGGGCAACTCACCATGAGCGCACATGACAAGGTGGAAGTCTTCAATGTGTATAAGGCAATAAAATTGCCTGCTCTATATGAGGACTTATAGGCTATTACTGTGGTAGAGATAGACTCAAGGGTACCCCTCATCACTTCCTCAGATCCATTGGAGAGAGCCCTCACAGGGACAGATTTATACGGAGATGGACCAGCACATGAGATGATTCAATGCTTGGAGGCAGCTTGTGCATTATCCAGTACTACTATGTTAGAGCCTCTTAATAGACCATTGGGGACTCCTCCCAAGCCGTCTATTGAAGAAGCCCCAAAGCTGGATATGAAGCCACTTCCTCCGTATTTGAAGTATGCATATCTGGGCGAATATGATACACTTCCGATAATCTTAGAAGTCGGATTGAATGAAGTACATGTTAAGGAAGCACTAGCAATATTGCAAAGAAGTAAGAGAGAAATTAGGTGGCAGATGTCTGATATTCATGGGATCAACACATCATTCTGCATGCACAAGATATACATGGAGGAGGGGTACAAGACTATGGCACAACATCAGAGAAGATTGAATCCTCCTATGAAGGACGTTGTAAGAAAGGAGGTGATCAAGTGTCTAGACGCAAGAATTGTTTTTCCCATCTCAGACAGCAAGTGGGTCAGCCCTACGCAATGTGTCCACAAGAAAGGGGGGATGACTATGATAAAGAATGAGAAAGATGAGCTGATTTCAACGCGTACAGTCACTGGGTGGAGAATTTTCATGGATTATCGAAAATTGAATGAAGCCACCCGGAAAGATCACTATCCCATTCCATTCATTGATCAGATATTGGATCGTTCAGCTGGCCAGGATTTCTTTTGCTTTCTAGATGGATATTCTGGTTACAATCAGATAGCCATAGCACCTGAAGATCAAGAGAAGACGACATTTACTTGTCCTTATGGCATGTATGCTTTCAAGCGTATGCCGTTTGGGCTTTGCAATGCGTCAGCTACATTTCAGAGGTGCATGATGGCTGTTTTTTCTGACATGGTGGAAGATATTATGGATATATTCATAGATGACTTCTCAATTTTTGGTAAGTCATTTGACACTTGTCTGCGAAATCTAGATCGGGTATTTGCTAGGTATGAAGAGACAAATCTGGTGCTAAATTGGGAGAAGTGTCACTTTCTGGTTACTGAAGGCATTATCCTTGGCCATAAAGTGTCGAAGATGTGGCTCGAAGTATATCGCGCAAAGATAAAGGTTATTGAGAAACTACCACCTCCAGTTTCTATAGGAGGGGTTCGTAGTTTTCTTGGACATGCAGGCTTTTACAGATGCTTCATCAAAGACTTTTCTAAGATATCCAGGCCAATGTGTAAGTTGCTCGAGAAGGAGGTAAAGTTTGAGTTCAGTGATGAGTGTGTCAAAGCGTTTGAAAATCTGAAGAAGCGCTTGATTGAAGATCCTATATTGATTGCTCCAAATTGGGAGCTACCCTTCGAGCTTATGTGTGATACGAGTGATGTAGCGGTTGGATTTGTGCTAGGTTAGAGAGTTGACAAGGTATTTCATTCTATCTACTATGCGAATAAGACTCTTGATTCAGCCTAGGTTAACTACACATTCACAGAGAAGGAGATGTTGGCCCTAGTCTTTGCTTTTGACAAGTTTCGCTCCTATCTTGTGGGAACGAAAGTGATTGTATACACGGATCATGCTTCTATACGGTACTTATTCAACAAGAAGGATGCAAAGCCAAGACTGATTTGATGGATTTTTCTATTGCAAGAGTTCGACTTGGAGATAAAGGACCAAAAGGGCATAAAGAACCAAGTGGCTGACCATTTGTCTAGACTTGAAGATTGGTCTCATGTGCCAAATGAAGAACATATTAGGGAGGAGTTTCCAGACGAACAACTCCTAGCCCTTAGTGTTGCTGAGCTTCCATAGTATGCTGATCTTGTCAATTTAGTGGTGAGTGGGGTGTATCCCGTGGAAGCCACTATACAACAAAGAAAGAAGCTGTACCACGACTCTCGGTTTTATCTATGGGATGAGCCTTATTTGTTCAAGCATGGTCCAGATCAAATAATTAGAAAATGCATTCCGGAAAATCAAGTGAGGGAGATCTTAGAGAGTTGTCATTCTTCTCCTTATGGGGGACATCATGGAGGAGAGCGCACTGCACATAAAGTGTTGCAGTCGGGCTTTTATTGGCCCACTATATTTAAATATGCGACAACCTTTGTTAAGAGTTGTGATCAATGACAGAGGACTGGAACTATATCAAGAAGGCATAAGATGCCTTTGCAGAATATCCTTGAGGTAGAGATCTTTGATGTATGGGGAATTGACTTCATGGGGCCCTTCCCACCTTTCTTTGGCAAAAAGTATATACTTGTTTCGGTGGATTATATGTCGAAGTAGGTAGAGGCAGTCTCCCTTCCCACCAATGATGCAAAGGTAGTACTTAAGTTTGTCAAGAAGAACATATTCAAGAGATTCGATACCCTGCAAGCTATAATAAGTGATGGTGGGACGCATTTCATCAATAATTGGTTTAGCAAGTTGTTAGCTAAGTATGGGGTGCGTCATAAAGTGGCTACGACATATCATCCCCAAACGAGCAGGCAGGTTGAGGTGTGTAATCGAGAGGTGAAGCAGATTTTGGAGAAGACTGTAAATGCACAGAGAAAAGATTAGGCTGAGAAGCTTGATGATGCACTATGGGCATACAAAACTGCCTACAAAACACCCATTGGAGCTTCTCCGTATCAGCTTGTATATGGGAAGGCTTTTCATCTGCCAGTCCAATTGGAACACCAAGCCTATTGGGCTATAAAATAGCTGAAAATGAATAATGAACTGGCTGGGTGGAAGAGACAACTGCAACTTAATGAACTTGATGAGTTTAGGTTGCAAGCTTATGAGAATGCCAAGCTTTACAAGGAGAAAATGAAGAGGTGGCATGACAAATATATCCTTCCGTGCTAATTTGAACCTGGCAAAAAAGTCCTCTTATTCAACTCAATGATGAAGCTTTTTCCAGGAAAGCTCAAGTCTAAGTGATCTGGACCGTTTGAGGTAGTGCGAATGACTCCGCATGGCGTAGTTGAACTTCGAAAGATTGGTGACACAGTTACATTCTTGGTGAACGGTCAAAGGGTGAAGCACTTTCGGTCTGAAGATGTGGACAAGGAGAAAACCTCAATCACCCTGTTAGATGAGTGATCCTTGAGGTTGTGTTGTGCCGCGATGTTAAATCAGGCGCTGCATGAGAGGAAACCCACGAATGTATTGTAATAGTTTAGGACAAGAATATCAAAAATACATAAATATGAGTCTTGCCACGACCAAAACTAAGGCGCTAGGTGGGAGGCAACCCACCGTTTTTCTAATAGTTTGTTGTTTTTGTAGGGAGAAAAAGAAAAGTGCCAGCCACGGACACACGTAAAGAGGTAAGTAACATAAAATTTAAGTCCCAGGGGTCTGGCGGAGCCTGGGTGCGCCGCCCCAATGACCAAACTATCGCAGGGGTAGTTTGGCATAATAGAGGCGCACCGCACCTGAAGCTAAACTACTGTGAGCTGCTACTGGCGTGTTTCGGGTGCGGCGCCCCACATGTGTTTTGGGCAGCGAGTTCGGTCAAGGGTCAACCGACTAAAGATCCAAAATCTTGACCAAAAGGTCTTTTAAAAGACAACATGCCTAAAATTCATCTTCATTAGTTGCAAAGGAGCGCGCCCCACTCCTCTCTCTCCCAAAATTTTCCCATATTCCTCCATTGTTGTCTTTCTCAAGCTCCAACAAAATCCATAAATTCTCAAGGTAATTTCTCCCTTTACTTTCTAATGCTTTCTACTTCCTCTTTATGCTTTTAACATTCATGATTGGTTGGTGTGATCTTTTTTATCTTATTGGAAGAAGTTAATATTTTTTTCACCATTGATAAAAGCTTCAAAGCTTAAAAATACACCCACAAAAGAAGATTATTGCTCGTAGTTTCACTAATATGGTGGATTTCGAATTTTGTCTCTTATTTTGTGTTGGGTCTTGATTTATGGAATGCATAATGAGTAGTAGAAAGATATGGGTCACCCTAAAAATTTCATGAAAAATCACATGAATATGTAGTGCAAATAATGGAGGGGTGACCTTGAATAATGTTAAATGTTGACTAAGGTAGAGAATCCTTGAGAAATTTTATGAAATGAACTTGTGTAAACGTTTTGGTGGATGTGGTGTCTTAGGTTGACAAAATACAAATTGTGTTGAAAGAGGGAAGTCTGAGTACCTCATGATTAGCAACTTATGGACACCATTGCTAACGAAATAAGTGTGGGGTTATCATGATCCTATGAAAGACACTAATTTTGCTAGCTCTCATTGTAATGGGCTGATTTGTGTAATCTGTGTATTGTAGGTACAATGCCGCCACAAGGAAAGAAACAGGTCACTGAAGGCACTGGAGGCACTGGAGGCAAAAGGCCCCAAAAAGGGGAATCATCCGGTACGACAGCCCCTACAAACCCGCGGGCACCCCATCGTAAATTTGGAATGAGAGCAGTGATTATAAGGGGGAAAGACTAGTTTGAGACCCAAAAGGAAGCCAAATATCACCCAGATGAGCATGTTAATGAAGCCCGGCTGCAAGCAAAATTCCCATAAATCCATGCCATGGTCCACAGATTGGGCCTTCAGTACATCTTCCAGGACCAAGTGGAGTGCAACCTCACTATGGTGAGGGAATTCTATGTGAACTGGCAGACAGGAAAAGTCCAAAGTCAAAAGGTGGGGATCCATAAGAAGGTTGTCCGGTTCACCACGCGATTGCAAAATGAGTTCTTAGGCACACCTCACATGGATGCAGTGCTGTAATTGATAATGAAGGAGGACCCGCCATACAGAGACATACGCCACACACTTTATGGGGTAGACTCCACAGCTCGGTGGGAAAGGACAAAAGATACGCAAAGACATTCCACCCTCCACTATGCATACTTCAACCAGGAGGCAAGAGTGTGGCTAAAAATTGTGTGTAGTACTCTTATCCCTTGCTTACACACCACCGATGTGACTAAAGATAGGGTGGTGTTGGTATATATGCTCATGAAGGGGATGCCGGTCAATGCAGCGTCAGTACTAAGGCATAATATGGTTAAATTTTGTGAGAACAAAAGGTTGTGCTACTGCTATGGGGGATTGGTGACCCGGTTCCTTAGGCAATGGGAGGTTGAAGAAGAAGTGCATGACTTGGTTCCTCCGCAGGCCCCATACATGGTGAGAAAACTGGTGGATGTGACTAACACAAAGACCCAAGATGTTATACATGGGGCGATACTTTCAAATGCTGACCGACAGGCTCGTGATGAGAGTTGGATGGGGAGGATGTATGGCATGGCAGATTTGCAGTTGAGGATTGGTGTTCGACCTGCGACTGAGGAGGAGATGTTAGCGTTGCATGCTAGATACCCTATGATAGAGAGTGCGATATACATGTGTAGGATGGGTCTAGCTTTTCAGGAGCCATTAGATGATGATGAACCTACAGTACACAACACTCATGATGATGAGGATGATGAGGAGGATGATGCTGGTACCACATTTATGGAAGTAGATGATCAGACAGCTGACCAGGATCAGGAATTTATTCGTGATGATTATGAGGACGACGCTTAGAGGCCTAGGGAGTTCCTTCTCTCACTCTCTACCTTTATACTTTGTTTTTGAAGCACTGAGGGCAGTGCTATGTTTTAAGTGTGGGGTGGAGAGTCGGCAGAGATGTACTTCCTTTAGTTTTTCATTGCTATATCTTAGGGTGATGAGGCGTCGTGTGACTGGTTTTAGCTGATAGTTGATAGTTAGTTAGTATGTTAGTTTTATTTTCTTAGGTTGGGTTCCTCGACTTTTGTTTTCGGTTCTTTTCTTGAGGATAGTCCCTTTGTACCGGGTAGATTTTTTTTTAGGATAAATCCTTTTTTTAGGACGCTTTGTAGTAGTAATGACTGTCCCCGATGATGGATGGATGACGACCGTCTTAAGGAAAAATTAGTCATAGGATTGTAGGATTAGAAGCCTGTCCTTTGGAACATAGAAATCTCACTTGGATCTTCAACTAGACATCATGGGTAGTTCATAATAATTCAAGCAAGTGAGCAAGAACTTCACAAGAGACACATAGGCTCTTTAACTAGACTCAAAAAGTGTAGAAAACAGGCTTAATTGTGTGAGTGCACTCAAGATGTTTGTGTTTGAGCATGCAAGTGTGATATTCCTATGCATGTATCATGATGCCATGTGTGTGTGAGCTTTTATTTGGTTCTTGTATAAAATAGCATCTAGAACTTGCCCCGTGTGCGTGTGAATTGTACGAGCATGAATTTTATGGAACAAGATGAAGGCATTTTATTGAAAACACCCATTTGTTTGTTTCTTTGATGATTGTTTCTGCCTACCTTGACATTACCATTAGTGAAGCCCCTTTAAGCCTAGAAGCCTATTTATTTGTTAAGTCGCATTATGAGCCTATTCACTTTGTTGATACCCTGTGAATTTGATCCTGATAAAACTCCCTAGTGCACTATGATTTCTAAAGAGTGGAGAACAAAAGGAGAAGAGTAGATAAAAGTGAAGGTGAGTGTAGTAACGATCAAAGATGTAGAGCCCGATCAAATCGTGCAATGTTCTTGTGGTTAGGTACCCAAAGAATTTAAAAAGCAAAGAAATAGAAGAGAAAATTGCCAAAAGAGAAAAGAAAAATAATAAAAATAAAAATGAATAAGGGGTTATGCTAGCAACAAGTACGCGATATACCGAGGGCAAAGGATAAATAAAAAAAGTGGTAGTGCAAGAAAGCGTGAACATAGGAGGGACTTAAAAAGGAGGGTGAAGAAAAGAGTGAGAATGTAGTGTCATGTGCAATAGGGAAAAGAGCCACTTTGTATCGAAAAATATCCTACCCGTCCCGAAGCCGACATTACAACCAAATGAAAGCCCTTTTGATTCCATGAATGTGATTGTTTTGTTGAATTTATTATACACTAAGGGCAAGCCTATGGCATGTTGTGATATGTATGAAACATATTTTAAGAGAGTGAGAGTTTGAAGGATGCAAAATGCCCCCTTTTGAAAGGAAAAGTGTGTGATTGTAAATGGGGGAAATACTAAATTGTGAAGGCACACATGACTTGTATTTGGTAGCGTTATTACTTGCATTGCTTACACAGATATGTTGGCCCGATATTGTGATAAAGAGTCGATTATAGAGGGTGTGTTGTTTCAAGTGAAAGGTCTTAAGAGCTAACATGGATTTTTGAATGTGGCTTGCTTAATGAACTACAATAGCATGATTAAAAGTGTTTAGTTGCTCACAAGTGTGGATGGAAAGTTCTCTAGGTATTTATAGTGAACCATAGGATGGATGATAGTGAGTTGTTCGAGGATGAACAAAGGTTTAAGTGTGGGGTTGTGATGTTGGGCATATTTATATGCCCGTTTATCATATTTTACCCATGTTGACCTTATGTTTTGAGAGCGTTACCTACTATATATTGTATGTTTTGATTGTAATTGATATATGTTGCACCAAGACACATGATTAGATACTTGCAGGTGAAATGACGTGGAAAATGACCATGAATAGATGAAACAGAAGAGTAAAGCATGAAAGTGATGTAGAGGAATGCTCGGAAGCAAACAAGAAGGTGAAAATAGGCCAAAAGCAGCCGGGAGCACACCTGGCGCGGTGCTTAGGCATCAAACTACCGCAACACCTACCTGGCGCCTTTCAGGCGCGGCGCCCCAAATGGGAACCCAAGCAGGCACTTCCGGGGCGCAGCGGGCCCGACCCCAAACTATGGAAGCCCAATCCGGGCGCCTTCCAGGCGCAGCGCGCCAGAGCCCAGACAACTGCAGGAACCTCTTGGCGCCTTCCAGGTGCGGCACACCAGCAGCCATCCGGACATATTTTTTGACTTTTTCTATTTCGATTTCAAGAAGGAAAAGGGGTTATTTCCCAAACCCTATAAATAGAACCTTGTACGTTTTTTTGGGGGGTTCAGTCATAAGTTTGGAGAGCAAGAGGAAAGAATAGAGTTCACCATTAGGTTTATTTTCTTTTTCCTCTTTCTTAGTCGTACTTTGGATGAGAACAATATTATCTTTGTTCTTAGTTGTAGTATGAGTGGCTAAGCATCCTTGTTCTGGGGTTACGGCTACAAACGCATGACTATTTAGTATTGAATGTGAATTGATTGTTCGTTTACCACTATTAGTTGTTCTTATATTCCTGTTTAAGTATTTTGATGCTTGGCCGCCATTAAAATAAACATATAACCTTTTTGTGAACTCGAGAGAGGAATCAACAAGGTAGACCGAGGAATATAAGGAGCATGACCTCTCTTTTGTAACGTAAGGGGTAGGTTAGCGACTAGGATAGAGATATACCTAGAATGCCTTGCTTGGTTCATACGAAAAGAAATATAAATGGTTTTAAAATAAGATATCACATCCCCACTCAACAATGTAGTTGTAATGCTATTTTAAATCGGAAACTAGAGGCTCGAGAGACCATAGTTGTAATATCAACCCCGGAATCAACAACTAGGTGAATGAACAAATTAATTCAAGTAATTACTATTTAGGAGTGCGTACTAAAGCTGTAACCCTAGAATTCTTTCTAAATTAGAATCAACACAATTATTATTTGCTTGGGATTCGTTATTTGGAGGATTTCATCATTTCCTTCCTCGTTTTGGTAATTTTTTCTTCCTCAATTTCTTCCATAGCCTTGTCTAACCTCCATTAATGCTCTTAAATTAGCATGGGGGTTGATTCTTGTGTTGTAGCTGCTGGTTGGGGATTTATGTTCATTAATAAGTTATTTCACCTCGTGGACCTTGATCCCTCTCTCCGTGGTGCGTAGTTCTCCATTTTTATTCATGATTATGTAAAGTTTTTGCATTTTGATTCCTCTTCATCTTCGAGCTATTTTAGGCCCTTTCCTTGCCCGAATAGTGCTCAAATTCTGAGCATGTTGTCACGCCCCAATACTAGGACCTGGAAGTAATGGGCAACTCGGATCAAAGAAGGTCTGGGAAGACCCCTTAGCATAACATCATGAGCATTAAAATAAGCATTTGCAGAAAAAGTACCCATTTGAGAACATCATTTAAAACATAAGTAAAAAAAATTACCAAGCTTTGTGAACAAAATATTTAAACGACATTTACATAGGTCTACGAAGCCTCTAATCATAAGAACATAACATTAATGATGGGACATGACCCTGACAATACCACAACTGATAATCAGAGTCAAAATAAAGATGTAAATTGCCTTTCAAAAAATGGAGGGCTCAGCACTTGCTGACATTGTCCCGAATGATCCTAACGCTGCACAGTACCATGAGAAAGTATTTTGGAACCTACATCATGAAATGATGTAGCATTATAGGATGGTCAGTATGATGAGTACTCGTATTCAACCCAGGAGAAGGGACATAACAGTTTATAAAGAATGTCATAAGAAATGTAACTTAAATCATAATATAAGACAAAATATGGGGCAAGTATTAAAACATTTCGTGGAAACCGTTTATTAACATTACTTCTGAACTAGATGCTATCACCGACATCATTTCACCACTGGCTATGTGGGTCCGACCACAGCTCGATCGGTGGAGCCTTCAATCCAAGTTTGCAACAAAGATTAAAGCATTAGATCATAATCACATCATATACTGCATATAATTGAGCGAGTCAAGCATACAATGATGAGCCCCATTCGACTCATACCCGAGTCAGCAAAACACGGTTTGAGGTAATGAACCCCGTTCGACTGATATCTTCTCGGTTAATCATCTAATTCTCTTAAGCCCATCTTTTAGCATTTCATAAACATTTAATCAAAACATTTATTAGGGACACTTAACATTCATAAGGAATTCATAAATTGGTATCGTCATACCAAGACTTGCAAATCGTACATATCATATTATACCATCATCATTCATACATCATTTGTTCCATCATTTTAAAGGATTTAAACACATTTAACATATCCCTCAATGATTGACAATTTCATAATTAATAAATAATACTTTGAAAATCGAGAAATGTAGAATCCTTTAATCTTTCATCAAAAAACCAAGATTTAAATGGTAAAACGAATTTCACAAAAATCATGACTGCATAAATTTGAATTTGCCCCAACGTAGCTTTTCAAATAAGTAGGGTTTCGTATTTTAAATAATAAATCTCCATTCTCAAGTATATTCAATAACAAAGGAAGAATTTCGTAAAAAGAGTTCGTAACTAAAAGTAAGTTCTTCTTCCGAAAATAATTCAAAAAAATCCATATTCAAATTTGTACAAAGACTTTCATAGTTAGAAAATCATTTACCAGTAGGCTTTGTTGAATGAGGATTGTTCAACATACCTTTTGGCGGAGCTAATTCTAGAAAAGCATTGGGATTGACCTTCAAACTTGGAACTCTAGGTGTTCTTGTTCTTTGGAACTATGGAGAAGAGAGTAACGTATTTAGATGGGAAAAGTCGTGGCTTAGGGATTTAGGAACATTTAGAATAGGTGGGGGATAGTTTTGGATAAGGAAAGGACCAAAAGACCCTTAAAAATACGTAAGAAAATCGAAGGAAATGCTGCTGGGCACAACCTCCGTTCCACTGGGCTATGACAGAGGCTGGCCTCTGTGACACAGCCTTATCGTGGAGGTCCAGCTCCGTGACACGCCCTTATCGCAGACCTCCACTGTTTTGCCAAAATCTGATTTCCGCATAAACTGAGAATTATCTAGTAAAATGGGCATAACTTTTTACTCGGGATTTGGATCGATGCGCGGTCAGTGGCATTGGAAAGAAGACTCAAAAATCTTTAATTTGGTAGGTATGGGTTACATAACTTTTTATATAATGGGAGAAATGATCGTTTGAATTTGACTCTATTGGAAAGTTATACGAAAACTTAGTCGGTAGAGAAGCTTCCAACTTAACTTGTGCTAGAGGTTCCTTAAAACCTTAATTCACATACATGGAACTTCCCACACGTACGAATTGATCTTAACACTAAGATACAATAGAATTCTTTAGGTTTGGACCCCACTA
This sequence comes from Jaltomata sinuosa, assembly GCA_003996215.1. Taxonomy (NCBI): domain Eukaryota; kingdom Viridiplantae; phylum Streptophyta; class Magnoliopsida; order Solanales; family Solanaceae; genus Jaltomata; species Jaltomata sinuosa. The sequence goes on from QJPP01007279.1 coordinate 328,543, forward strand.
AATACTTATAATAGTTCCAAATCTTAGCTCAAAAAACTTGGGGTGTTACAATATCTTCCCCTTGGGTTCATTCATCCCCGAATGATTAGTAGGGACTTATTGAAGATATACAAGTAAGGAAGCAAAGGCTATAACTTCACACTAAGAATTCTCTTTTAAACAATGATTAAAGGACATCAAGAGGTGCTCTATGACAACATCAAGCGAATCGTGTGAGTAGGAATCGACAAACATATGAGACTTGGCATAGACATGATCTAGAACATAAGTTTTATGGAACATGATCATACTAATGTAAGGCATGAAATCTTGGAAATCATAAGCATGAATTAAAATTGACACATGACCTGAAATAAGGATTTTACTGGATGTATGAATAGAAGTATCCCCACCTCAAAAAGATATGGCTAAAAGCCCTTAGATTTAGCAACACCTTTCAACTATATAACCTCCTCTGAATACTAAACATCACCACTTACGACTTCAAATTTTCCCATTGGCGCATATAGCTACTAAGGTCTGCATCTAACATCTTGCTCTCACCCTGTTCAAGCCTAACTTGAAGGTATAAAGTGCTACATCTAATATGATCCTACTAGTTTGAATTTCGAGATTTTATACACCATACCCATATAAGAACCTTCTTCCCTAAACGTGATTAGCTCTTAGTTTTATTCTAAACTCGTCAAAGTCTCTTTTTACATCTAGATTTATCCTCCAAGAATACTACTTCTCTTTATCACCTTAATCAATCAACCTCAAACTTTTAACAAGAAGTCACTTGCCACAAGAAGCAATTGCACACAAGTATAAAACATCACATTCAATCCTATTACTATATTCTCTTCCCGGCTTATGTGTAGATAAACTATCAAAGAATTCTCTAAATATCCCCACAATCAATAATTCTCGAACTTCTACAAGGAGACACATCATATATTATCCTCTAACTATTTCACATAATTAATTTTCATCTCGCACCTCATCCACACTTAACAACTTAGGTGACACAATCAAACATAGGTGACACAATCAAACATAGCCACCACTAAAAAGGAAACTTCTACTACCTTCCATCTAGACCACGACTTATCTTCCTTTACGGACAGTTGCCTCGACATAAAATAAACATTTTTGAAGGAATTGATTGCGAGCATGAACTGCAAATAGAGGCCTAACTCTTGACCATAAACATGAAGTATGAAATGAACATCTTTAATAAAAGTATGAGCATTAGGGATACATGGATGTCATTCGATATTGACTTATACTTAACGTGACCTTGTCACTCAAGATGAGATTCGAGAAACCCAGTGAGATGGACATGGGTACTTCATATTTTTAACATACAAAACATGAACTGAGGGTTGTTCTGAGCATAGACATGCCATAACCATTCATAACCATCAAGGGGTGGATGTAGCCATGGCTTAGAGAAAGCAAATCAAAAGAATGAACATTTAAAGAAGTCTGATCTGGGTATGTACATGATGTAGCATGATTTCAATAGCCATTTTTGACATATCATGAAGCTTGAGTTTATAAGACTGAACATAACATGAGATATGGTTTCATGGATCATGAGCATCATAGCATAAAACTTGGATCTCTGGAACCTTAGAGAAAGATTTACATCGACGCGAGACGCTATCGCTTCCATTTCAAAGGATAGAGCATTGACAAGAGACTACACAAAATTTTGACACTCAGACATAGGCATGATTCAAAGGAATAAGATATGGTTCGAGTGTCCTCGTGAGTTGAAGTATAAGAAATATGCTAGAATAGGAATGGGTCGTTATGATAGGCATTGTAAATATTTTATGAAACTCATCACCACTAGAAACTCAAGATTTTCCTTGGTTCAACACCTCATTATCTCTCCCTTATCTCAGAGGTCACCATCTTAGGCCTGTAGACTCATTCTGAGAAATGATCTATAGGCACAACACTCGGCACTATGGGGTATCTCTATACCCATGATGCTAGTCTCCCCCATATATTATATTTTGAAGATACTAACTCCTTTATAGGTTATTCCTTTCAGAGACCCTATTCTTCACTTACTCTAACCTCTATAGATGAAATATTAAAACTTAACTCTCTTGATTGCACACATCCACGTTCTCTGATACATAAACATCTATTCTCCTCTCCATAGTTACTAGCATTTATCAACTCTCATATTCCGCCAATTCAACAAATTTTAAGATTATACCATGAGGCTCAACAATGTCCACTTAGATCTATAATTCCCTCAATTCATTCCAATGAACACCAAATAATAACTACTTAGCCTTCTTCGAATAAAGCAATTCAAAAATACTAACTAGGTACCCATAGCACTTATAAACTTAAAACCGAGTACACCTTGGTCTTACCAACCTAAGGCTCTTATCATCTAATAACTTAGCCACCATTCACTATTTAAACTCTAGTCCTCATATAAGTCATACTTACACATTCAAACCTTTCCTAAGTTATTAACCTAAGCTCTCCCACACACCATGTTAAGCCTACTAGATTAGTCTCATAAAAGTAACATTATCATCCCCAACTATCACCTTTTCTACCTTGGTGATCACCCACAACTCAAACTTAGTGTGTAGCACTAGGTAAGTTTCACATCAAAACTTAGCATGCTCTTCAGGCTTATATCTACCAACTAGAAATCAAGAAACACTAATCCACCAAAACTTTGATAGAGTGATTGATCATAATTCCTTCTTCAACATAATTTATGGCTTACAAGCACAATCTCCTTCACCACATTGCTACTGCACCTTAACATTCATGACACATCTTCCCACCTACTATATTGGCTTACAACTACTAGATGAATTCAACACAAGGTCTAGTAAAATTATATGATAAGGATAGTCGATCTTAATCTTACAATATAACCCATCACAACCCATTAGCATGCTATTCTTTCTCACACCACATCTACTTACCCATACATACATTTAAACTACCTTGATAGTTCTATAATAATCTTTAAGTCTCCCTCTCCAAGACCCCAAAACAAAGTCTAAATTTATAAATTTGTAACCACTTTATCCTTACATTCACAACCTATAATTGGTATATACTACTAAAATAACAAGCCACCATAAGCCCCTTCCCTATTTTAAATAATTAATAAAAAAATCTTACCTAACCACTCTTTTTCTATCAAACTCCACAAAATTTCCTAATGTTGCAACACTAAAACTCACACCATACGGGAATACCACCTCTATCACTTAATTAGTGGGTACAAGACTCTAGCTATATTTTTTGATCTCTTACAACCCACACTCTCTAGCTCTTAAACTCAAGACCCTATATATTCCCGGCCTAGGGATCATCTCAGTACTCATCTTATCACACCCTAGTTTATACTTTCTCTCGGGTGAAAATACTATCCCAACACTTGATTACATACCTATTCCCCCTTGAGCATTACAACATCAACCATGTTTTGAAAGGGTCTGAAAACATATTTCACCTTTGCTCAAATGCATGATTAATAAAGATAGGAGTTTACACTTAGAATTTATAGATTTTGATGCACTAATGGACGCCTCTCAAGTCCTACCCTTTTGGATAACTCATCCTGGTAGGATTACATCGTAAAAAGTCTAAGCTTTGTACTTATATCACCTCGAAGGTAAGTGATAACCGCTCAGTTGTACTCCCCAAAATTGGAGGGATGACGATCATCAAGAAAAACACATTTATAAGTACCCAAAAGGTATCGGGGTCATACCCACAGAGACTTGGCGATAGCAATATAAAGATTTTAGTGAACTGACTTCACTAGGATAGTAATTGTTTAAAAACACAAACCTAAAAGGTTGAGGGAATTGGGATTCTATCACAACAATCACAACTCGTATTAAAGCAAGGAAGTAAAATGGGTGTACCAAATTGAGTAGGAGACTAAGGATGTGTATCCAATGAGGCTTTAATGTGGGATAGGGTGTTTGTATTTTCACACTTATTTTCAGTCATTGACATAGGTAGCCTTGGTAATGGGTGTGGTTGTTTATCTCTCGATCAACAACCACATATCCAATGATCCTGGTTAGAGCACTATCAGTTAAATCAATAAACAACCAAGATCAAGATTGGGGATGTCACACTATCTCCAGCTTAGACCCTTAAATGGGTGATTCTGTCGATACGAACTATTTCTAGCCTCAAATATGAATGGAGTCCCAAGTTCCCACTAGTAATCTTACATTCGGAACCATGAAATTATTTTTCAAGCAATAACATAGTCAAGTAATGAAAATTAATATTTGCAAACACTAATTTTATGATTAAAACTTGGTGAAACTACTAGACCCATATCAAATAAGCAATTATAAGCAAGAATTAGCAACACCCACACCCATTTGTCAAGCACCCATTATCAACACATCCCTAGACAAATGAAATTATCCACTCATGCTAAAGGAAAGAGATATACCAAGGGGGTAAGTCAAATTCCTCTTCATTCAAGTGTAACTTCAAGTTCTAAGCTCAATTTTTGTACACAAATGGTTAACCAAGATTTTGAAGAGAGAATAGATTGAAACCGTCTTCTTCTTGGAGAGGAAAACTTTTTCTCAAAGGTAAAAGATCTTCAGAATATTTAGCACTGAAGAATGTTATTTATCATTGGGCCTAAATTGGCCTTTTATACTTTCCTAAAACATCACTAATATTTTGGACAAAATTGCCCTTTGGGTGGTGTGCAATGCGACGTGCGGTTTGCACGTCAGCATATGCGCATCGCATACCTTATTCATATGAACCAGTGACTCAGCCAAACATGGGAGACATCATACAAAGAGGGTGTGGTTTGCACCATGAGTTGTGCGCATCGCACAATGACCACACCCAGTGACTGATCCTTCAGGCAATCCAAATCTCCATCCGATGGGAGGTGCAGAATGCGCCACAACTTTTGCGTGTCACACAAGCATCGCATCTCAGGGCAGATTCTTAATTTTTTTTCGATCACTTCACACTTCACTCCTTTTAAGCTCTTTTTGGTTCCATTTCTTTGTTTTCCATTTTTAATCACAAGTAACTGCATAGACATCAATAAAGGCCATAAGAACCTCTAAATCTATTAAAAACATAGCAATAATTCATGGATAAAGGCTCACTAAGTTGGTAGATTATCGACTTATGAAACTCCCAAACTTGAACTATTGCTTGTCCTCAAGCAAGATACTCACAAGGAAAGGAATGAATTATGCTCTAGATTAAATTTAAGGCACAAAGGACTAATCTATACTAGAAATTAAGAAAAAGAATAAACAAAAAGACTCAAACAAAAGACTCAACTACACTGCTCATCTCAATTTGAACCACTACAATATCAAGGCAATTGATCATTTCAATTTTTTTTCCAAAAGGACTTCATTTCTCATTCAAATTCATGGGAATTTTGTCATTCAAAACAAGACATTTACGCTTCTCAAGTCATTGGCATGGACCGTCAAGGTTTTCCTCGAGATTTTCTACACAACTTGTCTCATTCATTCCTCTCAATTAAAATAGAGACTTCATGTTTCAATTCGAGTGCATGATGCCACTCATCATAAGAGAGAATCCCACTCACAATCATTCAATTCACAACAACAGGATTATAGGTGAACCAAGAAGACTATCACTCTCTCAAGGAAATTCAAGTGAACACATGTTAAACCATAGGCTTGCCCTTCATGTAAATTGCCACTAATGTAGGGTAGCCAAGCTCAGAATCACCAAGGACTTGCGGGTTACGATGTTGGTTAGTGTTAAGGTGAAGATTTCATTTGGTTAAAGTGACTACACCTCCCTAACGCTCTTTGTTATCATTTCAAACACCGCTCACATTTTCAAATTTCAACTTCACCTTATTTCTCCCTCACACAACCCAATCATCTCCCTTCCAATCATGATCCTTCAAACTCCTTGTATCACCTTCATTTGGTAGCATCTAATTTTTGGTTTTCATTTTTCGCTAATTGAATTGACTTTTGGAGCAAATTTCAATTCAAATATAAGGTTCTACCTTGTACTTGGAGTGCATTCCTTTTCTTCTCCTCATTTGATCACATACACTCCAAAACTTAGGCATTTCCCTATGTTGTCTTTTCACCCCCCCCAAACTTAGGCTTTAGCCTACTTTTTATTTTTAAGCAATTAAGGAGGACGGGTGCCAACATAGAGATTCAAAAAGGTCAAGGTGTTAACAAGGTTCCAAAGAATGGTTACAAGCTCAAAGGGGTTCACTAGAATTGATGTCACGGGAAGTCATTTGGGTGAAGTGGCTATCAAAAAGGGCCTAAAGTCATCTTCCAAGCTTGGTCACACCTAGAATTTTGCCTAGAATCACATTCGGGGAAAATTCTAGATGATAGGCATGCACGAGAATCAAGGTAAAACCTCACCACACAAGGCATCATGCCACAAGACTACTTTCATTAGTCTCAAAATCAATTGGGACAAATGACTTTTGACAAGCTATTCCGAGTTTGTTACACAATCGTTTGTGAGTCAATTAAGTCAAAGCAAGAGTGTGCATGTCATGAAAAGAGAATGATTTCCTCAAAAGTTCATTTCCCTTCTTCCTTTTATTTTAAAAACAACCAACCCAGTTCGAAACAAAAACAAAAAAAAGAAAGATAAAGAAAACTTTTGCTCCTTGGAAAAGAACCGTGGTATTAAGAAAACCCTCGGAGTTTATTGTTAAACTACTATTAACAAGGAAATATCCAAATTGCGCGCTCATGATTCATTAAGAATAATCCTAGGCATAGTCCTTTACTGCATTTGCAAAGCATGGGTTGTAAGGCAATGGGGCATGTAAGACTATCCCGGCAACACAAAATCCAAAAACACAAATCAAGCCCGGCGAGAGAGCAAATAGGCTAAAAAATAAACTAACATTATCTAAAGGCCTGACAAGGGAAATAAGCATCCCAATCATCCAAAATATGCCCGACAAGGGCAAAATTAAATATAGCAGGAATGTAAACAAGACCCAACAAGGGCAATAAAAATAATATCTCAAGCCCAATCACGGGCACTAACAAAAAGAAAGTAAAGCCACCTCCTCTCATAAAAGAAGTGTTGCCCTCAAAGCTAATAGCTGAAGGGAAACAAGGGTGAACTCCCTGGAGGACTATGACTCATCATCATCATCATCAGCTGATCCTTCATCATCACCGGGTAGCTCCTCCTCATTATCCACAAGGGACGCTAACAAGTCATCCAGGGGGCCAGGAATGGTGCGAGCTTGAGGTAAGGTATTCAAATATGCTTCTTCAACTAGGGTCTTACTTCTTTCCTTGTCAAGGTCCTTTCGGAGTGTCTTGATAGATTTTTCACAAATATCTACCCTTTTGCAAAGAGTGGACCCTTTATCCATAACTCCTTTGATGGCCCTCTTCACCCCCATCTCAATCAATCCTGGTAGATCATTTGAAAAATTGCTCAATTGCCTCTCGTGGTTGTATGTTTTGTCAACAATATCTTGGAGCCCATATTTAGATACTTCCTCTCTAGGTGCATCGACAGTGTGTGTGTATGTTTCCAAAGAAGAATGAGAAGGAGATGAGGCATGCAATTTAGCATCAGAGTCATCATACTCATCTTCCATCGAAACCTCTTCCCTATACCTTTTTAAATGAGAAGCATCCCTGTAAGTTTTCTTATCAAGATATAGCACACCAATGGATGGAGTAGGGGCATCACAGTCAAAGTAAAGAACACTAGCGTGTGCACAAAGTTTACAAATTAGCACTGGAAAAGGGGAATGCATCACCACCCTTATGAGCCTTTCTTTTTATCACAAAAGCAATGATGTCACCAACATTAATATGATCCCCCACTATAATTACAGCTATTAGAATTTCCCCATCATGCGTGACCTTTTGGTCATTCTGAGAAGGCATGAAGGGGGAGCGGGTAAAATCATACCATAGGCGCGCCTCAAAGTACGAAGTCCGGCGTGAGATTTCACCCCCTAAAGTAGCCCAGAGAGGTTCATCAAAAGCAATGATAGGTTCCACACATTCGAGAGGTTTGCGCTTAAGAAGTAGCTTAGCCGTGAGCTTAGGGGTTGGTTCAATGAGAGTGCTCCAATAGATAGCATTAATTGTAGCTGGGGTGATTATGATCTCTTTACCCCGAACAAATACTGAGTCAAATGTAGGGAATGTTTCACAACCCCCTTTGTAGCCTTTAGCATCTTGTGTGGCCTGGTCTGAAGCGAAGAACTCCCAGACTAACTCCTTGTAGTAATTTCCGGGAACCTCCTGAAATGGTTGCCACTGTCGGTTGGCAAACTGAGTGGAAATGTTGGGTATGTTATCCCTCACTGCATCCAGGTTAAAGCTTTGCTCTGGGTTGAAGGACCTACCAATATAAATCATAAATCACTTTCATGCCCTCCATTATGAATCGAACCCTCTCCTCTTCTTAGACTTTGTTACGGGAAGATGAGACTTTATTGTTCCCCTGTGATTAAGGATTGGAGGAGAAGAGAGTAATTTGCCATCATGAACTCCTCTCGGTGTTACCCCTGTTAGAAGACATGTTCTGCATACAGAGATTGTGAGCCAATAACAAAAACAAGATCTATAAAGAAGTTAGAAAACTAAATAGTATGGGATGCAATGGACTAGAAAAATAAAGTAGATAAGTGATGAATCGTGCGAACCACATGCGAAATGCACAACAGGGAGTGCGCGTCGCATATACTATTGCACGAGCTAACAAAATGCTATAGGAATGTTTCCATCAAGGTTAAAAGCTGGTGCAGTCCGCACCAACCAAAGTGCACATCGCACTACGCTTCACCCCTCAAAGCACTGAACTGGCTTCTTTTTGAACATGGTGTGATGCCTTGTACGACCCGCACATCAGGATCTACGTATCACATGCGAAACGCACAAGGGCTCAACTGGAATTTTTGGTTCCTTGTGTTCTTGTAAATTACGCATGTTATCCTTAGAGCAAGATGTACTTAGGAACTTGGAACCACGCACAAACCAACAATATTAAACAAAGAGGACAAAAGATATCATGACCACAAAGATTCGAGTATTCAGACTTCCTCGGCTTTCCATTGAAAATCAATCAAGCAAGAAAAAAAACTTAACGTCTTCCCTTAAGATGGACGTTACCCCATCTCTCATCGGGAACATCAAACCCTTAATTGCAATAATAGGCACCAACAAACTTAGCAATAATTTACCCCTCCCTGCACAAGATTATACACCCAAAGTTAATTTGCAACAACAAATCATGGGCATACAAGTATCAAAATTCAGCAATCATAATCAATTCTCAATAAAAACTCATGACTAACGATGATTTTCCTTTAAGAACGACGTCACCCAATCTATTATGGGGCCAAACCATTCATCAATCACAAGTGGGTTACTCTGACTTCACCCCAAACTTAGATTTCAAGGCTAAAATTCACTACCAATCAACATGCATTAACAAAATTCAAGTTTTACCAAGTTGACAATAAGCAAAATCATTAATACAAAAATTGGGGACCCAAAATTTTCAAATCTCACACAAAATCAACATGGCGATTCTATTAAGCATACTTTACAATATGAGTTCACAGCCTTCATAAAAACAAGTATTTAACATCGGGAAACTTACCACAAGTGAAGATTAGGTAGAGAGAAGTGAAAATTAAAGCTTTTGGGAAGAAACAATGGTGACCCAATCAACTCACCCGAAGAGATGATAGCGGCGGCATGGAGGATCATTAGTGGTAGTAGTTGAGGAGAAGAAGAAGATTTTGAGAGAAGTAGGGAGATTTATGGGAGGTTTTGGGAGAGAATTTTGGAGAAAATATGGTGCAGGAGAAGGTGGGTGGCGGTTTTTAAAAGAAAAGGAAGAAGAAAAGTTGGTCGGGTTGTCTCCGGGTTGTGTCGGTTAATGGGTTAGGTCAATAAAAATTCAAATTTACCTTTAGTATGCCATGACATGCAATTTGCACAAAACTTTGTGCGGACCGTGTGTCATTTTGCAGATCATCCTTTTTACTCCCCTGGGTTTGCCTAGGCTTCTAGTTTTCCATGCGACGGAGGTGCGATATGCACTTAGGCTCGTACAGATCGCACGACCCAGTGCACGAAACCTCCAATTTATTAACTTTCTTCTAGGCACTCTATTTTGTCATACAGTGAGCTGTGCGACAGCACAATTGCTTGTGTAGTCCAGACAATCCTCCGCACAACCCTGTTTTCACTTGTCCATGTTTCTACTCCATGCATTCCCTACAAACACACCAAAAACGATAAAAGATAACCAAAAATAAAGTAAAGAAACTTGGGTTTCCTCCCAAGCAGTGCTTGATTTAACGTCACAGCTTGACGATGCTACCTCAAATCACTCATTCTTTGGATTAGTGATGGTATCACTGGTAAGCGTCCCCTTCATCCTTGGGTTCATTTGGTCCTCAAGATGCTTGATCGAGGCTGAGTGAGTGTTGAAACTTTACTTTTTAGCTCACTCACTCGAGCATTTGTCGTATCTACGTTCTTGAGAACCAAGGACAACATGTCCTCTAGCTTGGAACGATCGGGGTTGCTTGTGCCCAGTTGGTAGAGAGATTCTGCTTTGTCCAGAGGTATATAAGGATTTGAGCTCAGGTGATTGAAACGATCCCCATCTTTGTCTCTATCCTCCAATTTCCATCCCTTTCCTTATCTCTTACCCAACCTTTGGTTCTACTCCCTTAGGCGATAATACCCAGGATGAGAACCCACCGACATAAAGCACAGTTTACCATTCGACAACTGTCATCAGCTCATCATCACTTGCTTTAATTTCTGGTGTACTCATATCATTCACCATGTTAGCACTACCAGCTCCCATTATATGCTTATCCATCAAATCAATTTGTGTCATCATTTTTTCCATTGTCTCATCTCGCTCCTCATATTTTTTTCTCATTTCATTGGTCAAGATGGATGAGGGTGCTCCCAAAGTTGGCATATCCTCTTCTCTAGTATGCCAAGCTTGGTTGGTTTTGGTCATTCGCTCCAATTAGGTCCTAGCAATGGGAAATTCTAGATCCATGAAGGTTCCACCTCTAAGATTGTCAGCTACCGAATTATTCATAGAGTTCAAAGATCGATAGAAGCTTAGTAGCAATACGTTTTTTACAACTCATGGTTCAGACACAAGAGAAGCTTCTTTTTGAACCTTATCCAAACTTCATGTAGAGGCTCATCCGGGAGTTGCCTAAAGTTGGTAATCTCTTCTCTTAGCTTCATCATTCGAGATGAAGGAAAGAATCTTGATGTAAATTCCTCAACCAACTCGGCCCAAGATGTGATAGAATCATCAGACAATTCTTTCAACCACGTTGTGGCTTCCCCCATCAAAGAAAAGGAGAATAGGTGCAATCATATTGATTCTTTGGAGATGTTTTGAATAATGTATGGTTGGAAAATCTCCAAAAAATTCTGAATATGCCGGTTGGCATCTTCATGTTCTGCTCCACCAAATAGGCCCTGTATTTGGATTAAGTTGAGCATGGTGCTGGTCACGTAAAAGACATCATTTCCCACCGTTGGGGGTAGGCAGATTGCACCCACGCCCCCTTGCATCATAGGCTCAGCAATGTTAGCATCCATGAAGCCACCAACGCTCTCGTTGTCGTCGGCCTCACTCATTTGCTAGCCTACTCAATCACAACACAAACAACAAGCAAAAGTAAAAGAAAAAAATACTCTCAAAGTGATTCAAATCAACAATAAAAATAACTATCAAATAAAGTCCCCGGCAATGGCATCATATTTTATAAACGCTCAAATCATACTCCCCAAAATTGGAGGCATGAAGATCGTCAAGCAAAACACATTTATAAGTACCCAACATGTGTCAGGGTTGTACCCATAGAGACTTGGTGATAGCAATATGAAGATTGTAGTGAAATAACTTCACTATGAGAGTAATAGTTTAAAAACATGAAACTAAAAGGTTGGGGAAATTGGGATTCTGTCACAACAATCACAATTCATATTAAAGCAAGGAATTATAACGGGTGTACCAAAGTTAAGTAGTAGACTAGGGATGTGTCTCCAATGGGGCTTTAATGTGGGATAGGGTGTTTTCCTTTTCACACTATTTTCACTCATTGACATAGGTAGCCTTAGTCATGGGTGTGGCTGTTTATCTCTCGATCAACAACCACATATCTGATAATCCCGGTTAGAGCACTATTGGTTAAATCAACAAAAAACCAATACCAAGCTTGGGGAGGTCACACTATCTATAGCTTAGACCAATAAATGGGTGATTCCGTCTATATGAGCTATTTCTAGCCTCAAATCTGAATGGAGTCCCAAGTTCCCATTAGTAAACTCACATCCGAAATCATGAAATTATCTTTTAAGCAACAACATTGTCTAGTAGTGAAAATTAATGTTTGCAACCACCAATTTTAGGATTAAAATTGGTGAAACTGCTAGACCTATATCAAATAAGAAATTATAAGCAAGAATTAGAAACACCCACACCCATTTGTCAAGCACCCATTATCAACACATCCCTAAATAAATGAAATTAGGCACTCATGCTAAAGGAAAGAGATATACCAAGTAGGTATGTCAAATTCCTCTTCATTCATGTATATTTTCAAGTTCTAAGTTCAGTTATTGTACACAAATGTTTAACCAAGATTTTGAAGAGACATTAGATTGAAACCCTCTTCTTCTTGGAGAGGAAAACTTGTTCTCAAAGGTAAAAGATCTTCAGAATATTTAGGACTGAATAATGTTATTTACATTTGTGCCTAAATTGGACTTTTATACTTTTCCAAAATGTCACTAATTTTTTGGACAAAATTGCCCTTTGGGTGGTGTGCAATGCGACGTGCGGTTTGCACGTCAGCATATGCGCATCGCATACCTTATTCATATGAACCAGTGACTCAGCCAAACATGGGAGACATCATACAAAGAGGGTGTGGTTTACACCATGAGTTGTGCGCATCGCACAATGACCACACCCAGTGACTGATCCTTCAGGCAATCCAAAGCTCCGTGCAGTGGGAGGTGCAGAATACACCACAACTTGTGCGTGTCGCACAAGCATCACATCTCAGGGAAAATTCTTTGTCTTTTTTTGATCACTTCACTCTTCACTCCTTTTAAGCTCTTTTTGGGTCCATTTTCTTATTTTCCATCTTTAATCACAAGTACTTGCATAGACATTAATAAAGGCCATAATAACCTCTAAATCTATTCAAAACATAGCAATAATTAATGGATAAAGGCTCAAAAAGTTGGTAGATTACCGACTTATCAGTTAGGCATAGTCTGCAAAATTAGAGTAGAGTAGGAATATGGATAAGTTTCTTATAGATAACACTTTCGCAAGATCTGGAGTATGAAAGAATGGGAAACATTTCCTAAATGCCTGTAGCCTCCTGATTATAAGAATGGTTCACAACACACCCATAAGCAAGACTCTACTAGACAGGACTTCGTACATACCCTGGGACTATGAACCTGACTCTGATACCATTTTTGTCATGATCCGAGACTAGGACCTATATGTAATGGGTAAACCAAACTAAATAAGGACCGAGAAGACCCCTTAGCATAACATCATGAGCGCTAAAATAAACATTTGTGAAAAAAGGACCCATTTGAGAACATCATTTAAACATAAGTAAAAAAAATACCAAGAGTTGGGAACAAAGAATTTAAATGACATTTACATAGGTCTACGAAGACTCTAATCAAAAGAACATAACATCAATTCTGGGACATGACACCGACAATACCACAACTGAAAATCATAGTCAAAACAAAGATGTAAATTGCCTACCAAAAGATGGAGGGCTTACCACTTGCTGATTTTGTCCTGAACGATCCTAATGTTGCGCAGTACCATGAGAAAGTGTTTTGGAAACTACATAATGAAACAATATAGTGTCCGAAGATGGTCACTATAATAAGTACTGGTATGCAACCCAGGGGAAGGGACATAACAGTTTATAAGGCAAGTCATAAGAGACGTAATATAAGTCAAAATATAAAACAAAATATGGGGCAAATATTAAAACATTTCATGGAAACTGTTCATTAACATTACTTCTGAACTAGATTGTATCACCAACATCATTTTCACCTTGGGCTATGTGATTCCGACCACAGCTCGATCGGTGGAGCCTGCAATCAAAGTTTACCGTAAGGATCAAAGTATGAGATCACAATCACATCATATAATGCATACAACTGAGTGAGTCAAGCATACAATGATGAGCCCCGTTTAACTCATACCTTCTCAATTAACCATCTAATTCTCTTAAGCCCATCTTTTAGCATTTCATAAACATTTAAGAAAAACGTTCATTAATGACACTTAACATTCTTAAAGCATTCATAAATTGGTATCGTCATAACAAGACTTGCAAGTCGTACATATCATATTATGTATTTGTCCCATCATTTTAAAGGGTTTAAACACATTTTAACATATCCCTCAAAGAATGATAATTTCATAATTAATAAACAATACTTTCAAAACTGAGGGATGGAGAAATCCTTTAATCTTTCATAAAAAAACCAAGATTTCAATGGTAAAATGAATTTCACAAGAATCATGACTACATAACTTTGAATCTGCCCCAACATAGCTTTTCAAATAAGTAGGGTTTTGTATTTCAAACAATAAACCTCCATTCTCAAGTATATTCAATAACAAAGGTAGAATTTTATAAAAAGAGTTGGTAACTTCAGGAAGTTCTTCTTCCAAAAATAATTCAACAAAATTCATTTTAAAACCTGTAAAAAATCATTTCATAGTTAGAAAATCATTTACTAGTAGGCTTAGTTGAAAGAGAATTGTTCAACATACCTTTTGGTGGAGAGAATTCGAGAAACGCTTTGAGATTGACCTTCAAACTTTGAACCCTGGGTGTTCTTTCTCTTTGGAACTATAGAGAAGAGAGTAACATATTTAGATGGTCAAAGTCACGGCTTACGGACTTAGGAACATTTAGAATAGGTGGGGGATGATTTTGGTTAAGGAAAGGACAAAAAGACCCTTAAAAACGCGTAAGAGAATTGAAAGAAATACTGCTGGGCACCACCTTCGTGCCACGAGGATGGCCTCTGTGGCACGGACGTATCAAGGAGGTCCAGCTCCATGACATGCCCTTATCGTGGACCTCCACTGTTTTGCCAAAATCTGATTTCCGCATAAACTGAGAAGTGTCTAGTAAAATGGGCATAACTCTTTACTCAGAACTCATATCGATGCGCGGTCGGTGGTGTAGGAAAGAAGACTCAAAAATATTTAATTTGGTGTATCATGGGATACGTAAATATTTATATAATGGAAGGAATAATCATTTGAATTTACCTTTCTGGAAGGTTATACGAAAACTTAGTCGGCAGAGAAGCTTCCAACTTAACTTGTGCTAGAGGTTCCTTAAGACCTTAATTCACATACATGGCATTTCCCACACGTACGAATTGATCTTAACACTAAGGTACAATAGAATTCATTAGGTTTGAACCCCACTACATACTTAGAAAAGTTCCAAATCTTAGCCCAAAAAACTTGGGGTGTTACACTTGTGTTCCTGTCTAGGTTGGGAACATAGTCGTAGTTTTTATGTTCAGTTTTGAGTTGTGGGGCCCATGGGCTTGTTTTGAACTGCATTTTGACCCAACTAAAATATTAACAATATGGGTGTCGTAAGCTTTATTTTAACATATAGAGTGCATTTTTATAGTGTGAGTGTATATTCGGGGCTTCTCGGAGTAGTCCAGGCTTGAGCGTTGGCTTTTCAGCAGCTTATCGTCAGACGCCAGGTAGGTTACGACTTATCCACTTTAGACATTACCTATATAGGATATAATTGTACTACTTAGCATCTTTGGGTTGAGTTTACTAGGTTGGCACCCAAGACCTTGTCTGCTTTCTTCCCGTCCGTTCTTATTGCCTTCGTTGGCTTTAGTATTTGAGATAGTTTACTAATATTACCCTTGCGGCCTTGTGTATCCTTTGCTTATTCCTCTATACCATAGATGGTGAGATACTTGGGAATGTCCATGAATCCTAGACATTGAGTTGTGATTGTGAACTTGTAATCTGTGTTGTAGAGCTGATCGAGCCTGTCTAGGGCCGGTAGGTTGATTGTGAGCCATTGGGCTATTGATTGTACTCGAGCATACCATTATTATCATGAAAAATGATTTTTTGTATAGATTTACTACTATTATGGCTGCGGGCCTGAATGTCACTAGTTTTCTAAACCTTGCATGGCCTTGAGGGCCCGTTTTAAGTTATAAATGGCTTTAAAATGGATTTAAACTGATTTTATGAATCTTCTTGGAGTAAAGAGATTTTATGATAAGTTTTCACACTATTTCTAGACTCGGCTGGGTCAGAGCGCTAGACATGACTTTTTACTGATTTTAGACCTGGATAGAGTCTAGATATGCATATTGAGACATTGAGAGTTTGTATATTATCTCAGAGACCTCCATGGACCTTTCTGATCTGGACTAGGAGCTACGGGCCTAGAGTGCCGGAGAAGGGGTATATGGAAGAGTAGAGGTATATGGGAGAAGCCTTCTATGGGTCCTACCTGCTGGGCCTATGGGAGATGAAGGAGGTGCATACGATACCACCTGGTATTTTATAGTATAACATATATTGTTTGCAGTTCCACCTTTATTTTATGTTTTTTGAGTGTACGCTACAGTAATATGGGATGTCGAAGGGTTTATTTCACTTGTATGTGTTCCTTGGGTGTATGATCACTCGATGGGACTGTAGGTAGATTAGATTACTCGTTCATATTATAGTTACTGGTTATTTACCTTTCAGATCATCCTTACCTTGTGAATTATACTATTAACATATTATGTATGTTGATTTCCCTTCTCTCCCTTTTACTTGATGTTACCGGCATACCGCTATGTTCGTTAAACTTTCTATATATATGTATATATTATTGTTGCAGGATCCAGGTGCGTTCTGTATTCCTTCACCTGTGTTCTGTGATATATATATCCTCTGTGGCTAGCATAGTATACTTGTTTTTCCTTGTCTTCTATCTGTTGCTAGCTTCCATGAGTTTTCCTCTGTTTGTTTCTGTGACTACTTCTTTCTTATCTGCTACTTAATGCTTTTATATCTTATATATGTTCAGTTGGACTATGATGCCTATTGGATACCCATTGCTTTGCAATTGGTGCTCATACTACACTTCTGCATCCTTTTGGTGCAGATCCTAGTGTAAGCTATCATCGTTGATCGCATGGATACTTGTGCATCTTTTGTGCATCCGAGATGTAGGGTGACTCCTGGAGACCGTGGCTTGGCTTTATCTCATCTTAGTTCTATGTACTCTTTTTCTATTCAAAGACAGTTGTATATTCATATTTTATACCCTCTTGTACTCCGTATATTTAGTATTGAATTTTATACTATGATACCAGGTTGTGGGATGGTTTAGCTTTATATATATATATATATATATATATATATATATATATATTTTAGGTTGTTTCCTCCTTTTTTGTTTTCTTTATATTCTTTTTCTTATTACTCTATCTTGTACGTGCTTCACTTAATTAGTGGCCTATTACTAACCGTTCCGGGCTACAAAGATTGGTTTGCCTAAAGGAGGGTTGTAGGTGCCATCATGACCTGAGAATCCTCATCACCTCAACTCATTTTGCCAAGTTGACAACATCATTGATATGGATACTTGGAGGATGTCATGAGTAACCATGCCCATGTGTACCAAGTATGGTGGATCCAGCAAGAGCAACCCCTCGGGATTCTTCTTTTCTTGAACATTCAAGACAACAAGTTGTTCATTGGCCTATGCATCCTTCATCTCAACCTTGCCAGGGAATTCAACCATCTTGCCATCAGTAGAAATCACAGACACAACTCTCCTAGCTCCACATCAACAAGGGCTCCAGTGGCCAAAAGTGGATGCCCTAAAATGATGGTCACTTCAAGATTAACATCATAACCAAACACCATGAAATCAGCAAGCAAGATGAACTTGTCCACTTTCACCAAGACTTCAAATAATATCGCTACTGGACACATAATTGAATGATCAACCAATATCAACCTTGTTTGTGTGGGCTTAGGAGTACCTAAACCTAACTTTCTAAATATCACAAGAGGTATCAAATTGATGCTTGACCCGAAGTCACACAAGGATTTTCTGAACAAGAACACCCCAATGGTACAAGGGATAATGAATGCTCCCAGATCCTCCCGTGAAGGAGCTATATTGCTTGTCAGGACAACACTACAACTATGGGACACTTTAACTGTCCCCATATTAATCACATATTTATTCTTTAGCAATCCTTTCATAAACTTATCATAACCCGGCATTTACATAAGAGCGTCAAGCAAAGAAATATTGATATATAGTTTGTAGAATATGTCTGCAAACTTCTTGAAATGATTGTCTTCCTTTTTCTTGATCAACTCTGAGGATATGGAGGAGGGACTCTAGGCAATGTGTTTGGCACACTCAGGTCTTCCTTCTCGATCTCAATTGTAATTTGCGGAGGTGACTCAGTCTCATCCTTCTCCTCATATGGGCTATCATCATTTTTAACCACATTGGGCGCACTAAGCTTCACCATAATATCCGGATTTTCAACACTCTTTTTCTCAAACATGACTTCTTTGGCTATCTTGTCATCCTTTTCAATCATGACCTCTTTGTTCAGCTTTCTTAATCCATCAATCATTCTCCCTCCTTCAGTGACAATTGCCATCATATGGCCATTATTTTTTGAATTTGCAAAAGTGTCACTTGGAAGGGTAACTTTCAAATGAGGATTCATTTGAGATAAGAGATGGTTCATTTAAGCTTCCAAATATTTGATGGAGGCCGAGTGTGAACTCACTATTTAATGAAGAGTAGAAACTTCACTCTTCAAGTCTTTTCTCCAGCTGTCTATAGACTCAATTTTTTGTAGCACATTTCACAACATACCTTTAATTTTTGAGTTTACGAGGTCACTCAAACTTGGTTGAAATGGGGAATCATACGCTTTGGGTTAAGGTACTTAGGGATTAGCACTTCAGTGATTGTAGTTATCACTGTCTCTCTCACGCTCTCTCTATTGACCTTCACGATCTCCAATTTGGTTTCTATCCCTCCATTGAGTGGCCTTACCTCAGTTCCAACTATGATTCTCATCTCTCAAATGCTTAGGACCTTGGTTGGTACCTTGATATTCAAGTCAAGAACTCACCAATATAAAAAAAAGTTCCTCATCTATATGAGAGTAAACACCCTTCTCATGACCTTGTGAACCATAGCTACCCACAGATCCATCTTATGACTCGTAGACTGAGCTCCTGTGGAGGTGTGAATTAAAATTCTAAACCACGAGTGAAATCCACTGTCCATCTGAAAAAGTGCAACTAGATGTCAAAAACCACTTGTCATATAATGAGCCATGGCTTGGATTGAGTTTTACAACACAAAGTTACCTAGTTCCACCAATATCTTGATGAATTATGAGTAGTCAAGATACACGTGTCATTCCCCGATGTTAAATCAAGCATTGCTTTGGAGGCAACCCAAGGGGTAGCTTAAGTATCCACATACTTGGGATTTTCTTGTTGTGTTCTTTTCCCGAGAACTTTTATTTCTTTTAAACCAACATGTATAAAAGTTGTTTTGTTTTTTGTTTTGCTTGTTTGTGAATGAAAAATAGGAACACTTAGTTCATTCGATGACATAAAAATGGTTTTGAAAATGAATTTGAAAACTGGTTTTGAAAGTTGATTTTGAAAAATTGAGACCCGACTGAATTTTGTGTGACATATTATCTGGTTTTATAGATTGATCACTATGGATCTTTGTATGACATTTTGTATATGGATGCGATAAGTGTGGCTTAAGCTAGGGAATGAACTTGATAGTTAGCAATTTAGAATGTAACTTTGTGCAAAGTGTGTGTGAGCCTTCTTTCATAACATTCTTGCTTTGTGTGTGCAATTCAGAACATGCCCGATCAGTCTTGCTTAGGTTGAAGGATATTTGATTAAGAAAGGATCATAGGCAATTTTTAATTTCAGTCCACTTAGACAAAATGACTATCAAAGGAAAGTAAATATCCCTTGATCCCTGATTTAGAGCCTAAATTGACTTTTTTTATTGATTAGCCTATTCAGCTTTCTGACTTTTCTTCGAACCTTTAGTTTGGCCATAGTACCTCCTTGGACATTGTGAATTTCACTTAGAAAAATCGCTTAAGTTGAGGGTGACTATTGTAGAGGTAAATAAAAAGAAGAACGGTTATGAAAAGAATAGACTAATGGTAAAAAGGGGAATAAAGGGTGTGGCGTCTAAAAAGAAAGACAAAAAGAATAAGAAGAGAAAAGGAAAAAAGATAAGAAAAAGAAAGTTGAATCTAAAAGAATGCCGCACCCATCACAAGAAAAAGGAAAGAGAATAAAAGGAGAATTGGGAGGAGAAGAGTGGTATAAAAGTAGAATAAAGATGATGAAAGCCGATGTTAGAAGCCGAGTAAAGTCTTATAGTGATCCTAGTCCAACTATTTGAAATCTGCATCATAGAAAATAAGGGCAAGCCTATGTTATTGTGCTTGCATTATTTGAATTTCTTTGTGAGAGAGAGTGTATTCGTTCTTTTCCCGATTTGAAAGCTTACTGTGTGAACGGGACTTCATTGTGGTGAGAGCACAAGAGTAACATTGTTGGGGTAATTCTCATATGTGTATGAAAACTTGTCCATTAATATCATTATGTCATCCATAGATCCTCTCGTGTTAACTTGATGAGTAGTGTACATGCACTTGTTTTCTAGTAAGAAAGGGGGGGGGGGTGACAAACTTATGAGCTGAACTATCTGAAAGCCCTATTGACTATCGTAGTTTCCTAGTTTTCTTTTTCTTAAGCATTGATGCGCCCAAATTACACCTCTTTTTAGAATCGTAAGCGGTCGCTGTTCAAATATAGAACCCAACGAAGGTTGGGATCGATCCCACAGGGAATATGGTAGGACTATGGTTGATTAGTGTTTACTTGCACTGTTAGCTATTTATTTCCGTACAAAGGGGTTTTTTAATGTAACAAGTAATAATTGTAACTAGAATGTAAACAAGTAACACGTGACAGTTTTAAGAGTTGTAATCAATGAGAGAAGCAACTAGGATAGTGTTCCCCATGAGATCATAACTTAGTAAGGCGTTTGTACTTAGTAGACTAGCTTGGTGCTTAGCATGCAGAATCCGTAAGTTAGGTTCACCTAAATCCTTGGTCCGGCAGATAGATGAATTTCACCACATGCCTTGGTCCAGCCGTGGGTGTATGATTTACTAACCATTACCCTAGATCCCAGATTAGCTATTCCTGGACAAGGTCAAGCTATTAGATGAGGGTTGATATCCTCAAATCTCCATCATTGAACAACCCTTTTACCATATGTTACCTCCTTGGTACGTCAAGTAAGGATAAGTCTAGTTCTAATGTTGTGCACCATTAAAAAGCAATCAAAACGAAGGGAAGAATAATACATGCATAAACACCGCCCTAGAATACCCAAGTACTTTGCCTACTTTGTTAATCCTTCATGGTTCCCACAACCCTAGTTGTGGATTTAGCTGCTCATGATCATAAGTAAACAATTAATGGTTGTTGGAACAATCATCAGTAGATACTTACAAGAATAAGTAATGAAGTCAAAAATCTTGAAGAAAATCTCAAGAACATTTCAATCAATCAAGAAAAATCTTTAATCTCAAGAACTTATGTATAAAATTAAAACCAAACGTAACAATGTAGTGATTGTACGGCTATAATAAGTAACAACAAAAAATAAAACCTACAGAGAAGTATTTAAAGATATAAAGACCAAATCCTAACTATTCTAGGAATGCTGGATGCGGCTGTTGCAGACGGTATGCCCACGGGCCGTTGTGGATGCGACGGGCATCATGGGTGCCCGTCGTGTCCCTTCAGGTCTTGGTTGTAGGCCTCCTGCCTTGATAGCACAGGCGACTATGATGGGATGTGATGGGTGCGATGCTCGTCGTGATTGCCCGCTGGCTGCACTTGCCTTATCTATATCTCCACTGCCTTGTTTCCATGGGCGTCTGTGACAGGGCGTCATAGGTGTCACGCCCATCATAGATGCTCGTCGCCCTTTACTTAGCTGCTTCACATATTCTCTGGCTCGTGTTGACGGGATCTGCGACATCCCATCTTGTTATTCTTGGGATTCGTGGTAGCTCGTCAGGCTTCAGTGCCTTAGCCTCTCCTGCTGCTTTTGTTCAGACACCTTCTCCCACGGGCCGTCGTGGGTGTGATGCCCGTGGGGAATACCTTTTTGCCCAGAAATCTGCAACACTTTGGCATTTTTATCTTTTCAATACTTTTCCTTGTACATGTAACAAAAGACATCAAATCCAACAAAATGTACTTAAGAACTCCCAAAAATCCTTAGTTTTAAGTGTCGAAAGTACTGTGAAATTCTGGCACATCAACACCCTCAACTTAGAATGTTTGCTTGTCATCAAGCAACAAACGAAAACAAAAACTAAAAAATGATGCTTAAGTAGAAGGAAACCAGAAACTACAGTAACAACATGATTCATTAAACTCTCGAACCTCAGAATAGTACCCACTCCTTAACAGCTCATAAACCAGTACATTTTATCAAGTTATCAAAACAACACAACATTAATCCATGAGTGACAACACAATATTGATGAGTGAGCTAGCATACACAACAGACATACTAACCAAGTAATTAGCATTCGCAGTCTACTCTGTTGCCTCACAACAAAGAAGTCCCGAATGACACAGAATATCACTTTTACACACAGGGACTGGAATTCGCTCACTCTCACAAAGAAGTTCAAGCTGCACGTGTACAATACCATATGCTTGCCATTGTTTTCTATGCTTTGGTTTCAAACAATTCGGTTAGGATCACTATAGGACTTTGTTAGGCTTGTAATGTAGGCTTAGGGACGGGAATGATACATTTGGGTAAATAGTGACTATGCCCTCCTTGAGACTACAATTACTTCTTTATTTTCTCCACTTTTCAGACCTTATAGTTTTCCTCCCTTATTATCCTTTCTTTCAAACTTTTTTACTCTCATCAAGCTTTGGGTGTGGCTTCTATTGCATTTTTGCACTTTTTTTTCTTTTCTACTTATTTTTACCACATGAACATACCCAATCTCTTTTTCTTTCTATAACTAACCCAATCTTTTCATACCCAACACTTCGTACTTACCCTCACAGTTCCACCCTCAACTTAGGCTTTTAGCCTGAGTTGAGGTGCACAATGTCCAAGGAGGGACCAGGGCCAAAATAGAGATTTATAGGAAATGGGGAAGGTGAATAGGCTAACAACAAAAAAGTTCAACTTTAGGCTAAAATTCCGGGATCAAAGGGATTACTTTTCATTTTGTAGGTCATTTTGCTGAAGTGGACTAATTCAAAAAAGTCCTATGATCATGTCCTAACTAAACCATTTTGCAACCACAACATGACTAACTAGGCAAGTTCTAGATTGCATAGTACATCAAGAACATACACTAAGTAGCTCACTTCACACATGGCACAGAGTTTGGACTACAAATTAGCTAACTATCGATTCATGCTTTAGCTTAAGCTACTTATGTCAGTTATATACATGCTGTCATTTACAGATCCATCAAGGTCAGTTCTAACACCTTACTTCACAAAAATTTGGAGGGGTCTCATGGCTGCATTTAGTTTCTAATTCACTTCTACAAACACATATCCTATACTAAACATGCCGGTTCAATAGAAATTAAAGGTCCTTAGGGAAAGTACACATGCAAGAAAACCCCAAGGAAGTGGATATCATATAGATACCCTCACTGGTTGCCTCCCATACAACACTTGATTTAATATCATAGCACGATGCGAGTGTTTTGGCTACTCAGACTTCACCAAAATACTCTACAAAAAACTAGATGACCATAGCTGCCCCCACCCCATCTAAAAAGCAATGCGTTATCCCCAATGCACTAAAAAGTAATAAACTAGGGATACTTGGCATACCTGTGATGCCTAAGTGCAGTCATCGAGTGTAGCAAAAGTCAGGCCCGTCGGATCGATTCCCGCATTCATATATCTAAGAGAGGCTGCTTACGTAGTCCTCTCAACAATAACATCATCTGCCCGAGCAATATCATCACCACAAACTCCCACAATAGGGTGTAAATAAGTTTCCTCTGTCACACCGGCAACACCACTAGCCGATCCACCGGTCCCAGTGGCATCCAACTTAATTTTCTGCGTAGCTAGGGACAATTTTTCTGCTTGTCTCCTTTATTTCTTGGCCTTCTTAGACTCGCAATTCTCCTTATTTTTCTGGGACTTTAGACTCAAAAGAGCATCACCTTCTTGGGCATTCTTTTCTTTTCTCTTTCTTTTTTTCTGAGGCTTCGAAGACTCTTTTTCTTATTCCTTTTCAGCTTTTTTTTCCTTCACCAGATTAGCCGGCCGAAGCTTGGGGTACATAAAGTACCACATGTTAAATGCTGGCTCTAACAAAATCTATGTCAAGACCAGTGGTGCTTTAGCTTGAGAAGCTGGGGGATTCTTCAACTCATCCACATCGACCCTAATATCTGCTATCTATTGCTTTACCTCTGTGAGTAGAGAAATCCATCCGGTCATTCATATTAAGAAATGGTGCCATGGCTTTCTGGATGGATTCACCGATAATCGATTGAAATTGCAAAACAAACATTTTCATTTGTCCCTGCAACTCGATGGTCCTCTAAACTATGTGGGAAAAACTCACCGGATGGAAAGCGAATATTGAATCAGTTTCCTCCATTGGAGGTGCAGCAGAAGATGATGGACCAACAATATTATGCTCAGTCTGACTACCCTGTGGGGTGGGCACACCAGTGGTGGACGGTGTCGCCTCTAGTGTCGGTACATGTGCTTCTTGGGTTAGGGCTAATGGTTCTAAAGCACCTCTCAAACCCATAAATATTGTTTCATCCTTTGACCTCTCGGGATGATGTGTCTAGGTGGCCGGCTCCGCACGATCAATCCCTACATATTTTGGGACATTATCTTTGTCACACAACTCAGTAATGAGCTAGGGAAATGGATAGGAGGAGCTTATCTTGGTGACTGTCTATGATCTCTTCAGCTATGATTTGCCCGAAGTTAAGCTTGTATTTTGATAACAAGCTGGCGACTAAAAAATCTCTTTACAGAGTGAGCTGGTTGTTTCCACCCATCGGCATCAACCGTAGTCGTACTATAGTCCACCAAAACTTGGCCTCTAATGAGAGAGAGGCCTTAATGATTTGTGTCTTGTCCTGGTCTAGACATCTAGGGTTCCCTGTTATGGTGAGCTTTTTGGCCAACCATTTTGTTTGTTTTGCTTCAGTCTTCATCCGATGAGCATAATCAAAAGGGTCGGTGACAATCTCATATCCTGGCCCAAAGAGGAACCTGTTGATAGTTTTAGAGGAGATGTTCACAGGGACATCCCACACTGGTACGCTCTCAAGAGAGGGCAAGTTAGCAACCTTTTGGCCCTTCTGGCATTGACTCTCCAATATGGCTTGGTAGTTCGTATAAAACTCCCTCACAATAAGTGGTTGGTAATCCGGGTGTGGCTTGCTAGTCCAACCCAACTGGTAATACCGGAAATTTTCATTAAGCTTGGGGAAGTCCTTTATCTTAAAAGGATCAATCCTCTATTCCTCAGTGATAGGTCATGTCAGATTTTTCTGTGCTATCATCTAGAGGCTATAATCAAATATTTTCTTTGACCCTTCAATATTCCACCTAGCTCTGTCCCAAGAGAGTACCAGTGTTTCCCCATGGCCAGTAGGAGTAGGTGGAGTAGACTCTCTTTCCGTAGTAGTGGTCTCGGTATCGAAATCAGCATCACCCTCCGCATCTTTGGCCGAACTGTGGTCAGACCATGAATCATCATTATTTCCTAATTTT
Organism: Jaltomata sinuosa; assembly: GCA_003996215.1. Lineage (NCBI taxonomy): Eukaryota > Viridiplantae > Streptophyta > Magnoliopsida > Solanales > Solanaceae > Jaltomata > Jaltomata sinuosa. The sequence goes on from QJPP01007279.1 coordinate 354,541, forward strand.
GTCTCGGTTTCCATGTCACTAGAAACATGGGTAGCTAGTTCTTGCCCTCCTTTAGCTTGTGAAGGAGCATGGTACTTTTCTGTACTAGATCTAGTCGAGTCGGAAGATGATCCTTCCTCCTTTGCATGTGCTTTTTCTCCTTCCTCGTCAGACTGGGAAGCAGATATGATCAACTTTCTTCTTATTGCCTAGATGATGGGGGTGTTGTCTGAGTCACTCTTCTCGACTTCAGAATCGGATTGATCCTTTAGTCGAGACTTTACTGAAGTATCCTTTGCTTTCCAGGTCCCCATGCATCAGAGTGGTTTTTTTTGTGCCTTTTAGTACCTGTAGGTAATCAACATTAGCAACCAAAACGAAAAATCAAAAACCAGAAAAATTTAGGACTTAGAAATTTTTCAAAAAATTTAGCCTCTCACGGGCATGGGAGGTCTGACGTCCCATGGCATAGGGCGTCAGAATAATCTAGTGAATTATCCAGGTGAAATTATGTTCTCACGACTCTGTGCCACGGGCGTGGTAAGTCCGACGGCCCGCCGGATAGGGCGTCATATCTTAACATTAGGTTTTTTAAGGATAAGTTGTCCTCCTACAGGATCTTGCCACGGGCGTTGGAGGAGTGACATCCCATTATTTAGGACATCAGATCTAGCCAGAAGCTTGTTCAATCCTTCAACCATTTCCAACGCCCTGACAGACGCCCGTCATGCCTCAGACGACCCATCAGCTGGCCCGTGGGATCAAGTAAGGCGCACAATGTCTTCTTCTTTATTCATAGTTAGAACGAGTTCCACCTCTCAACATACAACTTTCAACATATGCACATTCTATTCACATTCAGTCAGTCTCACCATTATAACAATCCTAATTTTCAATTTATTCAATTCCTACACAAAAACACATAATCTTCAAGCAAAGTTGGCGACTAGGGTTTGCATAACAATGTGCAAGTTTAAACATACTTGAACCCATAGTCATGTTTTCCAAATATCAATTAAAACTTTACAAAACATCAAGAAGAAATCACTTACTTCTTGCTTTTCAATATGCTTCTTTGAAGAATGTTTTGTAGACTTTTCCAACTCTTTTGATTATGATGAGTATGTGGGATGTGTGGGGATGATTGTGGGATGTGGGTTTGGGAGAGATGATCATGGGTGAAGATGAGAGGATTTGAGAAGGAGGGAGTGTGGGAATAATTCGACCTCAATCGAAGGAGATCAATACGCATAATAGGCACCGAGAAAGTGGAGAGGGATTATGGGTTGGATCGGGGCAAAAATTAAAACCAATTAAAAAAATGTTAACCCTCTATGACCGACCCAGACGATGGGATACGTGATGCCCATCATAATCTGGCCTCCCACACCCGTCAGGGATAAGACGTCCCGTCATGTGGGATATGGGAGTGGTCCAGTGGCTCCTTGTCTTTGTTCGTGGCATCACGCCCATTTCCCACGCCCGTCGGAGCCGTGATTGCCTGTCATATGGGGTGTGGAAATAAGGCAGACCACATAGTTTTAACCCTTAGCATTTTTTTGCTATGATGCCTTAGTCCCACGGGTGTGGAACCTGCGACGGCCCATCACAGAGCCCATGGGACCCTTTTTTGCCTGCAGTTCTTGAAATTTTGTTTTCATCTCCCCACTTTCTGTAAATTCAACACACATTACTCCATGGGTTACCTCTCATACAGTGCCTGATTTAACATCGCGGCATGAAGCTAGTGTTTTGGCTACTGAGACTTCACCAAGACACTTTACAAAAGCAAAAATAAAAAAGAAACATCCATGGGTGCCTCCCATGAAGCACCGGTTTTAACATCGCAGCACGACACTAGTATTTTGGCTACTTAGACTTCACCAAGACACTTTACAAAAGCAAAAATAAAATTGAAACATCCATGGGTTTCCTCCCATATAGCGCCTGATTTAACATCGCGGCACGACACATGTTGCTTGATTACTCAGACCTCATCAAGCTCCTCGGGTGGGATAAATTCATCAAGGCTCCATGCTTCAATTGTTTTGAGCTCCTCTGCTGTGCCAAAATAAGCTTTAATTCGTTGTCCATTATTCTTGAACCTTTTTCCTTCATGATTCTCAATTTTAACAGCCCAGTGAGGAAACACTTGTACCAATTGAATGGTCCAATCCACTTAGAGTTTAACTTGCCAAGAAATAAGCGAAGTCTAGAATTGAAAACCAGGACCAAGTCACCCGGCTGGAAGTTTCTCTTTTCTATCTTTCGGTCATGATACAATTTCATCCTCTCCTTATATAAGGCTGAACTGTCATATGCATTCAAGCGGAACTCATCCAACTTATTCAATTGCCCAAGCCGCTGCAATGATGCCTCAGACCAATCTAAGTTTAGCTTCTTCAATGCCCACATGGCCGTATGCTCTAACTCAACTGGAAAATAGCACGCCTTTCCAAACACAAACTAATATGGTGACATACCTATTAGGGTCTTGAATGCAGTCTGGTACGCCCACAAAGCATCATCTAACTTCTGCAACCAATCCTTTCTGTTGGCATTGACCGTCTTAGATAGGATTGACTTGATTTCGCGGTTGGAGACTTCTACTTGCCCACTAGTTTAAGGATTATAGGGGGTTGCAACATTGTTCTTCACTCAATATTTCTCTAGTAAAACCCGAAACAACTTGTTGCAAAAGTGCTTGCCTCCATCACTAATGATTTTCCTTGGTGTACAAATCTGGAAAATATATTCTTTTTCAAGAATGCTATGACACACTTACCCTCATTACTGGGAAGCGCAACTGCCTCCACCCATTTTGATACATAGTCAACAACCACCAATATGTACCGATTTCCATTAGACAACACAAACAGGCCCATAAAGTCAATACCCCAAATGTCGAACAGCTCAATCATAATGATGGGATTAAGAGGAAGCTCATGTATCCTTGATATGCCTCCTTATATTTGACACCTGCTGCAAGCTTAGCAAACTCATGGGCGTCTTTATGAATAGTCGGCCAATAGTAGCCACATTAAAAGATCTTGTGTGCGGTCTGGATACCACTATGGTGTCCCCCAACAGGGGATGAATGAGAAGCCTCTAGTATCTCCATCATCTCAGCTTCAGGCACACATCATTGGATCATAGTATCAACACACACACAGAACAAGAATAGCTTCTCCCAGAACTATTTCATTACATTGGATATAAATTTTCTTCTTTGGTGAACAAACAAATCTGGAGGCACTAAATCACTTGCCAAATAGTTGGCAATGTCAGCAAACCACGGAATCAAATCTTGAGAGGCAACCAACACTTGATCATCCAAAAACCAATCATTAATTTCTTATGTATCGTCAAGCGTTAGCATAGCTTCTTTCTCTAACCTAGACAAGTGATCTGCTACCTGATTCTCTATGCCCTTCTTGTCATTGACATCAAAGTCAAACTCTTATAGTAGAAACACCCATCTAATCAGCCTTGGCTTAGCATATTTCTTTTCCATGAGGTAACGAAGATCTTCATAGTTAGTATGCACCACCACCTTGGTGCCAAGAAAATAGGATATGAACTTCTCAAATGCAAAGACCACAGCAAGCAGCGCTTGTTCAGCAACAATATAATTCTTTTGAGAAGGATTAAGTGCTTACTAGCGTAGTATATGGGCTGAAGAATCTTTTCGCACCTTTGGCCTAGAACTACTCCTAGCACCACTCCACTAGCATCGCACATAACCTCAAAAGGTTGAGACCATACAGGAGAGATAATAATAGAGGCAGAGACCAACCTTTCTTTATAGCACTCAAATGCCTTCAGACATGCTTCATCAAACACAAACTTTACCTCCTTCTCCAATAATTTGCACAAGGGCTTAGCAATTTTGGAGAAGTCCTTGATAAACCTCCTATGGAAACTAGCATGCCCCAAAAAGGTTCGAATCCCCTTCACAGAATATTGGTGGAGGCAATTTTTCAATCACCTCAATCTTTGCTTTGTCAACCTCAATAACCTTCTTGGAGATCTGATGGCCAAGCACTATACCCTCTTTCACCATGAAGTGACATATTTCCTAATTAAGTTCCAAGTTGCATTCTTCACACCTCTTTAGTACACAATGGAGATGAGCCAAACAGTCTTTAAAAGAATTACCTACCATTGAGAAGTCATTTATGAACAACTCAATATTGTCCTCTATCATTTTAGAGAAGATAGACATCATGCAACACTAATAAATCACTGGTGCATTGCGTAGACCAAAAGGCATCCTCTTAAACGTAAATGTACCATATAGGAAGGTGAAAGTGGTCTTCTCCTGGTCTTCAGGAACAATAAAAATCTGATTGTAGCCTGAATAACCATCAAGAAAATAATGCCATCATCTGCCAATAAGACAGTCTAACATCTAATCCATGAACGACATCGAAAAAATGATCTATTTTAGTCCAAGCGTTTAGATTCCTATAATCCATACATATGCGCCAGCCGGTGACTGGCGTCATTGGGATTAACTCATTCTTCTTATTTGGGACTACAATAATACTACCCTTCTTCAGCACACGTTGAACATGGCTCACCTACTTGCTGTCTGCAATAGGGTAAAACACACCTGCATCCAGCCACTTGATAATCTCCTTCTTGACAACTTCTTGCATAGGCTGATTCAACCTATACTGGTGCTCAATACTAGGAATGCAATTCGGATCTATCTGAATTTTATGAGTGCAGATTCTAGGTGGAACCCCAATGATGTCGGCAATGGACCAACCAATGACCCTTTTGAATTTTCTCAACACAAAAACAATAGCTTCAACTTTCCCTTCTCCTAAGTCTGCAACAATAATAACTGGCAAGGTATGATTAGCTCCTAGGAACACATACCAAAGATGAGATGAAAGCACATTGAACTCAAAGACTGGAGGCTCCTCAATAAATGGTCTGGCAGGCACTGTCTGTCTATTCTTCAGGTCCAAATCAAGCTTTTTCAGAGCGTAGGTATAAGACCCCATACCTGTAAGTGCTTCAATCATATTATCATACTCTTCAATATCATCTCTATCAAAATTCATAATCACGGTCGCAAGGGCTTCTACACCAAGTATCTCCTCAACAGGCATAATTAGGTGATCCTCATCAACCACATAAATAACAGAAACCACTGGCATATCGTCATGATGCTTCATAGACTAGCAGACATTGAAAGTAACTACCTCATCATTCAATTTGAACTTCATCTGCCCAGTCTCTAAATTAACCAACACGCGTTCGGTAGTAAGGAATAGTCATCCCAATATGATAGGAACCTTAAAGTCAACGTCGCAGTCAAGAATAACAAAGTCCACAGAGAAGATGAAAGTGTCAACTTTCACAATCACATCATAGAGAATCCCCATAGGTCTTTTCACTGTACGTTCTTCCATAAAAAGCTGCATTGTATTTGGTTTGGGGGCTCCCAAGACCAACTAATTAAATACCGCTAGTGGCATCAAATTGATGCTAGCACTAAAATCATACAATGCCTTAGCGAAGTAAAATGCTCTAATCGTACACGAAATAGTAAAAGCTCCAGGATCTTTCTTTTTCTGCACCAAAGAATAGGAGGCTAATGCACTACCATGGTGCAAATTATCAGCTGACTCAAAACTCACCGTTCTCTTTCTAGTCACCAGATCCTTCATGAATTTAGCTTATCCAAACATCTACTCCAATGCTTCAACTAAGGGAATATTGATTGAAAACTTTTTCACCATAGAGATAAACTTGTTAAATTTGTCATCCTCAACCTTTTTCTTCAATTTTTGTGGGTAAGGTGGATGAGGCAATGGCATGGGCTTCAAGAATTGTGCAACCTCTTTGTTCTTTGCTTTCAATTCAGAAGACTTCCTCTTACTTGGCCCTTCACTGCTATCCTTTTCCTCATACTCGACAACAATTTTAGCATCATCCTTTTCAGACTCGGCCAGCTTATCAACAAATACAGGTATAGGAGGGTCATTAGTCTATTTTCTATTTTGGGTAGTCATAACCATAACCTGTCGATCATTCTTCAGATTCTGAATGGTGTCACTTGGGAGAGTACCCTTTTGACGCAGATTTATGCTAGTAGACATCTGGTGCATTTGAGTTTCAAGTTGTTTTATAGTGACAGAATGAGCCTCCACTTTTTGACTCATACCAGAAAGGTCAGCTCGTATCTCTATCATTCTTGTATCCGTATAATCAACCTTTTGAAATACTTTGTTAAGTAGCTCCCTCATGGTTGGTTGTTCAGGTCTATCTTTGCAATTTCCAGGAGGGACATATAGACCACTTATATCATTCTTGTAGCCATCTTTTTTATGCCAATCAGCATCCCTGTCTCTAGCTCCGCTCTTGTCTATGTAGCCGGACCGATTGTAGTGGTTATCTCTATCTCTGTTCCGACCTTGGTTCCCTTGGCAAGAGGACCAGAAACTTGCTCCTTGATCATTCAGATAACTAACCTCCTCATTGGATGAGTAATCATCAGGCCTTGGTGCTTTCCCTTGTGACCTGATGGCTTTTACCTTCTCTACTCCCTCATCTAGGATTTTTTTGCAATGAACCCAATGCTCGTCTTCATCTCAGCGACTTCTTACTTGAGCTCCTTTAATTCTTTAGAATCAATGGACTTACCAACTACATATGTACCTGCTCGACTCTCAGCTTCTATAGTATGCCATGCCCTGTTGGTTTTAGTAACCCTATCAAGCATCTTAGAAGCTTCAATATACGAATTCTCCATAAATGCTCTACCAGTTACAGTGTCGGCTAGTGCTTATGTGCTGGTGTTCAATGTTTTGTAGAAGATCTCTATCATATGCCTTGAAGCGATTCCATGTTTTGAAACTTATTTCAACTTCTTATTGAACCTCAAACAAGTCTCATATAATGCCTCTACAGGTAGCTTCTTGAAATTGTAGACCTCTTGCTTCACCTGCAACATCCTTGATGGAGGAAAGAACTTCTCCAGAAACTGAGTCTTCAACTCGTGCCATGTGTATATGGAATTATCAGGCAATTCTTAGAGCCGTATAACTTCCTCTCCAGTCGATGAGAATGGGAACACTCTTAGTCTAATAGCACCTTTCCCCACTCCTGGTAGATTATAGGCTTTGCAAATTTGAGAAAAGTTTTTCACATGTAGATTTACATATTTTGTAGGCTTTCCAGCATATAGTCCCATCAGGTTCAACAACTGAATCATGGTGCTGGTGATGTCAAACTTCATTCCCAGTCAGTGGTGGCAACACTATGGGTCTAGTAATGCCTAATTCCTCCACCTCATCATTATCATCATCATGGTAGAGAGGGGCATGCCTTGGCTACTGTATCGTCCGTCCCCTATTCTGTGGTAAATTCTGTTTAGCTGCTACCTCATCTCTTACAACTTATTATCGTGCTTTCTTTGCTTTCTCTGATGCTACACTTTGAGCTGCAAGGTTTGCTGCAATTATAGCATCTTCAGTAGCATGGGAATCTTACCCTACCTTTTTCCTTTTCTCTACTTCAGCCAACAACCGAGTTGTGATCAACTCTGGTGTCTCATGCTCTCCTTCTTTAGCCATGTTTCTTAATGTTCTGGAGAGTACAAGATTGTATAGGATCAAAGGATTTCCCTGACTCATTATACTGGGCATGCACAAGTTTGCAACCTGTAGAATAAAATTAAAACAACAGAAAAAGTAAAATTAGGAAATAAGGACTAATAGTGAAATAAACACAATCTCTCTTAATCCTAAGCCGTATTCCCCAGCAATGGTGCCAAAATTTGATGCGCCCAAATTACACCTCCTTTTAGAAGTGTAAGCGGTCGCTGTTCAAATATAGAACCCAACGAATGTTGGGGTCGATCCCACATGGAATATGGTAGGACTATGGTTGATTAGTGTTTACTTGCACTGTTAGCAATTTATTTCCCTACGAAAGGGTATTTAATGTAACAAGTAATAATTGTAACTAGAATGTAAACAAATAACATGTGACAGTTTTAAGAGTTGTAATTTATGAGAGAAGCGACTAGGGTAGTGTTCCCCATGAGATCATAACTTAGTAAGGCATTTGTACTTAGTAGACTAGCTTAGTGCTTAGCATGCATAATCGGTATGTTAGGTTCACATAAATCCTTGGTCCGGTCGTGGGTGTTTGATTTACTAATCCTTACCTTGCATCCCAAATTCGCTATTCTCAGACAAGGTCAAGCTATTAGATCAGGGTTAATAGCCTCAAATCTCCGTCGTTGAACAACCTTTTTCCCATCCATTACCTCCTTGGTGCAGTAAGTAAGGATAAGGCAAGTTCTAACATTGTGCACTATTAAAAAGCAAACAAAATGAAGGGAAGAACAATACATGCATAAACACCACCGTAAAATACCCAAGTACTTTGCCTATTTCGTTAATCCTTCATGGTTCCCACAACCCTAGTTGTCAATTTAGATACTCATGATCATAAGTAAATAATTAATGGTTATTGGAACAATCATCAGTAGATACTTACAAGAAGAAGTAAAGAAGTCTGAAATCTTGAAGAAAATCTCAAGAACACTTCAATCAATCAAGAAAATCTTTAATCTCAAGAACTTATGTATAAAATCAAAACCAAACGTAACAATATAGTGATTGTATGACTATAATGAGTAACAACAGAAAATAAAACCTAAAGGGAAGTATTTTTTGACAAAATGACCAAATCCTAGCTATTCTATGAAAGCTGGACGCGGCTACAGCCGATGGGATGCCCCAAGGGCTATCGTGGGTGCCCGTCGGGTCTCTTCAGGTCATGGTTCCAGGACTCCTGCCTTGATACCATGGAAGCTATGATGGGATGTCATTTGTGTGACGCCTTTCGTGGTAGCCCATTGGCTGCACTTTCCTTCTATGCATCTCCGCTGCCTTATTTCCACGGGTGTCTGTGATGGGGCATCGTAGGTGTAACGCCCGTCGTGGATGCCCATATCACTTTACTTAGATTCTTCATATATTCTTTGGATCATGTTGACGGGCTCTGTGAAATCCCGTCATGTCATTCATGGGCTTCATGGTAGCCCGTCAGGCTTCAGTGCCTTAACCTCTCCTGCTACTTTGTTCAGACGGATTCTCCCATGGGCCGTCGTGGGTTTGACGCCCTTGGGGCATGCCCTGTTTCCCAGAAATCTGCAACACTTTGGCATTTTAATATTTTTAATACTTTTTCCTATACATGTAAAAATGATATCAAGTCCAACAAAATGTACTAAAGAACTCCCAAAAATTCTTAGTTTTAAGCATCAAAAGTGTCGTAAAATCCCGGCACATCAAGCATCACGATAGGATAGTTATTATTGTGTTTCTTGAGGACAAGAAAAAATTCTATGTTGAGTATGTTGATGTGTCATGGTTGTATGGAACTTTCGATGCTTAAAACATGGAATTGCTTTATGTTCTTGAGCACTTTCGTAGTTATGATGTGTTTTTGTGTCATCTGCAGGAAAATAGGGTTGCAAGCAAAGAAGTGGAGTTTGTATTGAAATTTTTCTAAGTCTGGACTAATGATGAGAATGACTAACTCTGACATGAAACCACAGATCGTGCTGTTAGCCGTGGAATGAAATCCGCAAGTATGTAATTCAAGTGTTAATTTACTAGTGTGTCTATAAGTCGTGAACTCAAACCATGGATCTGTCCTGTGACTCATAGATTAAACTCCAACAGAGGTACAGGTTGAAGTGCTAAACCACGAGTTAAATCCATTGGCGGAAACTACAAGCGACGTACACATCATGTGACCCATCAACCCAAGATTAGAAGAGGTGCAAAAAGTGGTCCTAAAACCACTTGGCACTTGACAAGCCATGGATTGTATCGACAACCCATGGTTCCACAAGTAGAACGCTGCAACCCTAAAGTTGACTTTTCCAGATTATGAGTGACCCCTGAAGACTAGTAGCCGTCAATCAAAATGATGGTTCATGGACTCATCCATATAATCTTGACGTGGCCATGTATTCCTGGTTGACTTATGATAGGATTTTTTGTCCATAAATACATTTCCTAGGTTTTCTTTGTTATTTTATGCATTATTACTAGCTCCCAAGTCTTAGAAACATAAAATATTGTTTTGTTCTTGGTTTTTAAGATATTTTTCCATCCATTGATTATTGATTTTTGATTATTGAGTCTTCTTTGATAATTCAAGATTCTGAGTTTCTCTTATTCACCTTGTAATTTTATGATAATGAATTCATCATCTATTTCTAATTATTTTCTTATGAACATGAGTAGCTAAATCCACAACTAGGTTTGTGGAAACCATGACAAATTAACAAAGTAGGTAAAGTACTTACTGATTCTTGAATGGTGTTGATGAATATTTTGTTCTTCCCTTAATATTTATTTCTTTTTAACAGTGACCAATGTTAAAACTCGCGGTATTCTTACTTGTTATACCAAAGAGGTAACGAATGGGAAAAATGATTAACAATAGAGATTTGAGGCTCATCTAATAACTTTACCTTATTTGGGAATACCTAAACTGGGTTAAGGGTAAGGGTTAGGAGAGCAAACACTTGAAGATGGACCAAGTTGCGTGGTGATATTCATCTATCTAGGAGACCAACCATTTAGGTGAACTTGAATTACTGATCTTACAAGATAATAACCAGAATAGATTGCTAGTACGATGCTTTGCTATGTTATGAAATAATGGGAAATACAATCCTAGTCAACTCTCTCATTAATTTACTACAATATAAATTGATACCTTGTTACTTTGTTATTTACAGTTTTTAAATATTATTTGTAACAAAATTTTCCCCCTTTCGGAAATAAATGACTAAAAGCACATAATCACATTGACCTATGTCCTAACCATATTCCTAGTGGTATCGACCTTAACCTCGATTAGGTTCTATATATATTTGAACAACCACCGTTTTATACTTCATTTTAGAGGTGTAATTTGGGCATATCAAAGGGAAAAACTAGATTTTTGTTGAATATCAATTTACCTAAAGCTTAAGGAGCTCAAACATGGAATATCAACGAAGACGGAGTTAAAATTGACCTTGAAATTATCAAAAAATTATTCTTTAACTTTATAAAAAAAAACCAAAATTTTAAGTTGAAAAAGGAAGGTTTAAAGGTAAAATTAAATAATCATTGGAAAATGTACAAAAGTAGTATAAGAAGCTTATCCAATGAAAAAACCTCAAAAATCAACTTTAGAATCACCCAAAATCAGGTTCTCAAGCTCCAAAAATGAGGTACAGAAGAATGAAAACAAAGGAAAAAGGCTCCACTGATAAAAACAACATTTTCTGCATCAGCAGAAAACTAATTTCCATGTCGGAGTCACAAGTACATAATATCTTTCACATAGGTAGAAGTTACTTAATTTAGCAGAATTTGGCGGTGCGAGATGACCATCGTAGCTCCTATTACATAGCATCAACAAGTTTCTACAGGAGCAATTTCCCCCAAGACCCCTCGATCTCAAAGGTGAGGTCCCTAACTCGAAGGGGTGAGGTATTCAGAGCGGTCCAGACACCATAAGAGCGAGCCATAGTGGAGCTTCGCAGTTGCAGACTTTCCACCACTGGCACGACTCTATGCTCACAGGAGTGGCCACACCAGATACCAGCACCTCAGCTGAAACAAAAACATTCCTGAATACATAACCATCGCAACTCAGCAGGAACCCGATGTATACAAATCAAATATGCTACTAGACTAAACTCATCATTCTAGACTTAATAGAATCATCAATTTCACTAATGAAATTTCTTATCAATGAATGTTGGTTGAAGTCGACTCTAGGACAAAACATCCAACTTTTAAACTAATGACTCAAAATGCATTTTAATGCCTCAAGACCCAAACCAACAGTTCTACTAGCCTAGAAATGGCATTACATAGTGTAACGACTGGGTTCGTCATTACGAGTAGACTTTTTGTGCCAAGTTTCAAGTCAGAATACTTCCGAATTTGGGGGTTGAAAATTCTGGGCTAGGCTAGTGTCGGCTGGTGTTGGAGCGAGGTATGGTCTAGGTAAATCTGGGTGAGGATTGGGTAGCGTGTCTTGTTTTGAGATAGTTCCCCATTAGTTAAGATATAAAGGAGTCTATGGGATTTTTCAGAATCGAATTCGAGTAAGTAGAACTTCCGGTATCGAGGTTGACGTGAAGGGGTTGTTCCGGAACGTCAAAAAAATGAGTATATTATAAAATAGACAAATTTGGGGGACTTTATGAAATTTTGTCCCATGTCAACTGCTGTATCAGTTGACACACTTCTATAGTGACCTCTTCCATAGAAGAAAAAAACACCACTACAACAAAAGTCAATGTCGGTCAGCACACTATAGCGGGTGGTTCCGCTATGGCGGTACTGCTATAGCGGAGAATGGACCGCTGTAGAAGACTCATTGGGTTTTAATGCAGAAAACTTCCCTAAAACATTTAGTTTTCATCAAGAATGTTTTGGGAGAAGTTCAAGGCAATTTTGGGTGAAACCAATTAGTTTTCCATCATTTTTCATCATATAGGTAGGAATTTAATTGGGAGAAGACTCATTGGTTGTGCTTCATTTGGACTTGTTATGACATTATGTTGGCTCGGATACCATGCCTAGTACAGGAATTACTAACGGTTGGCTCGGGCACCACACCTGGTATGGGTATACTAATGGTTGGTTGGGGTACCATGCCTGGTATGGGAATTCCTATGGTTGGCTTGGGTACCACGCCTAGTACGGGTTGTTTTGAATTGCCTTGTCTTATTCTTTGATGGTTCCTTGAGTGGACCAGGTTGCATTCTTGAACTATGATATTTGCATAAGGTCAATGAGAGGCCGGGTGATTTTATGTTAAACGTGAGGTTGGTCTTAGAGTAGATCGAAATTGCATGTCTAACTCTTAGGTGATGTTATGGGGATCCTTGGTGCGTCCGGGTTATGTGAAAATAGGTATATGTTACTGTTTTAGGTATGGTCAATGGTTGTTATTTGGTTCATGTGTTAATAAGCTAAGAGAGGGATTTAATATCTGGGGAGATTTTGACTTACTACATGTTTCCTGTACCTGACTATGTTATGATTTACTGTTCATATTATGTTTATTGTAGCTAGCCGATTATCCTACCAGTACATGGTGGTTGTGTACTGATTCTGCACTTACTTTTCTTTTTGTGAGTACATGCAATCTTCTGGTGGCTGACAGGCGACCTCACCTGTAGTCCCAGCGATTTCAGACATCAAGGGTGAGCTGCTTCGATCAAGCTACCTTGGTCTCTTTCATTTCAGTTATAGTCCACTTATTTTGGGATTAGACTTTTGTTTATTTTGGGGTTGCATCCCTGCATTCTAGACTTTGGTAGTGTTTTGGTACGATGACTTTCAGGCTCTAGGGAGGGATTTTCTGCAGGATATTTATAATAGTATTGAGATTGTTATTGATTTCTAGTTTATTTTCTTGCACACTAGTTTTGAGCTGTTAGAACGGTTAAGTTCGGGGTCGTTGATGGTTCTCTCACCCAGGAGTTGGGTGGGTGCCACTCATGGAGGTCGGGGTCGTGACAAAGATTGTATCAGAGCCCTAGTTTTGTTGTTCTCATCGTACCAAAATAGGTCTACTAGAGTCTTACAGAATGGTGCATACATGTGTGTACTTTTCTTCGAGAGGCTATAAGACTTTAGGAAAACTATCTCTTCTTTCTTCCTTCATTCTATAACTTGCTTCCAATTGGTAAATTGTGATACAAATTGGTATCTGACTTCGTTCAGTCTTCTATATGCAGATGGTTAATATGAGGAATAATGAAGCAAGAGCAGCGGGCCCGGTTGTCATACATAGAGGAAGGGGCAGGGGCATGGGCAGGGCCTGAGGTTGAGCAACCCCAGCCAGGGGTGGAGCTCAAGCGGCTGCAGGAGCACCTGCGGCGACCCCTCCCCCACCCCAATATCAGGTTGAAGAGGAAGTCGAGGCTACTGTTGAGGATGGTGTAGAGCAGGCGGAGGCAGCACAGGCTGGAGGTACATGCCTTCCCCCTATCACACCCAAAGTATTTCAGCAAGTGTGGTCCTTCTTTAGTGGGCTGGTTGGTACTGCAGCCAACTCTACGGGGACTACAAATCAGGTTCCAAGTACTCATCCATAGGCTACTATAGCTCCTAGAATCGATGCGGCGTTGGGTACAAAGGACTTTTGTAGACCAATTCTAGGTCTGGTAATGATAGGGAATGAGAATGAGACACTGAGTAAGTTCCTCAAGATGAAACCTCCTATATTTTAGGGTACTGATAAGGGAAGATGCTTATGAGTTCATATGGGACAGTTATGAGAGGCTGCACAAGCTAGGCATTGTGCAACATCACGGGGTTGAGTTTGTCACTTTTCAGTTGCAGACTTATGCTAAGCAGTGGTGGAGGTCTCATGTGGAGTGTTTGTCTTATGTTTTGCCCCCACTAACTTGGGAGAAGTTTCACGCTCTCTTCCTAGAGAAGTATGTGCCTCGTACTTTGAGAGATCGCAGAAAGGATGAGTTCCTGGCTCTGGAACATGGTAACATGTCAGTCTCTACTTATGAGGCAAAGTTTTATGCCTTGTATCGTTTTGCTACACAGTTGTTGGGTTCTAAGGAGGAGAGGATTCAGTTATTTGTGAAGGGCTTGAATACGGACTTACAGGTGTTGTCTGTTCACATGATTTTAGCAGAGAAGGGCTTCAATGAGGTAACAAATTACGTTAAGAAGTTAGAATGGGTCAAGCAGGTTGGGCAGGCTAAAGTGTTAGCCAAAAGTCTCCGAAATGATGGAAACTTTAGTGGCTCGCACTCTAGGGGTCACAATCAGCAGGTGTACTCTACCCGTCCTATTCAGTCAGCTTTGCCAGCTATTACAGGTGGTCGTTCAGGATCTAATCAGCTGTTTCAGCTCCTCGAGGCCAGGGAACTTCTTATGCATCTACTAGCAGGCCATCGCTTGATCGTGGTTGTTTCCATTATGGTGATCTGGACAGCTTTAAGAGGGAGTTCCCTCACAGTTAGACTTGTAATAAGGCTCAGCAACAGTCTAAGGTTGTGGTCTCAACAGGTAGAGGTGGCCATGCTAGACGTTGTCCACAGGGTAGGCAAGGTAACTTTCAGGGGAGGCCAGGGTGATAGGGGGAACGATGGCACGAGCAAGGGTGTGGCGCAACCAGCAAAAAAAGAAGTAGCTCGGATTGATGAATGGGCTCAGTGTTATGGTTTTCCAGGGAGGACTGAGGTGGAGGCATCAGACACAGTGATCACAGGTACGATTCTTATTTGTGATAGGATGACTTCGGTACTTTTTGAACCAGGTTCTACATATTCATATATGTCTATGAAATTTTCTTTAGGTATGGACTTGATTTGTGATATTCTTAATTCCCCTATCCATGTTTCCACCCCGGTTGGAGAGTCCATGATTGTGACTCATGTTTACCGGGCTTGTTCGGTAATATTTGTGGGGTGTCATACTTGGGTAGACATGGTAATTCTGGATATGGTAGATTTCAATATCATTTTGGGCATGAACTGGTTATCTCTTTATCATATTGTATTTAATTGTAACACCAAGACTGTGGCTCTAGAGATTTCGGGTAAGGATAGGCTAGAGTAGGAAGGTGTGTACATGCCTAAGCCGGTTAAGATCATATCTTTTTTTTTGTCTAGAAAGCTAGTGGGGAGAGGGTGTTTGGACTTTTTGACTCATCTCCGAAATGATAGTGTGAAGTCCCTATCTATTGAGCCAGTTCTGATTGTTTCAGAGTTTTAGGAGGTGTTTTTGATGGATTTTCCTGGTATGCCTCTGGACAGAGATATTAATTTTTGTATTGACTTGGAGCCGGGAACTCTCCCAATTTACATTCCACCATATCGTATGACTCCTTCAGAGTTAAGGGAATTTAAGACTCAGCTTTAGGAACTTCTAGATAAGGGATTTATCCATCCCAGTGCTTCTTCTTGGGGTTCTCTGGTCTTGTTTGTAAAGAAAAATAATGGAAGTATGTGGATGTGCATAGATTACAGGAAGTTGAATAAGGTGACCATCTGGAATAAGTACCCTTTACCCCATATAGATGATCTATTTGACCAGTTACAGGGTGCTTCCATGTTCTCAAAAATCAACTTGAGGTCAGGGTATCATCAATTGAAGATTAGGCCCGAGGACATTCTTAAGACTGCTTTTCGAACTCGGTATGGGCATTATGAGTTCTTAGTAAAGTTGTTTGTGTTGACTAATGCGCCATAAATGTTCATGAGTTTTATGAAAGGGGTATTTAAGTCTTTTTTGGACTTGGTCATCATTATTTTTATTGACGATATTTTGATCTACTCGAAGATTAGGGAGGAGCATGTTGAACATCTCCGTATTATATTGGAAATATTGAGACACCAAAAGCTTTATGCGAAGTTCTCCAAGTGTGAATTTTGGTTGACTTCAGTCGCATTCTTGGGGCATGTAGTGTAAGAAAAGGGGGTAAGATGTTTTGTTGGGCTCAAGAGTTGGGTTCATCCTAGCTCTGTGACTTAGGTGAGATGTTTTGTTGGGCTCGCAGGCTACTATCGTAGCTTTGTCAAGGACTTTGCATCTATTGCTACTAACTTGAAATGATTGACTTAGAAAGATGTACCATTTGTGTGGTCCGACAAGTGTAAGGAGAACTTCCAAAAGCTAAAGACACTTTTGACCACGGCTCTTATTTTATCTTTGCCAATTGAAGGTAAGGACTTTATCATTTATTGTGATAATTCACATTTGGGTTTGGGTGCTGTGTTGATGCAGGACAGGAATGTGGTAGCCTATGTATCTAGGTAGTTAAATGTTCATGAGAGGAATTACCCAACCCATGACTTAGAGTTGGCAGCGGTGGTGTTTTCACTCAAGATTTTGAGACACTCAAGTGTGAGGTGTTAATCGATCATCGCAGTTTACTGCATGTTTTTACTCAGAAGGACTTGAATCTAAGGCAGAGAAGGTTGATGGAGTTGTTAAAGGGCTATGATGTGACAATTCAGTACCATTCGATTAAGGCTAATGTGGTGGCAGACGCATTGAGCTAGTAGACAGTTAGCATGTGCAGTTTGTCTTGTTTGGGGGTTTCAAAACGACCATTGGCAAAGGAGATTCATGAATTGGAATCTAAGTTCATGCACTTAGATATTTCAGAATAGGGTGGGGTGTTGGACAATATTGAGGTAAAATTCACGTTCCTAGAGGAGATAAAGTCCAAGCAGCTTTAGGATTCATAGTTGAGCAAGCTTCGAAGCAAGGCAATATCCAGAGAGTCCGGGGATGCCACGTTTGATGTTGGCGGGGTGTTGAATTTCAGAGGAAGGATTTGTGTTACTCGGGTTGATGACATCATTCAGAAAGTGTTGGCAGAGGCTCATGGCTCGTGGTATTCGATTCATCTGAGGTGTAACCAAGATGTACAGGGATTTTAGGCAGCTTTACTGGTGGCCCGGGATGAAAAGGGACATAGATGATTTTGTTTCCAAATGTAAAAATTGCCAGCAGGTAAAGTATGAGCACCAAAGACCTGCAGGACTACTTCAGAGGATGCCCATTCCAGAGTGAAAGTGGGAAAGGATAGCCATGGACTTCGTGGTAGGTCTTCCCAAAATTTTGGGTAAG
This sequence comes from Jaltomata sinuosa, assembly GCA_003996215.1. Taxonomy (NCBI): domain Eukaryota; kingdom Viridiplantae; phylum Streptophyta; class Magnoliopsida; order Solanales; family Solanaceae; genus Jaltomata; species Jaltomata sinuosa. The sequence goes on from QJPP01007279.1 coordinate 372,180, forward strand.
TATGACTCTATTTGGGTCATTATGGACAGGCTGACCAAGTCAACTCATTTCATTTCGGTCAGGGTGGACTACAATTTGCAGCAATTAGCTAAGATCTATGTGAAAGAGATTGTGAAATTGCACTGGGTACCACTATCCATCATTTCAGATAGGGGTACGCAGTTTACCTCTATGTTTTAGGGTAAGTTACATGAAGAGTTGGGAACTCAAATCACCTTCAGTACAGCCTTTCACCCTTAGACTGATGGTCTGTCCAAGAGAACGATCCACGTAATAGAGGACATGCTGAGAGCATGTGTGATTGACTTTGGGGGTCATTGGGACTAATTTCTACCATTGTGTGAGTTCTCATACAATAATAGCTACCATTCGAGTATCAACATGGAACCGTTTAAGGAACTGTATGGGAGGAGTTGTAGGTCACCTATAGGGTGGTTTGAGGAAGGTGATGTAAATCCTTTGGGTGTGGACTTGGTAAGGGAAGCAGAAGAAAAGTTAAGAGGCATTAAGACCAAGTTGCTAGCGGCCCAAAGCAGGTAAAAAGAATATACAGATCACAAGGTAAGGGATATGGATTTTTAGATTGGTGAACAAGTGTTATTGAAAGTTTCACTAATGAAGGGAGTTTTGCATTTCAGTAAGAAAGGCAAGCTCAGCCCTCGGTTCATCAGACCGTTCAAAGTTCTTGAGATTGTAGGGCCAGTGGCTTACAGGTTAGCACTGTCGCCCATTTTATCGAGTGTCCATCTGGTATATCATGTATCCATGCTAAAGAGACACCATAGGGATGGGGACTACATCATCAAGTGGGATGAGGTGTTACTAGATAAAGATCTTCGCTACGAAGAGGAACCGATAGTGATTCTTGTTCGAGATGTCCAGAAATTGAGGACAAAGGTAATCAGTATGGCAAAGGTTCAATGGAAGCATCATTCAGTTGAGGAAGCCACTTGGGAAACTGAGAAGGATATGCGGGACAAGTACCCTCACTTGTTTAAGGATTTAGGTACTACATTTCCCTTTCTTTAGTTCCATAATTTTGGGTTGGATCATTCGGGGATAAACGATGGGTAAATTTATATTTGTTGTAACGATCTGGTTCATCGTTATGGGTAGACTTTTTGTGCTAAGTTTCAAGTTAGAAAACTTCCAGATTTGTGGGTTGAAAATACTGGGCTAGGCTAGTCTCGGCAAGTTTTGGAGCGAGGTATGGTCTAGGGAAATTCAGGCGAGGATTAGGTAGTGTTTCTTGTTTTTAGCTAGTTTTCCATTTAGCTAAGACATAAAGGAGTTCGGGGGACTTTCCAAAATTAAATTCAAATAAGTAGAACTCGGTACGGGTTGGCTCGGGTACCACGCTTAGTACGGGAATTATAATAGTTGGCTTGGGTACCATGCATGGTATGGGTTATTTTAATTGCCCTGTCTTATTCTTCGATGGGTCCATGATTAAACCGGGTTGCATTCTTGAAATGTGATATTTCCATAAGGTCCATGAGAGGCCGGGTGATTTTATGTTAAATGTGAGGTTAGTCTTAGATTAGACCGGGATTGCATGTCTAACTCTTAGCTGATGTTAGGGGATCCTTGATTTGTTTGGTTTATGTGAAAAAGGGTATATATTGTTGTTTTGGGTGTGGTCAATGGTTCTTCTTTGGTTCATGTGTTAATAAGCTAAGAGATGGATTTAATATCTGGCTAATTATTGACTTACTACATGTTTCATGTACCTTACTATGTTATGGTTTACTGTTCATATTATGTTTATTAGAGATGGCTGATGATCCTACCAGTACACGGTGGTTGTGTACTAATTCTGCACTTGCTTTTCTTTTTGTGAGTACAGGAAATCATCCGGCAGCTGACACGCTACCTCACTTGTAGTCCCAGCACTTTCAAACATCAAGGGTGAGCGGCTTTGATCGAGCTACCTTGGTCTCTTTCATTTCAGTTATAGCCCACTTGTTTTGGGCTTAGACTCTTGTTTATTTTGGGGTTGCATCCCCGCATTCTAGACTTTGGTACGATGACTTTTAGTTTCAAGGGAGGGATTTTCCGTAGGTTATTTATAATAGTATTGAGATTGTTATTGAATTGCTAGTTTATTTTCTTGCACACTGGTTTTGAGTTGTTAGAATAGTTAAGTTCAGGGTAGTTGATGGTTTTCTCACTCGGGGGTTGGGTGGATGCCACTCACGACAGTCGGGGTCGTGAAACAGAGTTAACAAAACTGACAGAATTCCCATACGATGTACAAATCTCCAATTATTGACCAAAGTCAACAATATCAACTTCAAAACCTTCAATAATGAGAAACTCACATAGAACCCAATCAAACACCTTGGTAACCATTTCACCCACTTTATTTGACCATAAATACCATAATACAGGCTCCTCCTCAAAAGTCAAATTCTGATCCAAATCCATCGAGTCCCACTGAATCATAGGAGAACCATTAAAATGGTACTTTTTAATATTAAGCCATCAAAAATTGGATACACAGTTGAAAAACTCGGATGCAAAGCCAACTCCCTAATACGCTAAAATATCTCAAAAGGTTAAATAAACCTCGTACTAAGCATGCCCTTCTTCCCAAACATCATCACACCCTTAATTGGAGATACTTTAACAAGACCCGCTTACCAACCATGAACTCCATGTCACTTACCCTTCTATTAGCATAAATATTTTGTATACTTTGGGTTATCAAAAGACTATCCTGAATCACCTTCACCTTATCAATTGGTCTCACAATAAATTTGTACCCCATTGCCTAACCTTGAAGGAATCAAACCAACTAATTGAAGATCTACACTTCCTCTCATAGAAATCCTCAAATGGTTTCATCTGGATGCTATGGTAACTGTTATTGTAGGCACACTCTACCAAGGCAAGAACTGGTCCCAATCACCACCAAAGTAAATCACACAAGCTCAAAGAATATCCTTCAAAACCTCAATAGTCCACTTCAACTGACCATCTGTTTGATGGATAAAAGTTATATTCATCTTCAATTGAGTACCATACTTTTGATGTATAGAACTCCAAAAGTACAAAGTGAGATGAGTACCCCTATTTGAAATGATGGAAATGGGAACACCATGCAAATAGACTATCTCCTGAATGTAGATCTTTGTCAAATTTTTTTATATTTTAGGTTACCTTTACTGGAATGAAATTAGATGATTTGGTAAATCTTTCCACAATCACCCAAATGGAATCAAACTTCCCTTAGGTCTAAGGTAATCCAATCACGAAGTCCATAATGATATGTTCCCACTTCTACTAAGGTATCTATAACACCCCGTCTGTTTGAACGTTTCAATTTAGTCGTACTATCGGGGTGAGAATAAGAGTACTTAATATGTTAGGAAATATATGTTACCAGGTATTCTAATCCCTCAGTGGTCATATTTTATGTTTTGAAAGAGAGTTTCAAAATAAAAATCAGCAAAAGTTATCGTAAGTTACTTGGATAAATTCACCAAAATTTGGGCCAAATGTCTTGGACATTCTCTCCCAATATATAAGGTATTAGAGGGACCCCGACCTACAAAATAGAAGGTCTACGAGAATATTTTCCAAGGCACTAAACTTTTAGTCTATAAGACTTTAGAATAGAGAGATATTTACATTTTCACAAGACTGCACAAGCAGGCACGTAGAGGCGGGCGCCTAGCCCCCAAGTCAGTGGAGATTTGTAATAGATATTATCCTTCTATATTATTCAAGTTTTTTCACCTATAAACCAGAGAAAATCATATATAACACCCAAAAATCACCCATGGATGTTAACCCTCTTAGCTTGGAATCTTAACAGAAATTGCCTACATTGTGAGCCTGTCGTTTTGGTACAGTTTTCCCATTAATTTTAACTCCGTTTATTAGGATGTAAGAGTTCTAAATCCCAGAACCTTTCATAATTTGAGCTTTATAATTGATTTCGAGGAAGAATTTATTAATATCGGCATGTTTGTCGTATTTTCTTGCCGTATATTGATTATAGCTCATGGTGGTTGTTAAGGACTGCTACATGGCAGTAGCTACAGGAGGTTACGAGCTAGTTTGTGATTAATGCCAAGGAAATTGATCTAAGGTATGTTAAGGCTATCCTTTCTTCTCGGCATGATTGTTTAGAGCCGACGAGTGATATGACTAATATATTACAGACAAGTTATTTATAGTAGCAGTGGTTGATTGCGTTGGCTACCTGATTTGACATATTTATATCTGCTGGGAATATTATTCTATAGATAGTGACCTCGAGCTAGACACGCCATATATTACTTGTATTGGTCACTTGTAGTTTATCTTGCTCATCTTTGGGGCTGCTTGATTATTGTGAAGCCTTTGGCTATTTGATTGTTTTTCATTGCCCTCGAGGCCATTGTGGTGAGCTACAAAGATTCTACTTGTGCCTTAGGGGCTATATTATACTTGGGCCTTAGGTATTATATTCATGTTTCCTAATGGGCTATTAAGATGAGGTGAAGCTTAGGAGCTACTCTGATCCCCTACGAGGCGGTAGTAGAGCCTATGGGCTATTTTGATTTCCTATCGGACTATAATGAAGCCTGTTCACTCATGGGCTATAATGTTTTCCTTAAGGGTCTAGATTGAGTCTTACAGGCCAAAGTGTTTCCTTTGGGGTTATATTATATGCCATAAGGTCTTGGGAATAAGTGCCTTAAGGCTAAATATGTAGCCTACATGGCTAGACATGTTACATATGGGGCTAGATATGTTGCCTACGGTGTAGATGACGCTCAAAAGAACTCTCCCGAATGCGGTGGTAACAATCTCTAATCAAAACAATAAGTCCCCAATGCATGTTGGGGTTGAATCAATGGATATTGGTACGATGACTTGCCACTAAACATCAAAAATCAATTCCCTAGAGTAAGAAAATTGTTCAAACAAGTAAAGTAAAATTGGGGGGGAAAATGTTTGGGAATTTATAATTTTAATTAATAACAACTTAATGACATAACACAAGTTTCAATCAAGAGAGGAAGCCTAGGGGTGTGCTTCTGAGGGGGTCATATAATGGGATAGGGGTTGATTATTCAAGCAAACTTTAGATTATCAGTTGGATACCTTTGGTTCAAGATATACTTAGTAGTTGTTCAACCTACTAAGTATGTTTAATATGGTCTCTTTCAAGCCCCATAGATGGACAATCAACCAATAAAATTTAGCTTAGGTGAATTAAACTATCTCTAGATTTGACTCTTAGATAGGAATTTCCTAAAATCAAGCTATTTATAGCCTCAATTTATTGTAGAAATTCCAAATCCCCACTATAAAACTCGTACCCAATTGGTGAAATCCTCTATCAAGCAAGAAAACAATTAGTAAGATAAATCAATGTATGCAACCATCAATTTTATAATTAAAACATGAAGATTAGACCCACACATAATCAACACCCATTCCCTAATTCAAACATCCATAATATACACACCCTTAGAAATGAGTTTAGCTACTCATAGTGAAGGAATAAGAGAAGATACTGATTGGGTTTTCCAAAATTCCATTCATTAAGCAAGCTAAATTCAAATTTCAAGCTCAAAATCTTAATAATTGTATTTTTCACTAGAGATGAAGAAGAGAAAAATTATACTCTATCAACTATATTCCTTTGGAATTTAAAAACTAACTGTGTATCCTTGGTGCAAATTGGAAAAAGGGTTTTGGAACCTTCCCAATAACATCACACACATTTGGATAATTTTTCCCTTTGAGAAGGGTGTAAAGTGAGGGGCGAGGTGTCCTGTGATTGCCCTTTGTAATTTGCGGCTCGCATGTTCTCTATCTTCCAGGAAGTGCTGAGCTTGTCACTTGTGGTCTCGTGTATGATGGAAGGTCAAATTGCCCAATAGGAACTGCGGCTTGCATACTTCGACTGCTTGAGGAAGTGTTCTTCCCTCCATGGGTGATGACACTTGTTAATCGTATGTGCTCTCTTTCGGCCGCATGATGCTTCACATGTCTTGGCATATCCTTGACCTTTTGATCATCTTGGTACTTAAGCTTCCATTTTATGCTCTTTTGGGTTCAAATCCTTTTCTTCAATTGACTAAGAGTACTTGTATTTAAGATAATAAAGACAATAAGTACCTCTAAGTCGCATCAAAACATGGTAATAATTCATGAATAAAGGCTCAATAAGTTGGTAGATTACTAACTTATCAAACTCCCAAACTTGAACTATTGCTTGTCCTCAAGCAAGCCACTCACAATGTATGAATTTAAATAGATTCTCAAAATATAAGGGTTGAACAAAGGATTATGCAGACTCTAAGACTCGAGAAAGTAATAATAAATAAAAGAGTCAAAATAACTAGACTCAAACAAAGATGCTCATCTTAATTGGTAACACCATAATCTCAGGGCAAGTACACATTTCAAAACTCTTGTCAAAAGACCTCAATTTTCATTCAAAATCAGGGTATTTGTCATTCAAAACAAAATTATCAAGCTACTCAAGTCATTTGCATTGACCTTTTTCTCAAGATTCACTACACAACTTGTCTTATTCATTCCCCCAATTAAAACAGAGAACTCATTATTTATTCCAAGGATGTAATGCCACTTACCACAAGAGAGAATCCCAGTCACAATCGTGCAATTCATACTATAAGGATTATAAGAGAAAAAAGACTCTCATTCTCTCAAAAAAAAGTTTGGGTACAAACGTATTAAACCGTAGGATTTCCCTTCATGTAGTTTGCCACTAATGTAGTGTCACAAAGCTCGGAATAACTAAGGACTTGTGGGCAACAATGTAGGCTAGGGTTATGGTGAGGATTATATTTGGCTCAAGTGACTAAACCTCCCTAACGCTATTCATAAGCATTTAATGCACCGCTCATATTTTTGGACATTAATCTTACCTTATTTCTCCCTCTCACAACCCAAGGTTCCCCAAAAACATATTCATTCAACATCCTTTTGTCAAACTCATTTGGTAGCACCAACTTCTTCCTTTCTTTTCCATTCATTCATTTCATTGGACACTTTGAAGAAATTTACATTGTAAGGATAAGTTGTTACCTTGCATTGAAGCACAACTCCTCTTCTTCTCCACATTTCATACATACACCCCCAAACTTAGGCTTTTGCCTATGTCAACATTTCAACTTCCCCTACAAATTTAGGTTTTTAGCCTACATTTCACCTTTTAGCTATTAGAGAGTCCGGGTGCAAATATAGAGTATCCAAAAAGTGTTCAGGTGTCTATCAAGGTGCCAAAGAAAAATTACAAGCTCAAAGGGACTTACTAGGATCAATGTTAAAGGAAGCCAATTTGGGTAAAGTGACTATTCAAAAAGGGCCTAAGGTCATCATCTGAGCTAGGTACGTCTAGGATTTCACCTTTAATCACATTCGGGGAATGCTCTAGACCATACACATGCACAAGAATGAAGTAATACCTTACCACACAAGGCATCAAAATACAAGAAATTCATAAGTGGTCTCAAAACTCAATTGGAAAAAATGACTTTTGACAAGCTATTCAGAGTTCTACACACTCGCTTGTTAATCAATCAAGCAAAATGGAGAATGTGCAAGTCATGATAAGAGAATGCTTTAGAAAAAATCATTTTCACTATTTCTTCAATTCGCAAATTCTTTACCAAGAAAATTTTTAGTGGGCCCATTTTGAGACAAGGAACATACAGACTCAATAAACACTAAAACTTAGCATTTTTCCTTAAAAAGTCATCTCTCAATCTATCATCGGGAAATGCTGACCCAGTTAGACAAAAAAACAAACAAAAGAAAACGTTTGCTCCTTGGGAAAGAAACATAGTATGAAGAAAACCCTCGAAGTTTATTCAACTAATCTACTATTAACAAGGTAAAATTTGAGTTATGCACTCATGGATCAATGGAGAACAAAGCCTAGCATAGGAACTAAGCGCATTTTGAAAAGCACGGGTAGTGAAACAATTTTATCGTGTAGGACTAACCCCGCAATATGGAAACTCATTCAAAATAAGAGCATCAAGCCCGAGAAGGGCGCAATATGAAGCATAATTGATTAAAACATGCTTCATAATGGTTTAAATAATAATTACACCCCAACTGAATTGAAGCATTGTCCTTAATGCACTATGTGAAAGAAAAAAAATTAAGAATCAAAATACTCCCTGAGCTGAAGCATGTGATGGAAGTGCGAATCACAAGTAGGCATAGGCAAAACGCATGCTAGGTCACAGATCACAGTGAAAAATGGTCGAAGTTGCCAGTGATCTGCTTCTAGCTAAAAAGTTAGATGCCTGGCACGACATGGAGGGTGTATTTCACCTATTGTATCACAGATGGGCTTTATGTTTAGCTAGAGTGCCAGTGATTAGCTTTTGGGTAGAAAATCAAATTGCATTCTGTAGGTCAAAGCATATGATTCACAGGTTACAATGCAAGCTAACCCTAAAACTCCATAGAAGTGCCAGTATTCTACTTCCCACTTGCTATGATAAGTGCAATGCGCGGATTGAAGTATGCGTTTTGCATGGTCAATTGCATGTGAACCTTTACTTTCAGCCAAAGATGCTAGTGATATGCCTCTCCATTGTGTTGGGATATGCTAGACACGGAATCCCAGCTATGAATTACAGATATGTTCACATATGACTATGGAGGATGAGAGGTGTTCTTTTTGCAAAGGCGTTTCACATGCGAGGCTCAATTCTACGAGTACATTTTGCCTATTCCCACACAGGTGGAATTTTTCCCTTATAAGTATTCCAATGAAACCTAAATGATCTTTACCTAAGAATAAAAAAAACAACAAAACTGTAAAGAGAGAAAATGCCAAAAATAAGATGAACGCTTGGGTTTCCTCCCAAAAAGTGCTTGGTTTAACGTCACGGCTCAGCGAGGTACCTCATAGATGTGGTTCTCTAAAGTAGATTAATCCTATGAAAGTGACCTCTTCTTGAATGCTCAAGTATTTCTTGACTCGCTGGCTATTCACTTTAAATTTTGATCCACTTTACGCTTCCAGTTCAATTGCTCCATTTGCAAAGGCTTGGGATACCTTGAAAGGGCCATACCACTTGGATTTTAGCTTACCCTGGAGGAGACAAAGTCTAGAGTTTAATAGAAGAACCAAATCACCAGGAGAGAATTCTCACTTTAGTATTTCTTGAACATAGAAATGCTTCATTTGATCTTTATTGAGTGTGACACTCTCGTAGGCCCATATCCAGAATTCATCAATTTTATTGAGATCTTCAACCCGAGCATGAGCAACTTTTTCCAAATTAGTTTCAGCCCTTTTAAAGCCACATGGCCTTATATTCAAACTCTACAGGGGGATGACACGTCTTAAAAAACACAATTTGGTATTGAGACATGCTTATAGGGGTTTTGTGGGTAGCTCTATAGGCCCACAATGCGTCATCCAATTTCCATGTCCTATTTGTTCTATTGGCATTCACTCTTTTTATGAGAATGGACTTGATCTCCCTATTTGATAATTCAACTTTACCACATGTTTATGGGTGATACAAGATGGCGACCTATGCTTAACGCTATAATTCTCAAGCAAAGCACTAAACAACCAGTTACAAAAGTGGGAACCTCCATCACTAATTCTAGCGGTGGGGGTGCCAAATGGAGAGAAGATGTACTTTTAAGAAATTGTGTAACACTCTTCCCTTTGTTAATGGGAAAAGCCACCGCTTCTACCCATTTGGACACATAGTCCACAGTAACGAGGATGTAGGTATTTCCATAAGAGATTACAAAGGGTCCCATGAAGCCTATTCCCCAAACATCGAATAGTTAAACTTCTAAAATTATGGTCAATGGGAATTCATGGAGATGAGAAATGCCCCCTAATGTTGACATTGGTCACAATGTTTTACTAGATCATGAGCATCCTTGTAAAGAGTCAGCCAATAGAACCAGTTTTGCAATAGTTTTAAGGCTGTTCGCATGCCACCATGATGTCCGCCAACTGGTAATGAGTGGCAAACCTCCAAAATTTGCATCATTTCCACTTCGAGAATGCATCTTTAAATCATACCATCAGCCCAAATCCGTAAGAGATATATCTCATCCCAATAGAACTTCCAAACATTAGGTAGAAACTTTTCCTTCTTATGGAAGGTTAGACCTTTCGGTGTTACATCACTTGCTAGGAAATTAGCAAAGTCAGCAAACCAAGGTATAAGATCATGAGATGCAGCTAGAATGTGTTCGTCGAGGAACTCCTCATTTATTTCAAGTTTCCCCATAGGTCTTCCTTCTTCTTCCAATCTAGACAGATGGTCAGCCACTTAATTTTCACACCTCTTCGGTCTTTTACTTCAAAGTCAACTTCTTGCAGCAATAGAATCCATCAGATAAGCCTTGTCTTAGAATCCTTCTTAGCAATCAAATATCTAATAGCATCATGGTCTGTGTGTACCACTACTTTTTTCCCAAACAAGTTTGCCCGAAACTTTTCAAATTTGAACATAACTGCAAGAAATTCTTGTTTGATCATTGAATAGTTTGTTTGGGATGTATTTAAGATTTTACTAGCATAGTAAACGAGATGAAAAAGCCTATCCTTTCTTTGACCAAGCACCTCCATCAAGGCTACTCCACTAGCATCGCACATTGGCTCAAATGGTTTTGAATAATGGGGAGGTATAATGATAGGGGCTGAGATCAGCTTCTCCTTCAAACTGAGAAATGCTTTCATACAACTATCATCAAAATCGAACTTAGCATCCTTCTTTGGTAATTTTCAAAGAGGATGAGACACTATAGAAAAATCTTTAATGAATCTCCTAAAAAAGCTAGTGTGACCCAAGAAGCTTCTCACCCCTTTTACTGTTTTCGAAGGAGGTAACTTAGAAATGACCTCAAATTTTTCTTGGACTACTTGAATTCCATTCTTGGATATTTTGTGACCAAAAACAATACCTTCTTTAACCAAAAAGTGACATTTTTTCAATTCAGACCATAATTAGTCTCCTCACAACTTTTAAGCACATCCTCTAAATGAGATAAACAATCTTCAAATGCATCTCCCACAACGGTGAAATCATCCATGAAAATTTCCATGATGTATTATACCATATACGATAAGATTGACATCATACACCATTTAAAAGTAGACGAAGTATTGCAAAGCCCAAATGACATTCTCTTGAATGTAAAGGTCCATATGGACAACTGAAGGTTGTTTTTTTCTTAGTCTTTGGGAGCAATTAAGATTTGATTATAGCCTGAGTACCTGTCAAGAAAATAATAATATCCTCGCCTCCCCCGTCGATCAAGCATTTAGTCAATAAATTGAAGAGGGAAATGGTCGATCTTTATCCATGCATTCAACTTCTTATAATCCATACAAATCCTTTTTATTGTCACCGAGTAAAGGGCTATCATTTCATCCTCTTTGTTAGGAACAACTTTGATCCCTCTTTTCTTGGGTATGCATTGAACCCAACTAACCCATGTGCTGTTAGATATTAGAAATATGACCCCTGCATCAACCCATTTTATAATTTCTTTCTTGACCACCTCTTGCATGGGTTGGTTTAGTCTTCTCTAGTGCTTAGTTGATGGTCTACAATATTCTTAGAAGTTAATCTTATGTTTACATATTCTCAAAGGTATTCCAATCATATTGGCAATGGTCTACTACTTGATTTTCTTCCAACTTATTGGAGATGATTACCGGTAAAGTTTCATTAGCACCTAAGTATGCATACTTCAAGTGTGATGGTAAGGACTTGAGCTCCAACACTAGAGGTTCAATGATCGAGGGATTAGATGGGGGAGTTTTTTGGTTCTTTAGATCAAGATCAAGTTTCTTGTGAGGGTGCAAATAAGTTCCCATTCCCATCAAGGCATTACATATTTCTTCATACTCCTCAATCTCCTCGCAATCATGATTTAACAAAACAACCTTTAATGCTTCTTCAACAAATATTTCTTCTAATTGTAGCTCGACGCTCTCTTTAATCCTATCAATTAAGAATTCCAGGTGGAGATTATTGGGTTGCTTCATTGATCTACATACATATAGGGTAATAGTGGAAACCAGAAATAGTCCAAACTAGGCAAGGCTATGACAAGTGCATAAAAAACACACCATGGGATACTATACGCAATCATAATGAGATTGCAAGCATAGTAAAAACTAGCTTAATAGTTTTCTGATAGACTGGGGTTGCCTGACCATAAACGCGATTTGGCCACAAAAGTCAGCTTTTACGCCTACAAAAAGGTGGCTTACTAGACTTAGTTTGTAAGGGCTACACATCCATAAAATGATGGTTTGCAAAACTCACTTCAAACGGTAAATATGATCATAGTAGTACAACTTTTCCATACATTACTCAGGCTTAAATGACTCTCCCTAGCCTCTATGCCTCTTCTTCAAGAAAAGTTACTACTCTACTAACAAATTTACCCGCTGCTTATAAGTTTGTGTTAAGTTAGAGGTGACTCAGAAAACCATTATACCATAAATATTGTACTTGTAATAGGCTTACTTACATAGTAATCATGGTGCCTTGCATAAAAGATAGCTTACTGAATCAACTCTCCAGACCCTATACTCGAACTAGAGGATCAGCCTTTCCATTTGTCAAAAGAGAAGAGCAAGAGAAGTTTAGAAACCAAACATTTTATTCATTCAAGCAATATTTACAAAGGGTGTAGTATTTACTAATGAATTACTACTCTAATTTTCGTATCTTACTTTTTCTGTGAATCCTTTCTCCTAACTACCTAGCATCCTTTATATACAGGTTAAAATCCTAACACAAACAAACCAACTTACTAGAAATAACAAACCTTATCCTATGTAGTCCACCATTATAAAAATAATAAAACTTTATCCTAATCTAAAAATAGTAAATCCCTATCCGGGCACACAATTCTATCCTACTTTATTCAAATTGGGCCCCACAAGTATGTGATGGAGCCTAATAAAATAAAAAGACATGACAACCTAAGTACTACTCAGCTGCTGCAAATTCTTGAAAACCAAAATATTTAGATGTGATGGCATGTGCAGGGTGGTCATTTGGCAAGTAGGTGGGTAAGCTACGAAAAGGTATTTGTCTTGACATGGGTAGTAAACTTGGTATAGGTAATTTGTCATGATAACTTGGTAAAAACCTTGTAACCATGCATGCCTCATCCAACATTATCCTGCATCATCGAATGGAGCACTGTTTAAAGGTGTTGATGGCAGGCTTGCATATCCTTTCTCTATCCACAAATCAGTTCCTTATTTTCCTTTCAAACGCTTCTTGTTTTCTAGGTTTCTTCTGCATGATCTGGTGATATAATTCTTCTTGTGAATGGCCCTGTGTATTGTGTTCCCAATTTAGTGATGGAATATTCATTCTTCTTTTTATGACCGGTGGAGTTACTTCATCCATTACGACCTGTAGAGAGCATAGACTCCTTCTATCGGTAAGGATAGATAAATCAAATAGGCCCTCGTACTACTAGCATATCACTAGTGGATAATTCAACATCCCATATGGGATCATCCTTCGTGTGTTAAGAATGAAGATATGCTTAGCTAGCTTTTTACTGATCTGCTCCTCATTGGTGCTGTGGAATACTGTTAAATATATCATGAACTGCATCTTAAAAGATATTCCTTGGGTTTTTATATCTAAGAGCCTTGAGTTGCTTGTAGATATCAAACCCAATGATGAGGTCTTTACCTGGAACATCTAAACTAAGTAGTTTGGTCCAAAATTCAGTCCTAGAAAGAATTCGATCATGACTGGATGCTTCGTGATGATCTTGGTAGTTAGGACCCCATTTGATGCAGTATTTACCTACATACTGTGGGGAATCCATTGTTCTTCTGGAAGAACAATTGGGTTAAGAATTGATGAAGCTGCCCCAATATCGACTAAAGTTATAACTGGGACTGGTTTGTCCCTTTTTGGTTGATAGATAGTCAGTTGGACGTGAGGGGCTTCTGAATCCAAAATAAAATCAATGTTTTTTACTTCGGATATTTGGAAGTGATCAGCACTTGAATGGATATCCTTTTTTAACTTGGATATCTGGAGATGTTCATCAAATAATTCTTTCTATACATCCATAGAGAAGAGAGTCTTCTCTATTGGTTCTCCTAAAGTATTTTGTACGCATGATGAATGTGGAGTTTCTGCCTGAACTCTTTAACCATTTGAAGCTCCTAAATCTTTTCTGTTGCCTCGATGCACGGCATGAGCAATCTGATCTGGTGATAGAATCAGATATGGTACAGGCTTTATCTAGGACTTTATTGTTTTTAATGATCTGCTTCAGCGCAAACCTCTTCATGCAGATATCATCCAGTGCATGGAGTATAGATTGCATAATGTATCCGACTTGTGGGATTGTTATGGTTGGAATTTATCCTTAATGATCGTCATAGTTTGGCCTGGCAGTATCTTTGGTAAGGATAAAGTGAAGTCTTACTTACGGCTAGGATATCCGCATAACTCAAAGTATATCTTTTCCATCTTTTAAAAATGATCATCAATGATGTCCCTTTCAAATGAAACACACTTTATTTCGAAGAAATGTTGTTGCAGCTTTTCTTGAATTTGGTCTGTATCATCACAAAATACCTCTTGCAATACCCTGGTATTAAAGGTAAAATCTTGGGATGTGAGGAAGATGTTCTTGTATCCAGAGTGAGTTCCACCAATCTCTTAGGATTCTGGAGAACCTTGAAGTGAGTTCTAACAGGATCAGGTTCTTTTCTCGCTCAACCAGATCCTTTGTTGCCATCCAAGTATAAAAATCTTAGTTCCTTTAGGAGCATCTGTATACTTTGATATCGTCAAGGGTAAAGGTATGGAATCCAGTCCCAACCAATTTTGGAGTTGGGTTCTAGCCTCCTTTCTGGAATCAGTTCATCTGTCATTCCTTCCTAAGAATCACCAATTTCATAAATTTCTGGTTCTCCTTGTCGATTCATGAATATTGATGGATATTCTCCCTTAGCAGATTCGGTTGAGGATTCTACACTCTCCTCAACTTTTCCATTGGAGTCTTGTGACGAATCCTTACTTCATACCATGTATCCGTCAGCAGGATCACTATTGTATAGATCTTCAGTTTTTTCAGTGTATCCTTCAATGGGATCATCAGCAAGTGAATCACCATTGCACTCGAAGTATGTATCCATACGATCAACTTCGTATGGATCATAAGTATTGGACCCTGAGACAACATCATCTTCTATGCTGTAGAGGTAAGGGATAATTTGATCATAGATAATCAAGTCATCCTCTGGCGTGGCATAGTTTGGGATCTCCAAGTAAGCATCTGGGATGACTGAACTCAGATCTTAAAAGATTGAGCCATCATCTGGAGTAGTGTTATTTGTGATAACTAAATCCTTTTTCTGAGTTGAGATCATTATTTTTTTTTGAGTCTAGTTCTTTGGAACCTTCCCCAAACTCCTTCTTCTTCTTGGGATGATTTTGGGACTGCTTTTGAGTAGCAACGGCATCCTTTCATTACCACACGAATTTGGCAATTTCAAATTCAGGTTCTTTCTCTGTTATTGGAGAAAAGGACATAGGGTCGTGTAAAATAAAAGAAAGGCTGGAAAAGGAGTGGCCCTATCATGGTGGAGAGTATGGTTGTGATGACATGGAGAAAAAGGTAGATTTTTAGGTAGACTCTAAAGTTGTGGCTTGTCAAAGGTACCGTATTTTAGTTGGTGTATCTGTTCTTTCAATGAAGTTGTTTCTTTGCACTGCTGGTAAAAGAAATGGTATAATAGAGTTCCTGGTGGACAGATATCATATTGAAAGGTTTCCAATCTTCTTTCAAGGGACTTGATGAGTCCAGCAAGTTATTTGGAAACTTGTTCTACTTTTTTCTCGATCATTTCCATTTCGTTCATCATCTTGATTAGAGTTTGAGAAACACTTCTGAGAGTTGTGCCAAGGTGGGCTAGCACCTTGTTTTGGCTGATAGCATTCATAATTTACCAGTTCATTATTGCTTCGATATCACTCATGGGTGACCTTTCTCCTATGGGCAATATGACTCTTTTTTGGTATTTTTGGAGTGTGGATCATGCCATCATTTTAAAAGGTTGTTGAGATGGGAGTTTGGGAGTATAATTGAAGCTGGAATGGATTATCATGAACATTTGAGGATTGGGATTATTTTTTGTTTGGAACTTGTGGTTTAAATTTAGGGTAGGTAAGAGTGGCCAATCCTAAGGTTTCTGTGAGACAAGAAATTCATTTATGTGACGGCTGAGTGAACCGACAGAGGAATTTCTTTCTTTTTTGATGCTCTCCAATTTTTCTCATGCATAATAGTATTCATCCCATTCGACGTCATCGTCAAGGGATTCTTGACAATCACACTGGATATCCCATTGAAAATTCCCCGTGAATGGATATTTAAACCACCATACACCACGACCTTCATGATCAAACTATCGTATCCAATCATAATCACTCATAATATTTGAAACTTCCCAAGAGAATATTTCAGGTTCATCATCTGTCATAGGATTCGAAGCAGATTGGTACATGTGGATAGCAACAACTATTTTATTGGGATTTATTAGATAAGAGTGGTCAAAGCTCCTAGATACAGTTTTGTAATGTTTTCTGGCAAAAGTTGGTTTATAAGAGTTGAGAGGTTCAACAAGGTCTTTCAATTCTTCGTAGTTTGTGACCCACAAATCAGGTTGTATCTTAACAAGTTTTCTCCAAGATATCTTCTTTTGGATATGGGTACACATTGTAGTTCTGTTTGTGGCATCTACATTCAATAACAGAGCGTTGACACCAACCTAAATAGAAAGATCCATAGCATGGCATTGGACTTGCCAAGCTATCTGGTAGTAGAGAGTTGCCTGTATGGCATCTCCAGCTTGTAGAGCTCCTTGAATCTGGACCTGGATCATCAACACCTCCATCAGATACGGATCATATAGGGACATGTTGAAGTTTGGAAATAATATGACGAACATTATCCCAGTATTTAGAGTGATCTTTGTGGTTCCCAAGTTTGCATGGTGGTAGTCGTTGTATCTAGTATCAAGGAAATAAAGACAGGCAAAAACTGGTTGACCTTTCCTTCCATGATATGTTAACATAACTCTGACAGCACCAAAATGGATATGGGTGAAGCCATGGGTTTTCCACTATCACAGAAAATCATGTAGTATCTACAGCTTGATAAACTACTCCTCCTAAGTTGCAAGAATAGGGTGATGGTCAAACTTTGATGCAACAACATATTCTTTGACTCCTTTGGGTTTATTTTTGACTAAGGAATCAATCTATAACCACGAAGAGCATGTCCTTTTGGCCAAAGTAGAATATGGGTTTAGTAGTGGCAGGTAGGTTTCTGACACTTTATTTTCTTAGGGTAGGACATCTACCTCATAAAGGTAGTCATATTTACATGGCAGGGTTTTACTGAGTGTAAGTGACATATTTATTCTTGAAAGGTTCTTGCAAGGACTAGACGAGGATGGACACAACTCAGACATTTTTTATTTTTTTGTAAAATTAGAAAAAGATTCAATTATGTAACTACTGACTCTAATATAGTAGGACAATGGAAACTACAATGACACGGGTATATGGTAAAGAATCTAATATAAAAAAGACTCTAAGAAAAGATATACACAAGGAATTGGACTAAATTATGACTAAAGACTCAAACAAAAGGCTATTTAGATAGGGCTATTATTAAAAAAATACTACAGTATGTGAAGTTGATGGTAATTACATTGTGAAAAACCATATGCAAAACTGCTCCTCCCTCCGAAAGGGATGGGCTTGCTCTGATACCATAGGGGGTATTAAGGGAAACTGGAGATAGTCCAAACCAGGCAAGGCTATGACAAGTGCAGATAAGGCACACCATGGGATACCATAAGCAAGCGTAACAAGATTGCAAGCACAATAGAAACTAGCACAATGGTTTTCTGACAGACTGGATAGGGGTAAATAGGGGAAGTGGAGATAGTCCAAACCAAGCAAAGCCATGAAAAGTGCAGACAAGGCACACCACGGGATACCACAAGCAAGGGTAACGAGATTGTAAGCACAATGGAAACTAGCACAATGGTTTTCTGTCAGACTAGGCTTGCCCGACCATAAAGGAGCCTTGACCACAAAATTTGTATTTCACGTCTACAAAAGAGCGGCTTACCTGACTTAGTCTATAAGGGTTATGAATCCACAAAAGGATGGCTTGCAAAACTGTGATACACATAAACAAATGAACGGTTTGCCAAACTCATTCCAAGTAGCAAATTGGATCATAGTAGTACAACTTTTTCGTACATTACTCAGGCTTAGATGGCTCTCCCTCCCCTCAACACATCTTCGTCAAGAAAAGTTACTATTGCACTAACAGATTTACCCACTGCATATAAGTTTTTGTTAAGTTATAGGTGGCTTAAAAAACCATTATACCATAACTATTGTACTTGTAATAGGTTTACTTACAGAGTAACCCTGGTGCCTTGCAATAAAAATAGCTTACCGGATCAAATCTCTTGACCCTATACTCAAACTAGAGGATCACCCTTTCCAACCCTCCGAAGAGAAGAGTAAGAGAAGTTTAGAAATCAAACATTTTATTCATCAAGCAACATTTACATAGGGTGTAGTATTTTCTTAAAGAATTACTAGTCTAATTTTTGTATCATAGTTTTTCTAGGAATGCTTTATCCAAACTACCTAGATTCCTTTATACAGAGTTAGGAAGCTTACTGCAAAAGCTTATTACAAATCGACTTACTAAAAATAACAAAACTTATCCTATTCTAAAAATAGTAAATCCCTATTCGGGCACACAATTCTATCTTACTTTATTCAAATTGGGCCCCACAAACTTGTGATGAAGCCTAATAAAATAAAAAGTCGCGACAACCTAAGTACTACTAAGCTGTTGCAAATTACTGAAAGGTGAAATATTTACATGTCATGGCAAGTAACAGTGGGGTCCACCTTTGTCTTCTCTACTGCAAGCAGGTGGATAAGCAACCTGCAAACTGGTGTGTAGCCAACTTATAAGCAGGTGTGTAAGCTTGTTGTAATATGTAGGGTGGTCTTTTGGCAAGTAGGTGGCTAAGCTAGTTGTAGGCTGCTGAGTGGTAATTTGGCAAGTAAGTGGGTAAGCTACTATGGGTAGTAAACTTTGTATGGGTAATTTTGTAATGGTGACTAGTTTAAAAACCATGCAACCATGGATGCATCTTGTTGCATAATTTTGTATCATCCTGCATCATCTTATGGAGAACTATTTGAAGGTGTTGAAGGCGGGCTTGAGTATCCTTCTTCCATTCACCAATCGATGCCAAGCTTCTTCTTAAAAAAATATTTATTCTCCAGGTGTATTTTCATTGATCTTGTGTAGTAATTTCTTTTGTTGGATGGTCTTGTTGTATTATGCTCCTTTTGTGCATACTGAAGTGGCATAGTTAATTTTATTCTTGTGATGCCCTGAGTGACTTCATCTCTGATAATCTCAGAAGGGATTTTATATTCTCTTATTGCTTGCAGACCTTTTCCTAGTGGGGATGATTATCTGTATAATTCCAGTGTGCCCATTCTTTTGGTGATATCTCTTTTGGTATGCACTTATTTTGCTGGAAAATGAATCGTTGTTCCTCGTGATATTCTTCTTCCAGGGATAGGATTGAAATTGTGAATTTCCGGTAAAATGTGATCTCTGGTTGAGCATGGACTTTACCATCAATGATCTTTATTGGGCAATGCAGCATAAATATCTCGGCATCGTAGGATTCTTCGGGAGCTTTCGTAATGGCTATAAAGAATGATACGCACCTCGTGAAAGGCTATTGGGATCGATCCCTTCAACCCTCCTTGGCGTGAAGTATGAAATTCTGATTGTTCAGAGAATAAGATCGGTTCTATTAAGAACAGGTCGTATTGATGACCAAGAAAAGTCTTCCAAAGAAGCAAGCTTCAACGCTCCCCAAGACAACAGAGCCATCATTGTGGGGAGGTTAAAGAGCATCCAACGCAAAACGGCCTTTCATTCCCTTGTTTTGTCATGGCACCCCCCCTCCCCCACAAGCACCCCCGGCTCAGGGGGGACCAGAAAATGCCTTTTGTTTTCCACCCTTCGTCGGCCCTTGCCGCATCCTTTGAAACATTGATCCTGGTCAAAACCACAATAGAAAACATTGTAGCTCAGGGACAATATTGTCTAATACTCGAAATGTGTCGCACTTGATATCCACAAGGGTATAATACTGGTGACATAAGTATCAGAAAAACTATAGCAGATCTTGTGGGAAATCATTGGCAAGTGCTATGAATATATGACAAAATGGGTATTCAGGGTTGACTCCAAAAGGCTTAAGGATTGATCCACCATATTGTTTGAAGACCTGGAGTTCATAGAAGGTCCTTCATTCCATAAGGATAGATGGATAAAAGGGGTCTACATATTAGCTGAATAATTCTGGAGGATAATTTGCCATCCAGGATGAACGTGGGGTTAGTGGTCTTGAAATCATGAGAATTTTGTTTGTCGCCACCTCTTTGAATAACCCCTTGTGTGGTTTGGCATATGACTGCTCCATTATTTCTTATTTGACGTGTGATCCCTCGAACAAGTGTGTAACTAATGAATATGGCTTTAATTTCCTTTTGAATGCGATTCCTTTGGCTTAGATCATTAGTCAATATTTGAAGTAGGTGTAGATATCAAAACCAATAATGAGGTCTTTTCTTGGGACTTCTGAGCCATATAGTCAATATTTGAAGTCGTGATCTTCAATCCTAGAAAGAACTCGATTGTGATTGGATGATTTGTGATAACCTTGGTGGTCAAGATTGCATCAGATGCTATATTAAAATTCTTAAAATATGGAACCCATTGATCCATGGGAAGGATAGCTAGATTCAACATTGAGGTTGCAGCGCCAGTATCCATAAAGGCAATAACACATATATTTTTATCCCATTTCGATAAATAGATATCAATTGGAACATGAGGGCCAACAACTGGTGTTATGCTATGGATCATTTTTCTGGTTCAAAATCCACGTAATGACTATTTTTATCCACATATACATCTATGGAGATGTAAAACCCCAGGACTTCCAAGCCCAGGCTAAGCTCAGAAAAACCAGTAGGAAAATAATTTTAGAAAAATTTCCAAACTTTCCAGGAACCATGGGGCAAACAATGGCCCATCGTTCAGAAGGATGGATCGTCCTATTGAACCATAGTCCCTGATCTAGTAGCCTGTCAATTCTTCCCAGGGACCATAACTCAGACAATGGACCGTCGTTCAGAAGAACGGTCCATCGTTTGAGGCCATAATCCCAAGTCCAGTAGACCCTCAGCTCTGATCCCCGGACCACGAGTCAAACCACGGATCATGGTTTAGAACCATACCTCGACCTGATGTACGTGGTTCCCCAGGATTAGAGGACCCCAGATTCCAGCCCCAGGAACCACGGGTCAAACGACAGCCCATCATTCAGAAGGACGTACCATCCTGTTGAACTATTGTTCCTAGGACCAGAGGCCCTGAAACCCACAGGCAGAACCACGACTCTAGTTGACGGTACGTCATTTCGAAGGACGGTCCATCAACCAAGCCATAGTCCCTGAGCGCGAATTTTTACAGATTCTTTTAAACTTTTCCAGGGGTATTCTGGTCATTTCCTAATTATTTTATTTTCTCCCTAATTACTCCTAAATCACTCATACTTAGCAAATCTCTCAAGAAAAGAATGCTCTCTCTCAAGAACAAGGCAAAAAGGGTTTTCTCCAAGTTCCTCTCAGAATCTAAGGTTCAATCGTAGAATCATCATATAGGTATGTGGGATTTCAATAGTGGGTTACTTTCACCCATTAGGTCCTTATCACTCAGTCAAATACCTTCAGTTCTCCATAAATTCTAAAAAGCTAGGGTTCATAGACCTTAGAGAATTCTTGCTATTCAGATGTTATGGAATTATATAATGCTTAGTCCATGTTCCTTGGAGAATCAGTATAGTTCATGTACATAATTCAGAACCCTAAATTGTTGTAATTTTCAGTACTCCATAGATTATACATGTTAGGCAAACTCAGTCAGATGATCAGATTTCAAAATTTAAATGTCATATCCTACTGCTTGGTTGTGTGCATTCTCATATTATATCAGTATTTCGAGCTATCCAGTGTTATAGTTACAAGCTAGCTTATATTCAGTTGGGAGTATACTTCGTACCAAGCGGACTAGGGATAAGAGCTTAGATGTCAGGTTAGGCTATGACCTTTAGTAGTAATCCCTAAGTCCCAGAACTTCGGAGCCACCGTAGGTTTGAAGGAGTCAGCTGTCAGACTAGGCTGCACATCATTGTCCCTTATGGACATCAGCAGTGGATCCACATCAGACTCGTTTGTACCCTTGGCAAGGTATGAATGCACTTCCATCTAGGGTTACAGGTTGGCCCCACAGTTAGCTCAGCTTGGGGTATGTCAGTTAGTAGTATCTCCCACAGTCAAATTCATGTGCATTGACCTTCTATTCAGTACTCATGTTCAGTATTCAAATCAGCATGTTATTTCATGATTTATACTTGGTCACTGCATTCAGTACAACTCTCAGTTATAGTTCAACATGTTTATTCTTATATTCAGTTATATATATATATATTGTTCAGTCCAGTTTGTGTCCTGCATGCTTAGTACATTCAAAGTACTAACGCATACTTGTGTGCTACATCGTTTTATGATGTAGGTTCAGGAACACACCATCCAGATCGTGCCAAACTTGACCTCCGGTCCATACTCACCAGCTCAGTGGTGAGTCCCCAATAGTTCGGGGACAATAAACATGCCTTTATTTCAGTATTTATCTTCAATTTTCAGTTTTGCTAGAGTTAGCTGGGAGCATGTCCCAGCAACTCCTATTCAGTTAGATGGCTTTCAGATATAGACTAGATTCAACACTTTTAGTATTGTAATTCAATCAGTACTAAACTAGAATCTTCTATATTCAGATTTAATTTGGGTTCTTCCAGCTTTCAGATATTTAATTGCTTTAGTTTTCCACACAATACATATCTTTAAACTGGTTTTACTTAGATATGTCATGCCATGGGTTAGCTTGGGGTCACTCGTGATACTAAGCACCATTTCGTGTTCAGGGGGTAGCCTCAGGGCGTGACAAACTTGGTATCAAAGCATAAGGTTCAAGTGTCCTAGGATGTTTGAAAGCCGCGTCAAGTAGAGTATTCTTCATGGGTGTGAAGCGCGCCACACTTACTGAGGAGGGGATATGAGATGTTATTAAGAATAACTTCCCTTCTTTATTTTCCAGCTCATTCTATAGAGTGTGAACTCTAATTGATCTCTCTCTATTCTAACTCGTGCTCTTCGCATTTCAGAAAAATGCCTCCAAGAAGAGCTAATGCTAGAAACCAGCCAACATCCCCAATAGACCCCTTAAATGAGCAGGTTACGCATGCCAAATTTATGGTTTCCTTTCAAGTGCTCGCTCAAGCCATGACCGTTCAGGTCAACCAGCAAGCTGCCGCACCAGCTCTACCTCATGGGCCCAAGTTGGAAGAGGATCCCCAATAGTTCCTTGAGGACATCTAGAAGGTCACTGACATTATGGGTGTCACTTCAGTCGAGGGTGCAGACTTGGCCACTTATCAGCTAAAGGGAGTGGCCTACACTTGGTACCAGTAGTGGAAGGAATCCTATTGTACCAATGCAGGACCAGTGACTTAGGATATGTTCAGGACTGCTTTCCTGGACAGATTCTTTCCACTAGAGCTCAGGGAAGCTAAGGTTCAAGAATTCATCAACTTGAGGCAGGATGACATGAGTGTACAAGACTACGCTCTGAAGTTCACACAGTTATTTAATTATGGTCCAGCGATAGTAGCTGACTAACGAGATCGCATGAGCAAGTTCTATTCGAGTGTCTCCGATGATGTGGTCAAGGAATGCAAGACACCCATGCTTGTGAAGGAAATGGACTTCTCCAGGTTAGTTACTTATGCTCAATAGATTGAGGAAGAAAAGATCAAGGAAACGGGAGGTGATGCTAAGAGGTATAGGGCAGATGAGTATAGCCACTTTCAGCAGAGGTTAGAGGGTGGAAATTGCTCTCAGTATCGACAAAAATTCAGCACCAACTCCATCTTCTGCTAGTTCCCCAGTGCCTAAGTTAAGGAAGGCCCAATAGGGTAGAGCGTCTGGCTCCAAGTCACAAGGTTCGATTACTAGTGGGTGCACTAATCCGATTCGTAAGAAGTGTGGTAAGAACCACCAAGGTGAGTGCATGGAAGGCAGTGGAAATTGCTTTCGATGTGGTAAGCCAGGCCATATGATGAGGGATTGTCCCACAGCTTCTCAGAAGGGTAAGGATGTTTGCCTTCTGACTCAGACTAGTTCTACAATAGCTCTCGCAGGTCGCCCTACTCAGCAGGGGCCTCATTTGGTACGGGTGGAGGTCAGCGCCAGAACAGGTTGTATGCACTTCAGGGTCATCAGGACCAGGAAGATTCTCTCGATGTGGTCATGTGTACGTTACGAGTCTTTAATACTGGTGTTTTTGCATTGTTAGACCCGGGGGCTACACTTTCTTTTATAACTCCATATATAGCAGTAAACTTTGATGTCAGTGCAGAATCTCTCCTAGAACCCTTCTCAGTCTCTACTCCAGTTGGTGACCCAGTTATAGCTAGACGGGTATACATAAATTTTCCTGTCATAGTTTCCCAGAAAGTCACCTCAGTAGATCTTGTAGAATTAGAAATGGTAGACTTTGATATCATTCTAGGCCTGGATTGGTTACACTCATGTTATGCCTCTGTCGATTGTAGAACTAGGATCGTTGGGTTTTAGTTTCTTAACGAGCCGATCCTAGAGTGGAAGGGTAGTAGCTCAGCACCTGTAGGTCATTTCATTTTCTACCTTAAAGACTCAAACTCTGAAACCCCAACCCTTGAGTCAGTACCAGTAGCCAGTGAGTTTTCAAAAGTGTTCCCATAAGATATTCTCGGAGTTCCCCCAGAAAGGGAAATCGACCTCGGAATTGATCTTCTTCCAGATACCCAACCTATTTCAATTCCTCCTTACAGAATGGCTCCAGCTGAGCTTAAGGAATTGAAAGATCAGTTGAAAGACCTTTTAGATAAAGCCTTCATCATACCCAGCATTTCTCCATGGGGTGCTCCAGTATTGTTCGTGCGTAAGAAAGACAGTTCTCTCAGGATGTGCATAGACTATCGTCAGTTAAATAAAGTCACAGTCAAGAACAAATATCCTATCCCTAGGATTTATGACTTATTTAACCAGCTTTAGGGTGCCAGTTATTGCTCTAAGATAGACTTCAGATCCGGCTATCATCAGCTCAGAGTTAGAAATAGTGACATCCCGAAGATAGCCTTCAGAACTCGATATAGTCACCACGAATTTATTGTTATGTCTTTTGGACTAACCAATGCTCCTGCAGCTTTCAAGGACTTAATTAATAGGGTGTTCAAACAATATTTGGACTTGTTCATCATCATTTTCATTGATGATATCCTCGTTTACTCTAGAAATGAAGAGGAGCATGCGACTCATCTGAGGGTTGTTCTGCAAACTCTCAAGGATCGCCAGCTATTCGCTAAGTTCAGCAAGTGTGAATTCTGGTTATAGTCGGTCAATTTCCTTGGTCATGTGGTATCCAAAGAAGGGATTTGTGTTGATTCCCAGCAGATCGAGGCAGTAAAGCACTGGCCCAGACCCACCTCTCTGACCGACATCAGAAGTTTCTTGGGTTTAGCTGGTTATTATCGAATATTCATCGAAGGATTTTCATCCATACCTTCCCCGTTGACCAAGTTTACTCAGAAAAAGGTCAAGTTTCAGTGGTTATATGAGTGTGAGCAGAGTTTCTTAGAACTGAAGACCAGGTTGACTACAGCTCCTGTCTTGACTCTACTAGAGGGTTTAGATGGTCATGTGGTTTATTGTGATGCATCCAGAGTCAGCCTGGGCTGTGTCTTAATACAGCAGGGTACGGTCATAGCTTATCCCTCCAGATAGCTTAAGGTCCATGAGAAGAATTACCTGACTCATGACCTCGAGCTTGCAGCGGTGGTGTTTGCCCTAAAGATTTGGAGGCACTATTTTTATGGTGTCCATGTTGATTTGTTCACAAACCATAAGAGCCTCCGGTATGTGTTCACCCAGAGAGAGTTAAACCTTCATCAAAGGAGATGGCTTGAGTTCCTCAAGTATTATGACATGAATGTGGTTTACCACCTGGGTAAGGCCAACGTAGTGGCCGATGCCCTCAGCAGACTGTCTATGGGTAGTGTGTCTCATGTTGAGGAAGAAAGGAGAGAACTAGACAGAGATGTTCATCAGCTGGCTCGCTTAGGGGTTTGCCTTATGGACACATTAGAAGGTGGTGTGATAGTTCAAAATGGAGCAAAATCTTCACTAGCAGCATAGGTTAAGGAGAAACAAGATAGTGACCCTATATTGCTTCAGTTGAAGGGTGCAGTTCATCAACAAAGAGTAGAGATTTTCTCCCAAGGGGGAGATGGTGTACTTTGCTACCAGGGTCGCTTGTGTGTTCCAAATGTTGTTGAGTTAAGGCAGCAGATCCTTATAGAAGCCCATATTTCCAGATATTCCATTCATCTAGGTTCCACTACGATGTACCGTGATCTACAGGAAGTCTATTGGTGTAATGGCATGAAGAGGGACATCGCGAAATTCATGGCTAAGTGTCCCAATTGTCAGCAGGTAAAGGTAGAACATCAGAAACTAGGAGGTATGACTCAGGGGATTAGCATTCCTACTTGGAAGTGGGAAGTGGTTAACATGGATTTCATAATGGGTCTACCCCGTAATCGCAGGAAGCACGATTCCATTTGGGTAATAGTGGATAGAATTACCAAGTCAGCACACTTCTTAGCTGTCAAGACTACAGATTTAGCAGAAGATTATGCCAAGCTCTATATAAGTGAGATAGTCAGGTTTCATGGAGTTCCTTTGTCTATCATCTCAGATAGAGAGCCTCAGTTTACATCTCACTTCTGGAAGTCATTCCAGAAAGGTCTTGGCACTCAGGTAAAGCTCAGCAAAACATTTCACCCGCAGACAGATGGTCATGCAGAGCGTACCATTCAGACTTTAGAGGATATGTTGAGAGATTGCATGATCAATTTCAAGGATAGTTGGAATTATCACCTACCTCTCATAGAGTTCGCCTACAATAACAACTACCATTCTAGCATTCAGATGGCCCCATATGAGGCTCTATATAGGCGCAAACGTAGATCACCTTTTGGTT
Source organism: Jaltomata sinuosa (assembly GCA_003996215.1). NCBI lineage: Eukaryota > Viridiplantae > Streptophyta > Magnoliopsida > Solanales > Solanaceae > Jaltomata > Jaltomata sinuosa. The sequence goes on from QJPP01007279.1 coordinate 399,477, forward strand.
GGTTTGAAGTAGGTGAAACAGCCTTGATTGGACCAAATTCGGTTCATGAGGCTATGGAAAAAGTTTAGCTCATCAGAGACAAGCTTAAGACAGCTCAGAGTCGTCAGAAATCCTTTGGAGATGTTAGGAGAAAAGACTTATAGTTCGATAGTGATGATTGGGTTTTCCTAAAAGTGTCACCCATGAAGGGTTGGTAAAGTGGCTTATGAGTTAGAGTTTCCAGCAGAATTAACAGATGTTCACCCAGTATTTCACATTTCCTTGCTGAAGAGGTGTGTGGGTGATCCGACATCGATTATCCCCTTAGAAAGTGTGGCTGTGAAGGATAGCCTCACCTATGAGGAGGTTCCAATTAAGACTCTTGACCGTTAGGTTTGTAGGTTGAGAAATAAGGAAGTCACTACAGTCAAAGTTTTGTGGAAGAATCAGTCCATTGAGGGAGCTACTTGGGAAGCAGAAGCAGCCATGATGTCCAAGTACCCTCACCTCTTTCCCTCAGACTCAATTTCAGCTTGAGGTAACAACTCCTCCAGTCTATCAGTTTACTCTTGTGTAATTCAGTCTCAAGTACTTTGTTCCATCAACTTTGCTTGCATTTTAGCTAATGTGTATGTTCATGGAACTCAGTTCAGTTAGGTATCAGTTTCTAGTACTCAGTTGGTAGGAATTTAAGCTCTTTCCAACTCCAAACACAACTTGTTAAGTCTTCATTCAAGGACGAATAATCCCAACGGGGAGATATTGTAACATCTCAGGACTTCCAAGCACAGGCTAAGCTCAGAAAAACTAGTAGGAAAATAATTTTAGGAAAATTTCTAAACTTTCCAGGAACCACGGGTCAAACGACAGCCCGTCATTCTGAAGGACAGACCGTCCTGTTGAATCGTAGTCCCTAATCCAGTATCCTGTCAGTTTTACTCAGGGACCACGACTCAGACAACAGACCATCGTTCAGAAGAACGGTCCATCATTTGAGGTCGTAGTCCCAAATCCAGTAGACCCTCAACTCTGATCCCAGGGACCACGAGTTAAACCATGGATCGTGGTTTAGAACCACGGCTCGACCTGATGCACGTGGTTCCCTAGGATAAGAGGACCCCAGATTCCAGTCCCAGGAACCACTGATCAAATGATGGCCCGTCGTTTTGAATGACGGACCGTCCTGTTGAACCATTTATCCTAGGACCAGAGGCCCTAAAACCCACAGGCAGAACCATGGCTCCAGTTGATGGCCCATCATTCATAATGATGGTCCGTCAACCAAGCCGTAGTCCCTGAGCGCGATTTTCTGCATATTCTTTTTAACTTTCCTAGGGGTATTTTGGTCCTTTCCTAATTATTTTAATTACAATTCTAAGTCGTTTTTGGGGTAATTAAAGGTTTTTTAACTCTATTTCTCCCTCATTACTCCTAAATCACTCATACTTATCAAATCTCTCAAGAACAGAACGCTCTCTCTGAAGAATAAGGCAAAAAGGGTTTCTCCAAGTTCCTCTCAAAATCCAAGGTTCAACCGTAGAATCTTCATACATGTATGTGGGATTTCACTATTGGGTGCCTTTCACCCATTAGGTCCCTATCACTCAGTCAAATCCCTTCAGTTCTCCATAAATGCTAAAAACCTAGGGTTCATAGACCTTAGAGAATTCTTGTAATTCAGATATTTTGGAATTATATAATGCTTAGTCCATGTTTCTTGGAGAATCAGTATAGTTCATGTACAAAATTCAGAACCCTAACTTTTTGTAATTTTTAGTACTCCGTAGATTATACATGTTAGGATACTCAGTTAAATTATCAGATTTTAGAATTTGAATGTCATATTCTACAACTTGGTTGTATGCATTCTCAGATTATATCAGTATTTTGAGCTATCCAATGTTATAGTTGCATGCTAGCTTATATTCAGTTGGGATTAGACTTAGTATCGAGAAGACTAGGGATGAGGGCTTAGCTGTCAGCTTAGTATATGACCCTTAGTAGCAATCCCCAAGTCCCAGAACTACGCCGCCACCATAGGTTTGAAGGAGTCAGTTGTCAGACTATGATGCACCTCCTTGCCCCTTGTGAACATCAGTAGTTGATCCACGTCAGACACTTTTGTACCCTTGGTAGGGTATGAACGCCCTTCCATCCAAGGTTACAGGTTGGACCCACAGTTAGCTTATTTTGGGGTATGTCGCTTAGTAGTATCTCCCAAAGTCAGATTCATGTGCATTGACCTTGTATTTAGTATTCATGTATAGTATCCAGATTAACATGTTATTTCATGATTATACTTGGTCACTGCTTTTAGTACAACTCTCAGTTACAGTTCAGCATGTTTATTCTTATGTTCAGTTATACATATAAATATATTGTTCAGTCCAGCTTGTGTCCTGCATGCTCAGTACATTCAAAATACTGATGCATACTTGTGTGCTACATCATTTCATGATGTACGTTCAGGCACTCAGCATCCAGATCACGCCTAACTTGACCTCAAGTCTGTACTCAGCAACTCAGTGGTGAGTCCCCAATAGTTCAGGTATAATAAACATGCCTTTATTTCAGTATTTATCTTCAGTTTTCAATTTTGCTATAGTTAGTTGGGGGCATGTCCCTGTAACTCCTATTCAGTTAGATGGCTTTCAGACATAGACTAGATTCAACACTTTTAGTATTGTTATTCAATCAGTACTAAACCAGATTCTTATATATTCAGATTTCATTTGGGTTCTTCCTGCTTTCAGATATTTAAATTCTTTAGTTTTCCACACAGTACATATCTTTAAACTAGTTTTACTTAGATATGCCATGCCATGGGTTAGCTTGGGGTCACTCTTGAAATTAAGTATCGTGTCATGTCCAGGGGTTAGCCTTGGGGCGTGATAGGAGAAAAGAGTTTTCTCTGATGGTTTATATTCCAATAAGAATACCGATTCAAGATCCTCATTTTTGGTGCCTCTACCGCAGATGAAGAATCTGTAGTTTTTCTGGGAATTGCCTGGGCTTCTTCTCCTTAAATATTTTGTACACCTGATGAACCTGGAACTTTTGTCTGGAGGCTTTGGCCATTTGAACCATTTGAATCTCCTGAATCTTTTTTGTCGCCTGGGTGCATGGAAAGAGCAATATGATCCAGTGATAAAATTAGATCTAGTGCAGGCTTTGTCTAGGACTAGATCATTTTGAATGATTTGTTTTAGTATAGACCACTTTGTGTAGATATCATCCAGTGCATGGAGTATAGATTTCCTGATGTATCTGACCTGTGGGATCATTATGGATTGGAATTTATCCTCAATGATAACGCCTAACTCAATGTATATCTTTGCCTGAAAACATTTTTGGTAACGCCAAAACAAAGACTTGCTATAGGATAGGATCTCTGCCTAACTCAATGTATATCTTTGCCATATTTTGAAAATGAACATCAATGATGACCCTTTCAAATGAGATACACTTTATTTAAAGAATTGTTGTCATAATTTTTCTTGCCTTTGTCCTGTATCACCACATAATACCTCTTGTAATAGCCTGGAATTAAAGGCAAAGTCTTGGGATGTGAGGAAGATGTTCTTATCTTGTATCCCAAGTGAATTCCACCAATCTCTCAGGATTCTGGAGAACCTTAAAGTGAGTTTTGACAGGATTAGGTACTTTTCTCTCTCAACTAGATTCTTTGCGCTAAGAAAGTATAGAAATGTTGGATACTTTGGGGCTATCTCGATACTTTGACATCGTCAAGGGTAAATGTATGTAATCCAGTCCCAACCAGTATTAGAGTTAGTGGTTCTGGCCTCCTTTCTAGAATCAGTTCATCTGTCATTCCTTCCTTTGAATCATGAATTTCAAAAATTTCTGATTCTCTTTGTCGATTGATAAATATTAATGGATATTCTCTATTAGCAGATTCAGTTGAGGATTCTGCACTCTCCTCAACATTTCCATTGGAGTTTTGTGAGAAATCCTTACTTTTTTTTATTTATCCATCAGCAGGATCACTGTCACATTGTTCATCAGTTTCTTCACTGTATCCTCCAATGGGATCATCAGCAAGTGAATCATCACTGTACTCTGAGTATGTCTCCGTAGGATCAGCTTCATATGTATCATAAGTACTGGAACCTGAGACATCATCATCTTCTATGCCATAGAGGTCAGGGACAACCTGATCATAGATAATCAAGTCATCATCCAGTGTGGCATAGTCTGGGATCTCCAAGTCATCATCTGGGATGACTGAACTCAGATCTGAGAAGATTGAGCCATCATCGGTAGTAGTGTGATTTTGGATAACCAAATCCTTTTTGTGATTTGAGATCATCGTGTTTTCTTGGTTTGGTTCCAAACTCCTTCTTCCTTTAGGGCTACTTCAGGGATTTCTTTTGAGCAGGAGCGGCATCAATTCATGCCCACATGAATTTGGCAATGTCAAGTTCATGTTCCTTCTCTTTTATTGGAGACAAAGAAAGAGGGTCGTGTGAGATAAAAGGGAGGCTGGAAAAGGAGTATCCCCATCTCGCTAAAGATTATGGTTGTGATGACATGGGTAAAAAGGTAGGTTTTTTAGGTGGACTTTGAGGCTGTGGCTTGTCAAAGGTATAGTATTTCAGTTGGTGTATCTGTTCTTTCAATGAAGTTGTTTCTTTGTGTTGCCTGTCAAAAAAAATGTATAGTTAAGTGCCTGGTGGACATATATTATACTGAAGGGTTGCCAATCTTTGTTTAAGGTCTTGATGAGTCCATCATGTTGTGGCGAAGCCTGTTCTACTTTTTTCTCAATTATTTCAAATTTGTTCATCATCTTGTTCTGAGTTTGAGCAACACTTCTGAGAGATGTGTCAAGGTGGGCTAGCACCTTATTTTGGCTGATAGCATTCTCAGTTTGCCAGTTCATTGTTGCTTTTATATCACTCGTAGGTGATATTTCTTCCGAGGGAAAGATGACATTTTTTTTGGTAATTTTGGAGCGTGGATCATGCCATCTTTTTCAAAGGGTTCTTGTGATGGGAATTCAGGATTATGACTGGAGCTGGAAGGGCTTATTTTGAACATATGATGTTCAAAGCCTTCTTTGTTGGCAAATGTTGTTCTGTTGGGATTATGTGATGTGAGTGGTCAAAGCTTATAGAAATAGTTTCGTCATGTTTTCTTGCAAAGGTTGGTTCAGAGGTGTGGAGAGGTTAGACAGGTTCTATTAACTTCTTATAGTTTCAGACCCATGAATCAGGAAGGATTTTGACTAGTTCCGCTCTAGCTAACTTCCTTGGGATCTAGGTAGATATGGTAGTTCCTTTGTGGCATCTACATTCAAGAGCAAAGCGTTCTCACCACCTGGAAGAGAGAGATCCATGGCATAGTTTTGAACCCGCCAAGATATCTGGTAGTAGAGAGTTTCTTGTATGGAATCTCTAGCTTGCAGAGCTCCTTTGATCTGGGTCTGGATTTTCAGTGCCACCAACATATACAGATCATATAGGTACATGGTAAAGTTTGGAAACAAAGTGACAAACACTATCTTGGCATTCATAGTGATCTATATGGTTCCCAAGTTTGCATGTTGGTAATCGTTGTATCTAGTATCAAGGAGAGATAGATGGGAACAACTGGTTGGCCTTTCATTCGATGATATGTCAATGCAACTCTAACAGCACCAAAATGGATATGGGTGAAGCCATGGGTTTTCCACTAGCGTGGAAAATCCTCTGGTATCTGCAACATGATAAACTGTTCCTCCTGAGTTCTATGAATAGGGTGATGGTCAAGCTTTGATAAAACAACATATTCTTTGACTCACTTGGGTTTATTTTGGACCAAGGAACGGATTTGTAACCATGGAGAGCATGTCTTTTTGGCGTAAGCGGTATGCCAGTTCAGTAGTGGCAGTTAGGTTTCTGACACTTTATTTTCTAGGGGTAAGACATCTAGCTCGTAAAGGTAGTCATATTTATATGACAGGGTTTTACTGAGGTAGGTAACATATTTATTCTTGCAAGGGACTTGCAAGGACTGGACGAGGATGGACACGACTCAAACATTTTTTCTTTTTAGTTTTTCTGTTTTTTGTAAAACAGCAAAAAGACTCGATTATAAGACTACTGACTATAATATAAGTTGACTATGGAAACTACTATTACACTGCTATATGGTAAAGACTCAAAGAATCTAAACAAAGATATGTCCAAGGGATTGAACTGATTTAGGACTTAAGACTCAAACAAAAAAACTATTTGGATAGGGCTATGACTAAAGACAATACTACAGTATATGAAGTTAGCGGTAATTGCTTTGAGAATAAAACCTTATGCTAAACATACTCCTCCCTATAGAAGGTATGGGCTGGCTCTCATACCAAAGGGGGTAATAAGGGAATTGGAGACAGTCCAAACCAGACAAAGCTATGACAAGTGAAGATAAAGCACACCACGGGATACAACAAGCAAGCATAACTCCCCATAGTTAAACATGGTTTCCCAAGTATGAGTGGTATTTTAAAACCACCAGTACAATCAAGTATTACCAATTTCACAGGGAACACAAGTCCATCGACTTTTACAAATATGTCATGAAAAATTCCAATGTGGTACTTGACAGTACGATCTTCCATAAGCAATTTCATCTTTGTGATAGTAGGAGAACCGAGTTCCAACTATTTGAAGGTGGCTAGAGACATCAAATTTATATTCGTACTTTCATCACACATAATATTTTCTAACTCATGCAACCCATTTTCACCACAAATGGTGAAAACACCTCGGTTATCGGAGTCAACAAAAAAATTGTTTACCATTATGGTGCTACCTTGAGGGGACATGTGAACTACTCCATGCTCTATGAAGTTGGTCTTGGTACACATTTTTTATTATAAATTTAGCATAATCAGGCATTTGAGTGAGGGCATCCTTCAATTGAACTTTAATCGAGATTTTTGTCATCATGGATTCAAACCCTCTAGAGTGCTTCTCCTCTTTCCCTTGTATTAGGCATTGTCGAAAAGGAGGGGGACATTTAAGAAAGGTCTTGCACACCTTGGAAATCTTATTTCTTTGATCTTTGTTATTCGGAACACCATTATCGATGGCCCTTTTACCTATAGAGTTATTTATGACATGACTTTTATCACCCGTAGATCTTTCTTGGGTCTTTTCAATGAAAACTTCCTTACCTCTTTCATCTTCCTCATACTCAATTTGAGAGGTTAGTTAATTCATTCTTTCTTCAATAAGCTTGATGGAGACACAGTGAGACCTTACAGTTTCACCAAGGGTCCCAAGTTTATATTTTAACTCACAGACTCCTATATTAGTGGACTCCACCCTCTCTAATACACTTTCAAGCATGATTTCCACTCTTGAGGTGACATTCCCATGGTTCTGACATTGATTCCCATGCTCTTGTCTTAAAGAGTGTTGATTCACTCTTTGAAGACTTACATGGGAACCCATATCATGATTTCCTATGATTGATGCTTCTTCATACTCATGGGAATAGGTCTCATCATCTACTAACTCTATGGCTCCACCAATGCTAATAGCACTTACACTCTCTACTTTCTAATGGACCACGTGTTTAGTCATAATTTCGAGGAGAGTTTTGGTGTTTGTTACCTCTCTATCCTTTCGTGCATCATTTTTCTTCAACTCATAAAGCATATTAGAAGAGGTAGCACCTATTGCCCCCTCGGCTCCCTAAGAACTCCAATCACGATTTACTTTAGTCACTCTCTCAAGTAACACCTTAGCAAACTCGAATGTTTGGTCCATTAAAGCACCTCCAGCCAAAGTCTTGATAATGGTCTTGTTCGCGGGGTCTAAAGAATGGTAGAAGTGTTGGAGGAGGACGTCATCTATAAGGGCATGGGTTGGACATTTTGCCACATATCTCTTGAATCATGACCAAGCCTCATGAAGAGATTCACTATGAAATTTTTCATACTTAGTGATTTCATTCCTCACTTGTAGCATTTGGCTAAGGGGAAAGAATCTATCAAGGAATGCGGCAAGCATTTTATCCCAAGTAGATATTGTACCTATGGGAAATTCTTCAAACCAAAAAATAGCTTCTCCCGTGAGAGAGAAGGGAAATAAACACAATTGGATGGACTCTTGAGTGATATTGTCTACAACAAATGACATATACACCTCTACAAAATTCCTTATGTGCCGATGGGCATCCTCATAATGTAATCCTCCAAATAAAACTTTCATGTAAAATAAATGGAGCATTAGGCTAGTAATTTTGAATATTTCATTTCCCACTATGTGAGGCAATCAAATAGAACTTTACACATCTTCATCAATATAGTTGCCAACACTAACATAAGTTCTATCGTGGCTCATGCTTCCTACTCAAGGCAACAAAAACAACAAAAACGTAAAAGAGAACAAATGCTCAAGAAAAGTGAATCAATAGACCATTAAATGGAAAATTAAAAGCCAATCGACAACAACAGTGCCAGATTTGATGACCTTCAAAAGCACTCTCACGAAGGAGGTGTTAACAATCGCCATGCATAATAATATTTTCCGGACATGTGATCCTAGCTCAAAGAAACTGGCTTACTCACCTTTGGAAATAGCTCGTAGTACCAAATAAATGTGAGGATCAAATCCACGAAGAATGGTATCATGACTTTCCACTAAACATCAAAAATCAATTCACAAGAGTAAGCAAATTATTCAAACAAGTAAAGTAAATTTGGGAGAAAATGTTTGGGAATTTAAGATTTAAATTATAATAGCTTAATTATGTTAACACAAGGGTATCAATCAAGACAGGATATGTAAGGGTGTGCTTTCTAATGGGGTCATACAATGGAATAAGGGTTGATTATTCAAGAAAACTTTTGATATTAGCATGGGTAGCTTTGGTTCAATCTATAATTAGTAGTTTTTCAACCTACTAAATTTGTTTACTATGGTCTCTTTCAAGCCCCATAGCTGGCCAATCAACTAGCAAAATTTAGCATAGGTGAATAAAGCTAGCTCTAGATTTGACTCTTCGATGTGAATTTGTCACGACCCGATTTCTCAAGTCATGATGGCACCTACAATCCCCCAGTAGGCGAACCAATTCCCGTAGCCTAGAATGGTTAATAATGGGCTACTACCTAACCAAAACGCACCAGCAAGAAGAAATAAGCGAAAGCAAAACTCGAATATAAATACATAAAGGAAACTACACCAACCCCAAGACTTGGTATCAATAGTACTGAAGCTTCTAATAGGATACAAGTGCTAGTAGTAACAAAATACAACATAAATTGCCTCCGAAAGTACAAGGAGCAATAGTACAACAGATGAGATGTAGACAAGCCCCGACCGTCAGGCGGTCACCCTAGTCTCAAAGATCCAAAAGTTGCACGAGTCTCCAAAGTGATCAACGGCGAAAGTTCAGCTAATATCTGCACAAAAAAGAGCAGAAGTGTAGTATGAGCACCAAAACCACAGGTACTCAGTAGGTATCATAGGCCGATTGAGCGCATATAAGATATAAAAGCAGTAAGTAACAGATAGCAAGAAAGCAGTCACTGAGGCAATAAGCAAGGCACAAGGAGCTAGCACAGATCATCCATAACCAAGAGCTTCAAGTAACACATGCTAGCACAGAGATACAATCACACAGAATCACTGGTGAAGGAAAGAAGAACGCACCTAGAGTACTTGTACAACGATATAAGTAAGTAGAGAGAGAGTTGAGAAAATGGCGGTATACCGGTAACCTCAAGTAAAAGGAAAGACGGAGAGCAGTCTACATACTCAAAATGGAATCAACAAGTATAAGGAAATCATAACACCGATCCAATCACATGATAGCATAACCAGGGAATCACTCACAAGTACCACTTAGGAATGAAATAACTAAACCACAATAACCGAGAGATACCACTCAGCTTCCCATAAGAATGAACCAGAGTCTCACACTCTACTTAGAAGGCTACACAAAAGTGCCTCAATAAGATAGGACTCCTAGCCCTCACAATAATCAGATTATCCCATAGCTGAACATCATTAATCCTTAACTAACCGAGTGCCAAGAAAAGCTTTAAATAAAGACAAGGAGTAAATATAGTCTACCTACAGTCCCAATGGCCACCCATAAAATCGAGGAACACAATCAAGTGAAAGCAAACCCTCCGGCATCCCATACTACCGAAGCGTACACTGAACACACAGCAAACAAGGGTGGAATCCAATGCATGATATGATATGATATGAAATAGAACCTCTGTATGTACCTCCTCCGGTGCCAATCGGGCCCAGTAGGAAGGTTCTATGGAAATACTCAGCCTGTATACCTCTACTCCACCGTATACCCTTCCCTCCGACGCACGCAGCTCGAAGCCCGAAGCCCCAGGCCCAGAGTGGCAAGGTCCATGGAGGTCCCCGAACCCATACTAAAACTCAGTATCAAGACATGTAATCCGGAAGCAAGTCCGAGATCAACATACATACCCAGTCTCAAGTATGCATGCCCAGACCCTATCCAGGACTAAAGTAGTAGAAAATGCCTAAAAAACCCCTCCAAGGGTGCCCGGGAGTAACCGGGTCTAAAACTGTAGTAAATCAAGTCTAGTGCTCCGCCCCACAGAGACTAGTATCAGTAATAAAATAAAGTCTGGTGCTCTGCCGTGCAGAGACTAGTATCAATAATAAAATCAAGTCTGGTGCTATGCCCTGCAGAGACTAGTACCAGTAATAAAATTAGTGCAAAAACATCCAAAAATCCCCTTTTCTATAAACAACAGTACCAAAAACGGGCCCCCAGGGCCATGCAAATTTAGGAAAACTGTCAGTAGGGGCTCACAGCCAAAACTGTAGTAAAACATGCAGGGGAAAACCTTTTTCATGGATGATATGCTCGCACACAAATATAAAAGTAGCCCAACGGCTCACAATAATTCCTATCAACCCTGCACAGGCCCAATAGCTACTAAGCAGACATAACTAGCCTAAAAGGATAATCTCTATGTCCGGGGCTCGCGGACATTCCCAAATAGCCCACCATCTATGTTCCAGAATCAATAAAAGGCCACACAGGACCACAGAGGTAATATACATTACTACGCGAATACTACAAACAACGTATGAAATAGACGGACGAAAGGCGGACAAGGTCTGGGGTACCAACCTATAACAATCTATCCAAGGATGCTAATTAATGCAGTTATAGCCTATATACGCAGAGTCTAGATAGGGAAAAACCATAACCTACCTGTCATCCGATGACTAGCTGCGGGAACGACATTGTCCAGACTCGAACAGCTCCAGGAAGCTCTGAATCACTCAAAACAAATACTTTCAACTGAAACCCCAAAGGCGTCTCTATGATGCCTGACCAACCAAGGTAATGGAACAATTGCTAGAATCGACAAGGTTGCAAGAACGATCCATAGCCAATTGATAAGGTGTTAATGTCACACTCGCGACCAGCCAACTCCAAAGTATAAAGATGAGGCCAATAACAATAACAAATGGTAGCTAAATCCAACAACAATACGTTAACCACATCTCCAAGGAGCAACGAGCTCCCGAGGCACTATTTCAAGGCATACTTCACGTTTGTCCAATCCAATCACTATCGTATGTGATCCCAAACAGAATCGCACAATTTCCCAATACCTCTAGAACTTTACCATAACAAGAACACCCCAACAATAACCAAACATAACAAGATAAGGGGTTGTCCAAAGCCACAAATCCAAAATACCACTTCGGGGCTCAGAAATCCATAAAACAATACTAGAACATATAATAACGAAGGAGGGTCGTAGGGGAGAGATTTCCTTGACAAAAATATTCAATATCCCAAGATTAACAACCTGCCTCCTTGCAGGAACAACAAACAGATCCAAAATCAACAAGAAACTACTACAAGATATCGGCAACAACAACTTTTCATAACTAGAAGCTTAAAATCTTGATCCAACAAATAGATAAGTGTACGGGATCCATACCTCACTATAATAACTCCATAGCTACTGCCAAAAAGTCAGAAAACACCTTCTAGCTCGCTGCATCAACACCCACAAAGATACACCATGAAATCGACGGGGAAAACTATACCAAAATGACGAGCTCGCGACGTAGAGCAACTTCCGTTAAACTTCCGAATTGAAAGGATCAAAGTCCATGGATTATTTATGGACTTTCCTTCTGATTTTCTGAAGTTTTTGGGTGATTTTTATGAATTAAAACGAAGCTGGAACACCTTTTATAAAGCAAAACCGACTTAGGATGCGGGCCCCACCTTGACGTGTCTGCTTG
>QJPP01007280.1:0-202654 GCA_003996215.1 Jaltomata sinuosa
AATCGCAACCAAGTCTCGTGCAGTGCTTCATGCGGTTGCTGCTTGAAGTTGCTAATCTCGTCCCTCAACTGTATCATCCGCGAGGGAGGAAAGAACCTTTCTAGGAAAGCTCCTCTCAACTCTCCCCACGTTGCGATAGGGTCGGGGGTCAGCTCTGTCAACCACAATGCTGCCTCATCAGACAGAGACAACGGAAACAACCTGAGCCTGATCGCTGTCTGACTCACGCCCGGTAGTTCAAACGACTTGCATATGCCCACGAAATTCATTAGGTGCTGGTTTGGATCCTCCCCAGCGACACCTCGGAACACTCCTCTCAAGTTCAACAGCTGGATCATCGTGCTAGTGATGTTGAACTTGGCTCCGGGCGGTAGCGGTGGAACGACAATGGCACCCGTAGCGCCAGCTCCATCTAAGTCGAGATCCTCATCATTCCTTGCGATCTCATCCTGCAGACCACCAGCATTCAGATTTTGTTGGGCCTGCAGTTCCGCAGCGATCCTCGCTGCTTCTAGTTGTGCGGCCATATTCCGCCTCAATGTTCTAGCAAGCTCGGGGTCGTAAGGTAAAATTTGTTCCCCCGAACTTCGGGTACTTGGCATGCACAACTGTGTACCCTGTCAAAGACAAAAACAACAAATAAACGTAAAGCAGGAAATTATGACTAAGAGTCAAATAAACACACCAGACTTAATAAACAACCGCATTCCCCGGCAACGGCGCCACTTTTTGATAATGCCCAAAATACACCTCGAATTAACGAAGCGTAAGCGGTCGTAGTCAAATATAGAACCCAACTAGGTTGGGGTCGAATCCCACAGAGAATATGGTGAGAATTAAGTCGTTAGTGAAGTATGTGACTAATAGTCAATAATTTCCGGTAAATAATGGGGGGTTTGTGTAATCAACTTGTAAGCAAAACAAACAATAAATGTATGTGAAATAATAGTAGGAGAACGAACTAGGGAAGTGTTTACCATGGCGTTGGTAACAATGTCGATTCTAGGCTTAACCGGGTTCTTTCTATATGTGTGTCACGATGTGATTGAATTAATGGTATCGTCTAAACATCTCTCGACCAAGTAGACAAATTTACTTTTCAATTCTCTCGAACTTGAAAAGGTGTGCTTTTAGATTTCAACCCTAAACATCAAGTAGATTAATCTAGTTACAGCATCAATCATTAGACGAGAGTTAGTAGTCTCGAATCCTTGTTGTTAATCAAGTTTCCCGGTTTTAATCTCTTTACTCAAGCAAATTAAACCTAGGCATGTTCTAATGTTTGCAACCACTAGAAAACGTTAAATAACGAATGATTAACAACGTGACAACATACATATTGAACCCGTCGCTACCCGGAATCTATCTCGATACCTTAGCCATGGCTCCCACAACCCTAGTTGTGGGAGGTTTAGTTACTCATGCTAGTAGAAGAATAAAAGAAAGTCATATGCATAATAAAGAAAAGAGATCCTTACAATGTATTGAAAACAATCTTTAATTAATCCAAGAGCAAGAAAAACAAGATCCCAAGAACAGTCAAGAACAAGATTGAGGAGGAAGAAAACGTGTATTGCGTGTTTTCCTCTCTCAAAAATTCGACTTGAACTCCTAAAATTATTGGGAGAACTATTGTATTGAATGAAATCTTAAAATAAAACTAACATAGGGTATTTATAGGAGTCTAGGAAACCAATCCCAAAAACGCTCGGATTCCGCGTCGCGGACTGCCTAAGTGTGACGGCCAGGGTGACGGACCGTCACAGGGTTGACGGACCGTCGCCTGGACCGTCACCCTTAGGCAGTGGTGCTGCCTTGGCTGCTGCCTTGGTGTGACGGTTTGGGTGACGGACCGTCACACCCTTGACGGACCGTCACCTGAACCGTCACTCTTATCCAGAATGCTCTTTTTCGCGTATTTCCTTCCGTTTCCATGTTTGTCTCCATTTCCTACAAATATAACATAAAACCATCAAAAACAACGACGGTTGCTTGAAAAGGTACTATTGTTCTTAGTTAAAAGGAGTCGAAAGTGCCATAAAATGGCGGCACATCATAGTGTTACCTACATATTAACCTTGCCTTTGATGTTTTCAGCTGTTCACCCAGTTTTTCATGTTTCGATGTTGTGCCAGTATGTGCCTGATGAGTATCATGTGTTGCATTGGGATTCGATCAAATTGGATGAGAGTTTATCCTTTGTTGAGGAGCTGATAGCTATTCTGGCTAGAGATATCAGAAGGTGGAGATCTAGGGAGATTTCGATTGTGAAAGTACAATGGAGGCATCATCCGGTCGAGGAGGCTATCTGGGAAACCGAGAGTGAGTTGCGTGCTCAGTATCCGCAGTTCTTCGAGCCTTCAGGTACTCCCTTCTTCTTGACTTTCGAGGACGAAAGTCTTTTTAGTAGTGGATGTTGTGATGACCCTTCTAGTCATCTTTGTGTTTTCCAATTTATTGCATTGTTAGAGCCTTCCTGTAGCGGCCACAAGTCATTTATGGCTTGCTGGGACCGGTAGTTCGGTGCCTTGGTTGTTCGTTTGGTCGTTTTAGTCGTTCGGCTGTTTTAGAGCTTTAAACTTAGAATATTGTTGACTTTAGTCAATATTCTTAGGTAACAAGCTCGGAATTCTATTCTGACAGTTCCTTTAGCTCCGGAGCGATGAGTTTGGTCTAGTTGGACCTTTAGTTGAGGCTTGAGAACGTTCGGTGTGGGGTTTGTGTTGTTTTCTCAGTTTTAGGCCATTTAGAGCTGAAAGTGTAACTTCGGATGACTTTCGATAATCGAAGTGTCGGATTCAAAATCCGATGATTTCATCAGCTCCAGAATGTTGAGTTTGGGCTAGGTAGATGGTTGGTTCGGGTTCCGAGTGAGTCCGACTCATTTTGAGCCTTTGAGTTCCTTTTAGTTAGTGTTGACTTGGGTCAACATTTCTACGAAATGACCTCGTATGGAAGTTTTGTCAATTTTGTTGAGTTTGGAATGTCATTTCCACTCTATTAGCATTATTGGTTTTTGAATATTGGTTTCCGATTGTGCGCAGAATGCCCCGTCGAGTTTTTTTTTAAATTGCAGAAAATTGCAGAAAATCTCTGGAAATTCATTTTTTCCAGCCACTTCTCCTCACGTTTCTCACTCTAAACTCATTTTTCTCTCTACCAAAATTGCTCTTGATCATTTCTAATCCTTGGGGAATCAATTGCTTGTGGATTTTCCGTGTTTTTCCGATTCTTGGTAAGTCATCTTCCCCACTTGTCCTTTTAGCTTCTCTTGGATTTTCTTAATTTCCTCCATTGTTGCTCCTACCAAAGCTTGGAAATTCTTATTTAGTGGTTGTCCCTAGCTCGTGCCTGCTTCGTGGAAGTAAAGGATTGTTCGTTTCGGCTTGAAATTCCATCTTTGTGGTAAGTAGTTCTTGCCCAATTTCTGTTTTTATTTTCAAAATTTCCATTCTTTAATCCCCAACTTGGGCAGGCTGTTTTGGTGCCCTTCCCTTGTCTAATTGTTCTCAAATTTGGAGCATGCCTTCTTGGAATCGTTAGGGTCATCGTGGTGTTTTTCATTTTTGGTTTCGGGTTGCAGGCCCTGCGGGCCTACTTTTGACCCGGATATTGACCCGGCTACAATTGTAGTAATATGGGTATCATTAGACTCGTCTTAATATTTTATTCATGAATTTGATAGTTTAATTCTTGTTCGTAGCTTCTCAGAGCATCTTGGCCTCAGATATCGTCGTTCCCGCGGCTTGTCATCGGACGACAGGTAGGTTACGGCTTAACTCCCTAGACTTCGCATAGATCAGGTAAAATTGTACTAGTTGGCATCCTTGGATTGGGTTATTAGGTTGGTACCACAGACCTTGACTGGTTTTCCATGATTTGTCCTATTTCTTTCCTCCGTTGTGTGTAGTATTCCTATTAGTTGATATATTTATTACCCTTGTGACCCCCTGAGGTCTTGTTGACTCTAGAACATAGAAGGTGGGATTATTGGAAATGTCCGCGAGTCCCGGACATAGAAATATCCTTCTAGGCTGGTTATGCTTGCTGAGTAGCTTCGGAGCCTGTGTAGGGCCGTTAGGTTGATTGTGAGCTGTCGGGCAACTATTTGGGTTGATCATATCATTTTCATGCATATAAAGAGGTTTTTCCATGTTTTATTATGGTTTTTGGCTTAGGACTTATGGAAACTGATTTTCTAAACTTTGCATTGCCCCGAGGGCCCGTTATCGATGAAATTGGATTTGGAAATGGTTTGACTTGATACGTGGATCTTTTTGCGATAAAAGAAGGTTAAAGATATGGTTTTATCATGTTTTACTACTATTGCAAGACTCGACCAGGTCAGAGTGTTAACTGAGTTTCCTTACTGATTTGAAATGATATCAGGCTCGGCCGGGTCTTGCATCTGAGATATTTTTACTACTGTTTTAGACCCGGTTGTTTCCGGGCACCTGTGGAAGGGTTTTTGAGTCATCTTTTTCACTGTTTTTGTCTTAAACATGGTCTAGGCATGCATATTTGAGACTTAGCCACTGGCTTGAACCCAGACTCGATTCCGGAGGACACGTTTTGATTCTGAGTTTTAGTATGAGGTCTGGGACCTCCATGGACCTTGCCACTCAGGGCCTAAGGCTTTGGGATGCATGTGCTGGGGGGAAGGGTATACGGTGGAGTATAGGTGTATGGTTTATGTCCTTCCATGGAACCTGCCTGCTGGCCCCGATCAGCACCGGAGGAGGTACATTCAGAGGTTCTATTTCACCCTGAGGTTTTCATGCATCATATCATTCATTGTTTGAGATACCACCCTTGTTTGCTGTGTGTTGATTGTACGCTTCGGTAGTATGAGATGTCGGAGGGTTTGTTTTCAGTTGATTGCATTCCTCAGTTGTATGGGCGGTCAAGGGACTGTAGGTAGACCCTTGTCACTTTATTTCGATATCGTTCCCTGTTACGGTCGAGTATGAGTGTGATTACTGTAAGGTTGTGAGTTCCTGGATTGAGTTTGTATGACTAGATTGGGTACTAACTCCTGTATGTCGAGCATGTCTACCTTTATTCTTCTCTCCCATTTCCTTATACTTGAGGTTGCCGGTATACCGCCCATTGTTAGAACTTATTTACATATATACTGTTTTGCGAGGATCCCAGGTGCATCGTCCTTACTTTCACATGTGCCTGTTGCGTGTATGTATTATATTTGCTAGCCTTGTATGTTGCCTTCTGTTTTCTTCCCTCTGGGCTAGTTCCTGTGTACGTTTTCATTGATTCTGTGACTGTTTGTTTCTACCCTGTCTGTTATTGCTCTTTTACTTTATATGTGCCCAGTCGGACTATGATACCTACTGGGTACCTTATGCTTTGCATTTGGTGCTCACCCTACCCTCTGCATCTTCTGGTGCAAATCCCAGTTTGGGCCATCGCCGATAGAGCGCCAGAGACTCGTGCAAGGTGCTGTTTTTGGACCATCGAGGCTGAGGGTGAGCTCTTGGCGTTCAGATCTTGACTTAGTTTATCTTTTGTATATTCTGTAATCTGTCATTACTCGGAGACAGCTTGTGTATATGTATATTTCTTTTGGACCCTTGTACTCCTTATGTAGTTCGGGATTCTATACGCTATGACACCAGGTTTTGGGTTGGTTTAGTTTCCGCTTTTCATATATGTTATCATTGTTATCTAATTTTTTTATCTTGTTTCCTTGCTTCCGCTATTTTACCTGATCTTTCGGTTAAACTGTTAGAAGGTAGTCCATTACTGATTGTTCTGGGCTCTGGGGATTGGTTCGCCTACTGGGGGTGTAGATGCCATCATGACCGAGAAATTGGGTCGTGACAATCACATATGCATCCACTATTTTTGCTATTTCATTCAAGTGTCGTCTTCATCAAGCCACCGCTACATCTCACAAATATTTTTTAATTTTATCATCAATTCGATCATTAAGTAACTGGCTCTTCTAAATATAAAAAGACTTGAATACTGTAAAACTGGTTAGCGCCTTCACATCCTGGTTGCTTTCAGCTTTAATCCAATTCTATGAAAAAGATAGAGTTTAACCAAACAAAAAGCATATATATATATATATATATATATATATTAATTTAGATACAAAAATTTGAATTACAATACAATTTTTAAAGTGTTTCGGTCAAATCGAGGTCGTGAACTTCTTTTGCAAGATAAGTTCTACCCAAATTTTTTGCTCCTGAGTCTTTTACGAATGGGAGGCTTATGAGATAATTTATAAAAAATAATGTAGGAAATTCGGGCCCACCCATAAGGGATGCTTTAAGGCCCATTAGGGTAATGAGTAAACCTTAATTAATTTCTCTATATAAACACATATGGTGTATTATTAGAGATATAGAAAATACTACAATCAGATCCTACGCTTTATTTTTCTCCCATTCAGTTAGGGTTTAGGCTGTGGTATAGGGGTTGCTCCGACACACTGTGACAACCACCGCCGATTAGTAATTCCAACTGTGGTTCATCCTATGCTTCCGCTACGCGAACAACAAGTAAGTTCTCGTATTATGATTTACGCATATTATCTATTTAGTTTAGATTGATTTGATGCATGTATTCCTATATTGGTATCATGAGCCATAGGTTGATTTTCTGGTGTGTAAATATAGAATTACGTTTCTTGTTTTTACACTATTCAATTGGGTATAGTAAATTGATTTAATGACATTGATTTAGAAAAAGTTCTTGAATCAGTAATTAATTTTTTTAATCCGAATTTTTTAAATAAGTTTTTTTTATTTTTCGTTATGAACAAAACAGATCTGTACAGAATTTTTTAACAGATCTGAAAATATTTTTTTTTCTAGAACAGATCTGAAAACAAAAAAAAAATCATTTTTCGTTATGAACGAAACAGATATGTATGAAAAAAATTTAACAGATCTAAAAATGTTTTTTTTGCTAGGACAGATCTGAAAACGTAAAAAAATAAGTTTTTTCGTTTTTCGTCAAGAACGAAACAGATTTGAACGGAATTTTTTTTGAACAGATTTGAAAACAAAAAAAAATAAAAGTTTTTTTCGTTTTTCGTCAAAGAACGAAACAGATCTAAACAAAAAAAAATAACGAACCAGATCTGAAAATTCAAAAAAAAAAAGAAGATTTTTTGGTGTTCTTTTTCGAAACAAATCTAATAAAAAAAAAAGAAAGATTGATTCTTTTTTTTACTTTTTCTTGATATGTCCTCTAACCGACGACCACCATCAATGGACAGTGGCTGCACTTGAAAGCCGTCTCCGGCGCGGCCTTTCAACAAACAAAAAATGAAGCTTCGTGCTTCAATAACAAGATGACAAAAGAGAACGAAAAGAGGAAAAAGTCGAGAGGAAATTTGTTTTCTCAATTTTAGATGAGTTCAGATACCGTAAATTAAAAAAAAAAAGTTTTTTTCCATTCTCCATAGTAGCAGCAACATCTAGAGAAAAAGTAGTTTTTCTCTTTCTAAAACCCTACTTATCCCTATTGACTAAATCAATAATAAAAAAAATTATTTTTCGTTGATAAATGGGCTTTTGTCATAGTGCTTATAAAGACAGAAATAAAGGATATGGGCTTAAAGCCCATTTTCGGTCCAACAGTAATTTGTAATTGGCAGTTTTATTGAAATGGGCTAAAGGCCCATCTAAATAGTTAATTAATTTATTTTTGAGTTTATGGCATAATTATAAATTATAGTTTCCTTAAATAAAATTTCAGATTATAAATTTTAATTCATATGGACTTAATTTTTTTGAAATATAAATTTAGTATTTATATTTAAAATAGTCATAATTAATTTATTATCCCAATTGCTTAATATTTATTATTTTGTTGAGCATGTTTGCATGAATGTTAATTATTTTAACACTAAAATTAATTGTTATTTTGTTTAGCATACTTAAAATGTTAATATGTTTAACATTAAGTTTTATACTTATGTCTTCAACATGCATGGAATGTTAATTAGTTTAATATTATATTTATTTACTATTTTGATTAATAAGCATGCTTAAAATGTTAAGTTGTTTGACATTAACAAATTTTTTTGACATATTCAAAATGCATGCAATGATATTAATTAATTTAACATTCTTTTTATATCAATTTGGCATAATATAATGTTAATTAGTTTAACATTATTTAGTTTGAATTGAATAATATGTTAATAAGTAATATTAAGACTTTCATGAAAAAATTTCAAGCATGTAATAAATGTTTATTAGTTGGACATTATTTTTTTATTGGCATGCTTATGACAGTTAATTTGTTTAACTAATGATTCATATGGGATTACAAAATCATAATGGATAAATATGTTGTCCTAAATATGATTAAGATACTTAGCTAAGTAATTGAATAGGTTAATCTTCATAATATTTTAATTATTGGATGATGAGTGGGAACATAGTGAACTCTCGACTTCATAATTAATATATGTGTTTATTATCCTAATCAATTGGTGCATAGTGTCACAATATGTATGAATGTTGAACATCAAACCTTGCGTTGTATATTTGTTTAATGATTCTCATTGCATTTTTTATTTTGTTAAAGAATGACTGCTGCTTCGAAAAATATTGTTGCTGAGCTCAACAAAGGATTGAAACTCAATGGTGACAATTATGAGACTTGGAGCTTGAAAGTTCAATATATGCTAGAAAAGCAAGAGGCTCTTGAGGCCATTAATCATGTGCTAAATGATCCTGAAGATGGCAACACGGCTCATCATAGGCGTGACCGTGAAGTCTATTATGCTTGAAAGAAAAAGGACTCCACTGTTCGCATTATGTTGTTAAGCACCTTGGATGATGACATCCTAAGAGAGTTCAAGGATCACCAAAGGGCTATTGAACTTTGGAATACCTTGAAGAACAGGTTTGGTACTTGTTCCACTGCAAAGCTAAGATCTCTCACGATCAAATTTGACTCATACAAGAAACGCCCAGAACATTCAATGAAAATACATCTGAGGTAGATGACAAATATGACCGGAGAGTTGAAAGATGTCGGTCATGTGTTGACTGACGAACAATAAATCCAAGCAGTAATATATTTTTAACTAGTTCTTGGGATCATATGAAAATGCATTTGACCCATAATGAGAGAATCACAACTCTAGAAGATGTTTGGAGGCACCTTGAATTAGAAGAGGAAAGGCTTCAGGCTGCAAAGCCAATAGCTGATTTGCATGTGGCAACAACCTCTAAATTCAAGAACAATTCAAAGAGAAAGAACTAGGGAAAGAAGAGAGGGCCATCTCAGCCTCAGCCAGCTCAACCTGCTAAGAAAGCAAAGACTGAAAATGGCAAGAACAAACGTCCCAAACATGTCAAGATTGCTAAAGTGAAATGCATCAATTATGACAAAAAGGGTCACTCTGCCAGAGACTGCTCTGAGCCTTCTTGAAAGGTATTTCATAAAATTCGAATTATTGAACTTTGTGTTTCTAGTTCTGTTTTACTAATTGAATCTAATCCTTTGTGGATTGTAGAATAAGGAGCAACAGACCACATAGCATGGGAGCGTACTGCCTTTTTTTAAATTTTGACGAGTATCACATGAAGCAAATTTGGTGTATGTGGGCAACAATAATAGAGTTGTTGTTGAAGGAATCGGCACATGCAAGTTAGTCATGCATGGAGGTCGAAACCTGATGCTACAGGATGTCCTCTATGCACCAATGATTCTTCTGAATATTATTTCAGTCTCTGTTTTGCTTAAGTTAGGATATGATTTATTCTTTCAAGACCATTTCATTAAGTTGACTTTTGGATCAACTTTATTTGGTTTGGGTTATTTGACTGGAGGTTTATTTATTATGGATTTGAATTTTAATTCATTTAATAATAATGTCAATTTTTCAATGTTTGCTTCTTCAAATAAATACGATTGTGATGTAAACATATGGCATGCTAGACTTGGTCATATTGGCCAACAGAGAATGCAACGGCTAGCGAATCAAGGTTTGCTTACCGGCATTGCACATGTGTAATTGTCCACTTGTGAAATTATCTAGTTGGAAAATCTGCAAGGAAACCTTTCGGTAAAGCGACTAGAGCCGAATATCCTTTGCAATTAGTCCATTCAGACATCTGTGGCCCTATAAATATTAGGGCCAGGCATGGAGCAAGTTATTTCATTACATTTATCGATGATTTCACCCGTTTCAGTTATATCTATTTAATTTCCCACAAATCAGAAACAATAAGTTGTTATGAGCTTACTTGAAAATCAATTAGACAAGAAGATAAAAGCTATTCGAACTGATCATGGCCGAGAATAATTATCTGCTCAATTTAATGGGTTATATGATGAAAAGGGAATAGTTCATCAGTTGACTATTCCAAATACTCCACAACAAAATGGTGTTGCAGAGAGAAGAAATTGAACGCTTCTTGAGATGGTTAGGTCCATAATGGCACAAGCCAGCCTTCCAATCAATTTTTGGGGTGATGATTTGCTTACTGCCACCTATGTACTTAATAGTGTGCCTACTAAATCAGTTGTAACCACTCCATATGAGTTATGGACTGGAAGACATCCTAACCTGAGTGTACTAAGACCTTGGGGTTGTGTTGCCTATACACATGATTCCTCTCACAAATATGGTAAATTGGGTCCAAGAGGAAAGAAAAGTATCTTTATAAGGTACTCAGAAACCTCTAAAGGTTATGGGTTTATAGGCGAGCAAAACAATAGAAGTGTAACTGAATTTGAATCACGAGATGTCACATTCTTAAAGAATGAGTTTCCCAAGAAGGGAGAGATAGGTCAAGACTTGTCACTGTTTGAGATAAGGGATCATGACATAAAAGGATCACTACATTCGAGCGGGAGTATTTTAGCAGATAATGAATTAGTACCTCTTTCATCATCAGATGCGAATGAAAGTAATCCTTCTACACTTAATGAGAGTGATCAAATGAGTCTTGTTCCGAGTGGGAGCAGGATGAATGTTCTTGATCCGAGTGGGAGCAATATTGATCCAAATGTTCTTGATCCCAGTGGGAGAAACATTGATCCAAATGGGAACAATGATGAATCACAAAATAGACGTGGTTCTCGTAAAAAGACTCTTCACTGATGATTTGATATTGAAGGCGGTGAACTATTTATGATGCTCCTACAAGATGAAAATGAGCCTAAAAATGAAAAGGAGGCTCTCTCATGCCATTCTAAGGATAAATGGACAAAAGCAATGAAAGATGAATTGGAGTCTATGAAAGTCAACAAAGTCTGGGAACTAGTTGACCTCCCTGAGGGACGCAAAGCAATTGGGAGAAAATGGGTTCTCAAAATCAAGCTTAAGGCTGATGGCATAGTTGAGAGGTATAAAGCTCGACTGGTAGCAAAAGGGTATACACAACAGAAAGGAATAGACTACGAAGAGACTTTCTCGCCTGTTGTACGATTTACCTCTGTTCGCTTGGTTCTAGCTATAGTTGCAAGCTTGGATCTTGAATTACAATAGATGGATGTAAAACTACCTTTCTCAATGGAGAATTAGATGAAGAAATTTATATGGAACAACCAGAATGTTTCATTGAAAAGGGCTACGAACAAAAGGTTTGTAGACTTTTGAAGTCTATTTATGAGCTCAAACAATCTTCAAGGCAGTGGTATATACGTTTTTAGAATGTTGTTGTATCTAATGGTTTTACCATGATGGATGAAGATCATTGCGTTTATACCAAAAGATCAAGAAATAAACTTGTAATTATGATATTGTATGTAGATGATATACTTATAGCTGGAAATGATATAGAGTTCATAATCGAAATTAAGTCTTGATTGTCGTCTCAATTTGAGATGAACGATATGGGTGAAGCTGCATATATTCTTGGAGTTAATATTTCAAGAGATCGTCCAAAGAAACTATTGTATCTCTCTCAAGAGAATTACATTAGAAAAGTTCTTGAACGATTTAATATGCAAAATAGTAGCTTCGTTGACACTCCTATTAGTAAAGGACAATCCTTGAGCAATCAAATGTGTCCTAAGACTCTTGAAGAGAAAGAAAGAATTAACCGAGTTCCTTATAGGAGCGCAGTCAGAAGTCTAATGTACGCTATGGTGTGTACTAGACCTGATATCTATCAAGCAGTTGGCTTGGTAAGTAGATATCAAACCGACCCAGGTTTAACACATTGGCAAACAGTAAAGAGAATTATGAGATATCTGAAAGGGACAACTAACTATGCACTTTGTTACCAAGGCAACAAAGATCTGCGATTAGTTGGATACAATGATGCTGATCATGGAGGAGATCTAGACGAAAGGAAGTCTACCTCAGGATATATTTTCTTACTCAGTGATGGAGGCATATCATGGAGTAGTAAGAAACAATCATGTATATCGCTATCTACGATGGAAGCTGAATATGTGGCTCTCGCATCAGCAACACAAGAAGCTGTTTGGTTTAAAAAGTTCTTAGAACACATATTGAATATCACAGAAAATACTGAATCAGTTTTAGTCTATTGTGATAGTGAGGCTTCTCTATCCTCTACCAAGGACCTTAAGTTTCATTGTAAAACCAAACACATAGATATCAAGTATAACTATGTGAGAGACATGGTTAGACCCAAGGTAGTGAACGTGAAATATGTTTCTACATAAGATATGTTGGCAGATCCATTGACCAAGCCTTTGTTTAGAGATGCATTTGTGAGGCATACGAGGTTTCAATGCTTACGTAGATTCTAAGATATTTCATTTTGTATTATCTTTCCATGTTCACAAGACTGATGTTCTTTAATTATCAATAAAGTTGATTTACATACATAAATATTCTAATTGTTGAATGTTATTCTTTATTCATTCATTTTGATGAGTATGTCGAGTATACAAGAGGTTAGCCTTCTCACTTAGGTAACCGCCTCCTAGTTTTAGTGATGAATGGAGATGAGGCTGAACTTTAAGCAAAATTATCAAATAGATAATTTGAGAGCTATAAGCTTAAAATTATGAAAGTCGCTTGAATAATGACACAAGGTCATTAAGGTGAAAAATATTCATCTAGTCTACTTAATGAGCCATATGTGAGTTAAAATGATATTGTAGATCTAAGAACTCAAATTTAGATACATATGGTGTCTAAGTATCATCTGTACAACATTATGTTAAAGACAAAGACATACGCTCCATGAGAAAGGAGAAAATGTTGTAGCACGTATTTCATACCATGTGTGCTAATGTCGACCAAATGGGTTAAACATAAGTTCATTCTCAACTTATTGTAGTGTGAGACCCATAGCTTTTAAGATGGCACAAGATTTGTGCCCTTAGTAACTCTAATCAGATAATTGAGACTTAGTTTGATGTACCTATCTTAGTGTACTTCCAAAAGACTATGAACACAAATTCAGTTTGGCGGAGCACATCTAGAAAAGCAGTGTCACGACCTGATTTCTCAGGTCATGATGGCACCTACAACCCCCGGTAGGCAAACCAATCCCCGTAGCCCGAAACGGTTAGTAATGGGTTACTATCTAACCAATATGCACAATAAGCAGAAATAAGGGGAAGCAGAAAGTAAAGATAGGACAAGCGGAAGCAATAACTCAAAATATATACATAAAGAAACTACACCAACCCCAAGACTTGGTATCGACAGTACAAAATCTTCTAATAGAGTACAAGTGCTAGAAGTAACAAAAGATAAGTACAACTGTCTCTTAATATACAAGAGTAACAGTACAAAAGATGAGATATAGTCAGGCCCCGATTGTCAGGCGCTCACCCTAGTCTCGAACATCCCCAAAAGTTGCACGAGTCTCTAACGCGATTAACGGTGAAAGCTCAACTAATAATTGCACCAAAAAAATGCAGAAGTGTAGTATGAGCACCAAGACAACGGGTACTTAGTAAGCATCATAGGCCGATCGAGCGCAGAGAGATAATATATAAGTAATACATTACAGAAAAGTAAGCAAAAATATAGGGATCCACCTAAATCTGGTTATAAAACCAAAAAGGGAACAAATCAAACTAACAAGAAGGAACAAATAACAGATCAATCCAGGAAACCAACAATCCAAGTGCACTCAAACCAATGCAATGCATGAGATATGATGTGATGTATGAGTGCATGATGATATAAGCTCGAAAATACCTCATCGGACTATGCATATATATATGAATAGTATAAGCTCAGAAATACCTCATCGGACTATGCGTATGTACATGAATAGTATAAGCCCAGAAATACCTCATCGGACTATGCATATGTACATGAATAGTATAAGCCCAAAAATACCTCATCGGACTATGCATATAAGAATAGGCACATAAGAGTGCATAATAGTATTAGCCCGGAAATACCTCATCGAACTATGTATATAAAAATAGGTATAGTGGAGAAAAGATCCAGGAGTACCCCTTGGACTAGCATGAAAGTAGTGTTATCCCTTTCTGTTCCAAAACCAGTGTTAAAAACTCAGTAAAACTCCTTTAAATTTGAAGTCCATGAATATCACAAAATCCTCAAGTTTCAAACCAAAAGCCTCGAAAATCTTTCTTTTCTGTGCCCCAGGTGTATAAATGCAATATGAATATGCAATGTCCCAAAATCACAAAATATATCACACCACAAGGAAAATCAGGGCAAAGAACCCTCCAACCAAGGAAAACTGACCTGGGACTCCGTCCAAATCCAAGTTATGGCCTCGTGACCATAATTTACACACAACCAGTAAAAGCCAGAAATAATAAAAAGGATAACCATGAAAACAACTACATGCATCTACTCTACACCGAAAACATCCTAAAAGCATACTAAGGATTCTACGCTAGCCACCATGATACTACAAGCTCTTAGACTAAGGATGACAGTAATATTCCAAATCTAATATCCGAAATGGCCAATTTAATACAAGTCACGAGATTTAAGCCTAATTCTACCTATAATCCAACCTAACGTTCCAATAACATATAGATATATATAATCTAACTAACTCAGTCTAGAAAGTAAACCGTAACCTACTGTAAAAGCCGAGCACGCGCGCATAATCCAATCCACAAGACCGGAGCCTATCTCCCCCGAGAAGTATCCACAAGCTGCCCCACTATCAAAACAAGAATCTATACGTCAAAATAAGACTAAAGATACCCATAATATCATAAACATAACCGGGTCGAAATTTAGGTCACAAACAGGCCCGTGGGCCCTGTAACCTGAAACCAGAAACAAAAACACACACGTGTTCCTTACCTTCCCGAGAGCACTTGCTCAAAATATGAGCAGAATCGGACACAAAATGGGACTCCAAACAGCCCGCTCAAGCCAAGACTTAAACGAGGAATTTCAAGAATTAAGTTCGGAAATGGGGCAAGGAAGCTTACAAAAATGCGAGAATTTTTGCCAAGGAGGTAAATTGGGTGAGTCCACAATCATGCAATCACAAACGGGGTAGATTTCTACAAGAATCTCAAGCTTTGAACATGAACAGCAATGGAGGATTTATTGAAATTAAGAGAAGAAAACGTCGGGGAAGAAGACTTACCAATTGACGAGGAACCACGGATTATCAAAGAACAACGATTTTCCGAAGCTAGGAAAGGATTTGGAGCAGTTTAGGGAGTTTTTTGGGTGATTTATAATAGAGAGAAAGAAGAACAAATGGCTGGAAATTGCTGAAGCTCAGCTTAAATAGCTGCTGAAAATTACTCTTCACGAACGCGGCCAAGGCGTCGCCTTCGCGAAGAGCAAAAGGTGTAGCTGGCCAAATGCCATTCGCGAATGCGGCCAAGGCCCGCGAACGCGAAGAACAAAGTTGGGGCGGCTGGAAAATGGCCTTCGCGAACGAGGCTAGCCCTCCGCGAACGCGAAGAGCAAAAAGTGCTATTACAACAACCATTGTTCAAGGGTAGGTTTTTACACTTTGGGTCCCCGGGAACGCATCCGGAGTCCCGCGAACACAAACGACCAAAGCTATTTAACTAGAAAGGGCATTCTGGATCCAATGGAATTGATGAAAATTATATCGGAGGTCGATTTAATAAAAAATGGGCCCCACTCCCAAAATCAACATTTAGCCAACTATTTCCAAAATGGAACACAATGGACGAAATCAAGTCTGGAAGCCTCGGGACCTGAACCATTGGTCCCTCTAGCCTAAACTTGACATTTCGGAGCTAACGATGCTGATAGAATTTCCATTCGAGGCCATCTTCTCCGAATGTTGACCAAAGTCAACTAAATAAGCCCAACTGGCTTGAAAACACAGAATGAGAGAGAATTCTGAGCTGAAAAGCTCCTGAATCACGATCAAAGGTCTCTCAAGATCAAAGTCCATGCTCCAGAGCTAACGGAACTGTCGGAATTCGATTCCGAGCACGTTCACCCAGAATGTTGACTAAAGTCAACGATTTTCAAAAGCCTAAAGCTCTAAAACAAGGAACGGCCGAAAAGATCAAACAAATGACCAGAGCACCGAACTACCGGTCCCAGCAAGTCATAAATGACTTAGGGCCACTACAGGCAAGCTCTAATGGTACAAGAAGGGTGAAAATACGTAAATGATCGGAAGGGTCATTACAAGCAGTTAGACTAATGTTAAGAGAATCGTGAGAAGAGGAAGATCATTAATGGAATTTCATTGACTTGTGTTCACTGGTGCACCGGTTATGACTTATGAGTTATAATTGTGAATACAAGAAATAATGATATATGAGATTTTGAGATTATATCAAATGTGGTTCATATGATCTGGGGTACTGCATACTTTATGATCTACTTGCAGGTTTGCCCTCAACGAGAGGCTATATACTCCTAACAAATGTATAGCACTATGCTCTCACAGAATGTTGGTCGCACGGTCTACTTTCCTGTATGAATGATTGTGGAGATAAAAAGAGAATTTGTTTCTCAAATTAGAAAAGCACTCCCATTATGTGTGAGTGGGAGATGTAGGGAATTCGAGCCCACCTATAAGGGGTGCTTTAAGGCCCATTAGAGTAATTAGTAAACCCTAATTAATTTCTCTATATAAACACATATGGTGTATTATTAGAGATATAGAAAATACTACAATCAGATCCTACGCCTTATTTTTCTCCCATTCAGTTAGGGTTTAGGCTATGGTATAGGGGTTGCTCCGAAACACTGTGACAACCACCGCCGACTGATAATTTCAACAGTGGTTCATCATACGCTTTCGCTTCCGCTACGCGAACAACAAGTAAGTTCTCGTATTATGGTTTACGCATATTATCTATTTAGTTTAGATTGATATGATGGCATGTATTCCTACAATTAAGATAAAAGATTCAATGAACACTTACTTGAATAAAACTCCTTGAGCAGTTAGAATCCCTCACAGACTTGCAGCTATAAAATTAATGAATGCATTTCTTCACGAAATAGGTCTTTTACTCTTTTAATGAACTCTCTAAAGGACTTTGTTATTGTCTTTGAGAACAAACTAAATTCCTTTAATACATAGCCTTTTGAATAAAAAATATATCTTTCCTTAAATAGTAGCAATCTTGTGTACATGAGTTAAGGTTGACACATCTCATGTTACAATTTATGGGTGTAGTCCTTTCTTATTAGAAAAAGTAATACTATTAAAGGAAATATAGTTATATTAGTTAAAAAATTTAATTGATCTTAGAAATCTTTCCATATATTTAGAAGTGTTCCAATTATTTTTTAATATATTTATTATAGTTAATATAACAATATTATAAATTAATAATATAATAATTCAAAGAAAAAAATATTTTTTTTTGTCTATTGCAGTGTCTTTTAATGAAGGGCAAAAAGTTCAAATCACATTATAAGGTACTTTACACTTTTATATAGTTGTATTAGCTAAAAAAAATTA
Source organism: Jaltomata sinuosa (assembly GCA_003996215.1). NCBI lineage: Eukaryota > Viridiplantae > Streptophyta > Magnoliopsida > Solanales > Solanaceae > Jaltomata > Jaltomata sinuosa. The sequence goes on from QJPP01007280.1 coordinate 17,844, forward strand.
ATTGATCTTAGGAGTCTTTCCACATATTTAGAAGTCTTCTTATTATTTTTTATATATTTATTATAGTTAATATTCAATATTATAAAATTAATAATATAATAATTCAAAGAAAAAATTAAAAAGACGATTTTGTCTACTGCAGAGTCTTTTAATGAAGGGCAAAAAATTCAAATTCACATTATGAGGTCCTTCACACTTATAATATAATACTAATTTAGTGTATGTGTTTTGCACGTGTATAATGTGTCAATTAATAATAAATATTTATTAAAAAAACAAATATAATATGTGTACCTCATACTATTAAGTACAAGCTTGAGACCAAGCACAGTTTTTATATGCATTAAGGAAAAAACCTAAATTAAATTATTTTGATGATAAGCAATTTAAACTAGTGTAACAATTACTATTGTCTTATTCAAAATCGCAACATGAAACAAAATAGATAGATTTTAAGATAAAGCTTAGACTACCGATGAGATAGCAATGGTATCCCAAGCTGGAGGACAAACAATAACAGACATAATATATTAACAGACATTTAAACTTGACTTTAGTTGACAAGTATAACCACCTTTGAGAGTGCACATCTAGACATGCACATCAACTTGGAGCACTTGTTGTGGTTGAACCCAAAGATTGGGGCCAACATGGTTTGTTCAAAACTCATTGATCTGTCCATCATACTACTCTAAAAGACAAGGAACCAACGAAATGACTCTACAATTGTTTTCTGGTTCATCGATGCTGGCGAAGTCAGCAGACACACCTCTATTGCTTATAAAATTTTGAGAAAAGTACACAAAATAAACCAAAAACTTAAAGTATTTACATTCCAATACCCCCTCCTTTAATAACTTTAAAAATAACCAGGCACAACATATTAATTACACCTCGTGCCCCTTCAAAGGGAGTTCAATTTCGCCCAATTTAAAAAATTGCGGCACCTTTTTCTTTAATTTTCTTTAAAATTGCGGCTCCTGAGCATTTTCAATTCACTGTACTTTCTCTTTGCTTAGCTTAGTTTTTTTGTTTTATTGTCGTGTTGTACTTTTTGCTTTTTGACTTTTGCTTTTTATTATTTTTCTTTTCTGTTTACATTTTTATTTGTACTTCTTCTATATTTTAATAAAATGTACCCACTAATTGATTCTTAATATTTTTAAATAAAAATAAATATAGTAATTAAATATTTTTTACTAATAAAAATATAAAAGTAAATAAATAATTAGACTATAACAAGAAGTAATTAAAAAAGTATCAAATTTATGAATTTATTTAATAAAATATAAATTAGTAGAAATATATTTTTTGATTATTTTTGGTTAGATTATCTTTTTTATTGTTTCTTCTGAATAATAAAATAAAATATAAAGATAAAGATATTATCTTACTCCCTTCTTTTCAAATTGATTGACCTATTTTGAGTTGACATAAAATTTAAAAAAATAAAAAAAACTTTTGAATCTTATGATCTTAAATTAAAGATATGTCAAGTATACCAAAATGCTCTTTAATTTTGGGGTCTTAAATATACCATGTGAAAAGTTGGAATTAAAGAGTTGCTAAAAAGGGAAAGGGTTATTCTTTTCTAAAAGGCCTGAAAAAGAAATTAGGTCAAACAAATTGAAATGAAGGGAGTACTATTTTTAGACTAATCAAAATATAAAAAATTAATAAATAAATTCAACAATAAATAATTAAGAATGATAAGAAGTTTTCGTTGAAGGACTAGAATAGTCCTCTATGATACCATCACAGTATATTTATATACTGTGTTGGTATCTGTGAGGACTGAAGCAGACCTCAATGATACTATGACAGTATATGGATATGTTGTGATGATATCATTGAGAATTGAGAAGTGTCTATTGAAAGACTGAAGCAATCCTCCATGATACTATCACCGTATATCAAGATACTATGATGGTATTATGGAGGATTGATGAGTGTCTCATTGAAGGATGATATCATGCCAGTATATAGATATACCATAGCGGTATACTGAGGAGTGTCTCATTAAAAGATGATATCATGCCATTATATAAATATACTATGGTGGTATACTGAGGAGTGTATCATTGGAGGATTGAAGCAGTCCTCCATGATACCATCACAATATATCAATATATACTATGATGGTATCATGGAGGATTGTGGAGTGTCTCATCGAAGGATGATATCATGCCATTATATAAATATACTATGGTGGTATACTGAGGAGTGTATCATTGGAGGATTGAAGCAGTCCTCCATGATACCATCACAATATATCGATATACTATGATGGTATCATGGAGGATTAAGGGATGTCTCATTGAAGGATGATGTCATGCTAGTACATGGATATACTGTGATGGTATCATGGAGGTCTCACTGAAGGATTGAACCAGACATCAATGATACTATGACAATATATAGATATACTGTGATGGTATCACTACGAATTGAAGCAAACTCCAATGATACTATGTCAGTATCTAGATATACCGTGATGGTATCATTGAGGCCTGAAGCAAACCTCAATGATACCATGATAGTATATGAATATATTATAATGGAATCATGGAGGGTTGAAAAGGGTCTTATTGAAGGACTGAAGTGGTCCTCCACGATACCATTTCAGTAAATAGATATACTATGATAGTATACTGAGTAGTGTCTCGTAGAAGGACTAAAACATCTATGATACCATGTCAATACACGAATATATTGTGATGGTATCATAGAGAACCAAGGATTGTCTCATTGATGGATGATATCATTCACTATGGTGGTATACTAAGGAGTGTCTCGTTGAAATACTGAAACAGTCCTCCATGATACTATGCTAGCATATAGATATATTGTGGGAAAAAATAAAAAGAATTAAATAAAATTAGAAAAAATAAAATAAAAATAAAATAAATTAGAAAAATAAAAAGCAATGAGCTAAAATTGAGTATGAAATTAGATTATGATGAAACAAAAGCATAATATGATTTGACAAAAATAGAGGGAATTTTTTGTAAAGAATAAAGAAATAAATAAGAAAAAGAAGAGTAGAACAAATAAAAAATATGAACGAATGTTTACTATATCAGTTATCTTTTGTTGTGATATAGAAAAAAAGGATAAAGAAAAAAAGAAAAAAAATCATGAATAAAAATAGAGTATAAAAGAAAAAAAATTGAAAAACAAAGACAAAACAGAAAAGAAAAAAGAAACACAAAATTAAAAGAGCCAAAAATAATTATGGTGAAAGAATAAAATAAAAATAACATGATTTGAGATCAAAATAAAAAAACAATAAAAGAGAAGAAAAAATGAGGGAAAAAAGCAGAGTATAAAATATAACAAGAGAAAAATAGAAAGAAGCAGAGAAATAAAAAATAAATAATTAAAAAGGAGAAAAAGAGAGAGTCAAACTAAGGATGAACCGGATTATGGTGTAAAATAAAATAAAATCTAACATAATTTAAGAAAAAAATAAAATGAACAAAGAAACATAAAACAAATGAGAAAAAGGAAAGAAAAGAAGTTGAGAAATAAAAAAGAAAAAGAATAAAAAGGGAGCTAAATAACTACAAAAGCTACAAGGAAAGGGGTCATTTTCTGTAATTAGTTAGGGGTATTTTTTGTAAGGGGCTATTTAGTTGTAAATAGTTTACTCCCATTGGGTATGCATGTACTTTTTCCCTAAAATTTTCCTCATCTTCTTGTGCTGGTTAGTACTTCACCATTACCATCGGTGTGGACCAAGTGAGTACTATAGTCACTGAAGGTTAGTTTATTATTCCCATAATATTTAACCAAAACTTTTATGTGTGTGGGACACTTAAAATATTACAATGACAAATAAATAATAATTAAAAATAACAGATAGTAACAGAACATTAATTACAATAAAATAATACGATAACTGATATCATTAAACCTAACTTTTATACAAATATTTCTTAAAGTCCGATCGAACATTCATCTACCAATTGTATTAAGCAATAAAAATAGTAAATAGCAACAAAATAGAAACTACAACAAAATAATACGATATTGAGATATCAAAATGTAGGAAATTCGAGCTCACCCATAAGGGGTGCTTTAAGGCCCATTAGGGTAATTAGTAAACCCTAATTAATTTCTCTATATAAACACATATGGTGTATTATTAGAGATATAGAAAATACTACAATCAGATCCTACGCTTTATTTTTTCTCCCATTCAGTTAAGGTTTAGGCTGTGGTATAGGGGTTGCTCCGACACACTGTGCAATCACCACCGATCGATAATTCCAACTGTGGTTCATCCTACGCTTTCGCTTCTGCTTTCGCTACGCGAACAACAAGTAAATTCTCGTATTATGATTTACGCATATTATCTATTTAGTTTAGATTGATATGATGCATGTATTCCTACATTGGTATCATGAGCCTAGGTTGGTTTTCTGGTGTGTAAATTGGGTATAATAAATTAATTTAATGACACTGATTTAGAAAAAGTTCTTGAATCAGTAATTAATTTTTTAATCCAAATTTTTTAAATAAGTTTTTTTCGTTTTTCGTTATGAACGAAACAAATCTGTACGAAAATTTTTAACAGATCTGGAAAAAATAAATTTGCTAGAACAGATCTGAAAATGAAAAAAATAAGTTTTTTTCATTTTTCGTTATGAACAAAACAAATCTGTACAGAATTTATTTTAACAGATCTAAATATTTTTTTTGATAGAACAGATCTGAAAACGTAAAAAAACAAGTTTTTTTTCATTTTTCGTCAAAAACGAAACAGATTTCAACAGAATTTTTTTTGAACAGATCTAAAAACAGAAAAAAATAAAAGTTTTTTCTTTCATTTTTCGTCAAAGAACGAAACAGATCTAAACAAAAATATTTTTTTAACGAATGAGAACTGAAAATTCGAAAAAAAGAAAAAAAAATGGTGTTCTTTTTCGAAATAAATCTAATAAAATAAAAGAAAGATTGATTCTTTTTTTTACTTTTTCTTGATCTGTCCTCTGACCGACGACCACCATCAATGGACAGTGGCTGCACTTGAAAGTTGTCTCCAACGCGGCCTTTGACAAAAAAAAATGAAGCTTTGTGCTTCAATAACGAGATGACAGAAGAGAACGAAAAGAAGAAAAAGTCGAGAGAAAATTTATTTTCTCAATTTTAGATGAGTTCAGATACTGTAAATTAAAAAAAAATGGAGTTTTTATTCCATTCTCCATAGTAGCAGCAACATCCAGAGAAAAACTCTCTTTCTAAAACCCTACTTATCTCTATTGACTAAATCAATAATAAAATATTTTTCTTTGATAAATGGGCTTCTGTCATAGTGCTTATAAAGACAGAAATAAAGGATATGGGCTTAAAGCCCATTTTTTGTCCAACATTGATTTGTAATTAGGAAATTACATGGTGTGTCCCCCAAAGTGAGTGGTCTTCAATTATTACCCTCCATAAGAAAAGTTTTTAAAGAATACTCTTTCTTCCTTTTTATGTATAAAACAAATACATTTTTGCCCCTCTACACCACAACTCTCCATGTTCATTTGTCTCTCAACTTTTAATTTTTATTTTTCCTTTTTCTTTTATCTTTTATTTTTTTCTTTTTTCTTTTTCTTTTCTTTTTTTCTCAATTTTTTTTATTCACATTTTCTTTTTCTCAACCTTTATTTTTTTTTTCTTTTTTTTCTCAACCTTTATTTCTTTTTTTTCTCTTTTTTTTCTTATTTTTTTTCACAACCTTTTTTTTTTATTTTTTTTAATCTTTATTTTTTTCTTTTCTCTTTTTTTTTCTCTTTTTTTTCTTTTAAACTCTATTATTTTTTGCTAATGAACAGAAAGTTGGATAATCCGAAAAGAGGATCTTTTTTCTTTGATATCGAAGTAAACTTAAGGGCGTGCTTTGTTGTTTGAAAGTCCTTTGGAACAAGTCTTGCCTCTAAGGGAAAAGTTATAGAACATCTCATAAATCAAGACACAATGAGGTAGTGTCAAGCCTTGCTCGTTGGGCATAACTTGTTGTTTGAAAATTCTTGAGCTAAGTCTTGTCTCTAAGGCAAGAGTTGTAGAGTATCTCATAAATTAAGACACAATGAAGTAGTGTTAACTCTTGTCCATGGGGCGTAACTTATTTTTGGGGAGGCTCTTGGGCTAAGTCTTGCCTCTAAGAAAAATGTTATAGAGCATCTCATAGATCAAGACACAATGTGTTAGTGTCAACTCTTGCCCATGAGGCATAACTTGTTGTTCGAAAGTCCTTGAGCTAAGTCTTGCCTCTAAGGCAAGAGTTATAGAACATCTCATAAATCAAGACACAATGTGGCAGTGTCAACTCTTGCTCATGGGGCGTAACTTGTTATTTGGAAGTTCTTGGGCTAAGTCTTGCCTCTCAGGCAAGCGTTATAGAGCATCTCATAAATCAAACACAATGTGATAGTGTCAACTCTTGCCCATGGGGCGTAACTTGTTTGTTTGAAAGTCCTTGGGCTAAGTCTTGTCTCTAAGGCAAGAGTTATAGAATATCTTATAAATCAAGACACAATGAGGTAGTGTCAAATCTTTCTCGTGGGGCATAACTTGTTGTTTGAAAATTCTTGAGCTAAGTCTTGCCTCTAAGGCAAGAGTTATAGAGTATCTCATAAATTGAGATACAATGAAGTAGTGTGAACTCTTGCCCATGGGGCGTAACATGTATTTTTTGAGAGGTGCTTGGGCTAAGTCTTGCCTCTAAGGCAAGTGTTATAAAGCATCTAATAAATCAAGACACAATGTGCTAGTGTCAAGCCTTGCTCATGGGGGGTAATTTGTTGTTTGAAAGTCCTTGGGCTAAGTCTTGCCTCTAAAGCAAGAGTTATAGAACATCTCATAAAAAAAATAAAAAAAATAAAGGTTGAGAAAAATAATCAAAAAACAAGAGAAAAGAAAAACAAAAAACAAAGAAAAAAAGAGAAAAAAAAATAGAAATTGAGAGGAGAAAAGAAAAAAATAAAGATTGAGAAAAAAAGGAAAAAACGAGAAAAAAAAGACAAAACAAAAAATAAACGAAAAAATAAAGGTAGAGAAAAATGAAAAATAAAAAATAAAATAAAGGAGAAAAAAAATAGAATTGAGAGGAGAAAAGAAAAAAAAAGATTGAGAAAAAAGAAAAGAAAACGTAGAAGAAAAAATAAAACAAAAACTAAAACAAAAATAAAGATTGAGAAAAAAGGAAAAAAAGATAAAAGAAAAAATAAAAATCAAAGAAAAATAAAAAAGAGAAAAAGAAATAAATATAGAAGTTGAAAGGCAAATGAGCATGAAGAGTTGTTTAAAAATATTTGAGGTATAGAGGGACAAAAAAGTAGTTGTTCTACGCATAAAAAGAAGGAAGGTTATTTTTGTAAGACTTTTCTTATGGGGGCAAAAATGCAAAGTCGCTCCCTTTAAGAAGCATTTATGTAGTTGTCCCATTTGTAATTGGCAGTTTTATTGAAATGGGCTAAAGGCCCATCTAAATAGTTAATTAATTTATTTTTGAGTTTATAACCTAATTATAAATTATAGTCTCCTTAAATAAAATTTCAGATTATAAAATTTAAGTCATATGGACTTAATTTTTGGAATATAAATTTAGTATTTATATTTAAAATAGTCACAATTAATTTATTATCCCAATTGCTTAATATTTATTATTTTATTGAGCATGTTTGCATGAATGTTAGTTAGTTTAACATTAAAATTAATTATTATTTTGTTTAGCATACTTAAAATGTTAATTTGTTTAACATTAAGTTTTATACTTATGTATTCAACATGCATGAAATGTTAATTAGTTTAACATTATGTTTATTTGCTATTTTGATTAATAAGCATGCTTAAAATGTTAAGTTGTTTGGCATTAACAATTTTTTTTGACATGTTCATAATGCATGCAATGATATTAACTTATCTAGCATATGTCTGAGATGTTAGTGCTGACCCTACGTCTCCTGGGTCTTTTCCTGTGGTTAGAGACTTCCTAGATGTGTTTCCTACCGACCTGCTAGGCCTTCTACCTGAGAGGGATATTGATTTCGCCATTGAGTTAGAGCCAGGCACCAGGCCCATTTCTATTCCTCCCTACCGTAAGGCTCCAGCTAAGTTGAGAGAGCTTAAGGAGCAGCTCAAGGATTTGTTAGCTAAGGGGTTTATTAGACCGAGTGTGTCTCCTTGGGGTGCTCTTGTTCTCTTTGTGAAGAAGAAGGATGGGTCGATGCGGATGTGTATTGATTATCGATAGCTGAATAAGGTGACTGTGAAGAAGAGGTATCCGATGCCCAGGATTGATGACTTATTTGATCAGCTTCAGGGTTCCGCCGTGTTTTCTAAGATTGATTTGAGGTCTGGCTACCATCAGTTGAGGATTAGGGCGGAGGACATCCCTAAGACAGCATTCAGGACACGTTACGGCCACTATGAGTTCCTGGTTATGTCTCTTGGGTTGACTAATGCCCCCGCAGCCTTCATGGACTTGATGCATAGGGTGCTTAGCCCGTACCTGGATCTGTTTATGATAGTCTTCATTGATGAAATTCTGGTATACTCCCGGAGTAGAGACGAGCATGAGCAGCACTAAAGGATTGTACTTTAGACTTTGAGAGATCATCGGCTTTATGCCAAGTTCTCAAAGTGTGAGTTTTGGCTAGAGTCAGTTGCATTCCTAGGACACGTGGTGTCTAAGGATGGGATTAGGGTTGATCCGAGTAAGATTTTTGCGGTTCGTGATTGGCCTAGACCTACTACTCCTATCAAGGTTCGCAGCTTTATTCGGTTAGCCGGGTATTATAGATGGTTCATCGAGGGATTTTCTTCCATAGCAGCACCTTTGACTATCTGACTAGGAAGGATGTTCCATTTTAGTGGTCTGAGTAGTGCGATGATAGCTTCCAGAGGCTTAAGTCCTTATTGACTTTAGCTCCAGTTTTGGCTCTGCCATTTGAGGGTCAGAGTTTCTCCGTGTATTTTGATGCTTCAGGGGTCGATCTTGGTTGTGTGTTGTTGCAGCAGGGTCGAGTGATAGCATATGCATCGAGACAGCTGAAGGTTCACGACTTGGAAAGGCAAATGTGGTAGCGAATGCCTTGAGTCGAAAGGCGGTGAGTATGGGTAGCCTAGCTTCACTTTCAGTTTCTGAGCGACTGTTGGCCTTGGATATCCAGTCCTTGGCTAACCATTTTGTTAGGCTTGACTTATCGGATCCCAGCAGAGTTCTTGCCAGTGTTGAGGTTCGCTCTACTCTAGTTGATCATATTCAGAGCTAACAGTTTAAGGATCAGAGTTTGTGTGACCTTCGTGATCAGGTGGTTCGGGGTGAGGCCAGCCGGGCTACCTTGGGTTCTGATGGGATTCTGAGGTTTGAGGATCGACTTTGTGTTCCAAGAGTTGGTCATTTGATACAGTTGATACTCCGTGAGGCACATTGTTCCAGATACTCCAGTCATCCTGGCGCAGCGAAGATGTATAGAGATCAAAGGCAGTTTTACTAGTGGGGTGGTATGAAGCGGGACGTGGCAGAGTTCATATCTCGGTGCTTGAACTGTCAACAGGTGAAGTTTGAGCACATGAGACCGGGTGGTTTGATGCAGCGACTTCCCATTCCATAGTGGAAGTGGGAAGGTATTACTATGGACTTTGTTGTTGGTTTGCCTCGTACTACTCGAGGGATTGACCCTATTTGGGTGATCATTGATAGGCTGACTAAGTCAACACATTTCTTGTTGGTTCAGACTTCCTACGGGGCAGAGAGGTTAGCTCAGATCTACATTCGTGAGATTATACGGTTGCACGGGGTCCCAGCTTCTATCATTTCAGATCGCGACACTCAGTTCACATCTCAGTTTTAGAGAGCAATACAGAGGGATTTGGGTACGAAGGTTCAGCTTAGTACTGCTTTCCACCCTCAGACAGATGGCCAGTCCGAGAGGACTATTCAGGTCCCGAGGGACATGTTTCAAGCTTGTGTTCTTGACTTTGGAGGTTCATGGGATCAGTTTGTGCCATTGACTGAGTTTGCGTATAAAAATAGCTTTCATTCGAGTATTGGCATGGCACCTTTCGAGGCTTTGTATGGTAGGCGTTGCAGATCGCCCATTGGTTGGTTTGATGGGTTAGAGTCCAGACCGCAGGGTATAAATTTACTTAGAGATTCCTTGGACCGAGTCCATTTGATCCAGGATAGACTTAGAGCAGCCCAGAGTATGAAGAAGAGCTACGGTGATCGTAGACTTCGTGCCTTGGAGTTCAGTGTTGGTGATCTGGTTTTCCTCCGAGTATCGCCTGTGAAGGACGTGATGAGATTTGGTCGGTGGGGGAAGCTTAGCCCCAAGTTTATTGGGTCGTTTGAGATTCTACAGAGGGTTGGTAGTGTTACCTACATATTAACCTTGCCTCTGATGTTTTCAGCTGTTCACCCAGTTTTTCATGTTTCGATATTGTGCCAGTATGTGCCTAATGAGTCTCATGTGTTGCATTGGGATTCGATCCAATTGGATGAGAGTTTATCATTTGTTGAGGAGCTGATAGCTATTCTGGCCAGAGATATCAGAAGGTGGAGATCTAGGGAGATTTCGATTGTGAAAGTACAGTGGAAGCATCATCCGGTCGAGGAGGCTATTTGGGAAACCGAGAGTGAGTTGCGTGCTCAGTATCCGCAGTTCTTCGAGCCTTCAGGTACTCCCTTCTTCTTGACTTTCGAGGACGAAAGTCTTTTTAGTAGTGGATGTTGTGATGACCCTTCTAGTCATCTTTGTGTTTTCCAATTTATTGCATTGTTAGAGCCTTCCTGTTCGGTGCCCTGGTCGTTTGTTTGGTCGTTTTAGTCGTTCGGCTGTTTTAGAGCTTTAAACTTAGAATATTGTTGACTTTAGTCAATATTCTTAGGTAACGTGCTCGTAATTGAATTCTGACAGTTCCTTTAGCTCCGGAGCGATGAGTTTGGTCTAGTTGGACCTTTAGTTGAGGCTTGAGAACGTTCGGTGTGGGTTTGTGTTGTTTTCTCAGTTTCAGGCCATTTAGAGCTGAAAGTGTAACTTCGGGTGACTTTCGATAATCGAAGTGTCGGATTCGAAATCCGATGATTTCATCAGCTCCGGAATGTTTAGTTTGGGCTAGGTAGATGGTTGGTTCGGGTTCCGAGTGAGTCGGACTCATTTTGAGCCTTTGAGTTCCTTTTAGTTAGTGTTGACTTGGGTCAGCATTTCTACGAAATGACCTCGTATGAAAGTTTTGTCAATTTCGTTGAGTTTGGAATGTCGTTTCCACTCTATTAGCATTATTGGTTTTTGAATATTGGTTTCCGATTGTGCGCAGAATACCCCGTCGAGTTTTTTTTAAATTGCAGAAAATTGCAGAAAATCTCTGGAAATTCATTTTTTCCAGCCACTTCTCCTCACTTTTCTCACTCTAAACTCATTTTTCTCTCTACCAAAATTGCTCTTGATCATTTCTAATCCTTGGGGAATCAATTGCTTGTGGATTTTCTGTGTTTTTTCGATTCTTGGTAAGTCATCTTCCCCACTTGTCCTTTTAGCTTCCCTTGGATTTTCTTAATTTCCTCCATTGTTGCTCCTACAAAAGCTTGGAAATTCTTATGTAGTGGTTGTCCCTAGCTCGTGCATGCTTCGTGGAAGTAAAGGATTGTCCGTCTCGGCTTGAAATTCCATCTTTGTGGTAAGTAGTTCTTGCCCAATTTCTGTTTTTATTTTCAAAATTTCCATTCTTTAATCCCCAACTTGGGCAGGCTGTTTTGGTGCCCTTCCCTTGTCCAATTGTTCTCAAATTTGGAGCATGCCTTCTTGGAATCGTTAGGGTCATCGTGGTGTTTTTCATTTTTGGTTTCGGGTTGCAGGCCCGGCGGGCCTACTTTTGACCCGAACATTGACCCGGCTACAATTGTAGTAATATGGGTATCATTAGACTCGTCTTAACATTTTATTCATGAATTTGATAGTTTAATTCTTATTCGTAGCTTCTCGGAGCATCTTGGCCTCAGATATCGTCGTTCCCGCGGCTTGTCATCGGACGACAGGTAGGTTACGACTTAACTCCCTAGACTTCGCATATATCGGGTAAAATTGTACTAGTTGACATCCTTGGATTGGGTTATTAGGTTGGTACCACAGACCTTGACCGCTTTTCCATTATTTATCCTATTTCTTTCCTCCGTTGTGTGTAGTATTCCTATTAGTTAATATATTTATTACCCTTGTGACCCCGTGAGGTCTTGTTGACTCTAGAACATAGAAGGTGGGATTATTGAGAATGTCTGCGAGTCCCGGACATAGAAATATCCTTCTAGGCTGGTTATGCTTGCTGAGTAGGTTCGGAGCCTGTGCAGGGCCGTTAGGTTGATTGTGAGCTGTCGGGCAACTATTTGGGTTGATCATATCATTTTCATGCATATAAAGAGGTTTTTCCATGTTTTATTATGGTTTTTGGCTTAGGACTTATGGAAACTGATTTTCTAAACTTTGCATTGCCCCGAGGGCCCGTTTTTGATGAAATTGGATTTGGAAATGGTTTGACTTGATACGTGGATCTTCTTGCGATAAAAGAAGGTTAAAGATATGGTTTTATCATGTTTTACTACTATTGCAAGACTCGACCAGGTCAGAGTGTTAGCTGAGTTTCCTTACTGATTTGAAATGATATCAGGCTCGGCTGGGTCTTGCATCTGAGATATTTTTACTACTGTTTTAGACCCGATTGTGTCTGGGCACCTGTGGAAGGGTTTTTGAGTCATGTTTTTCACTGTTTTTGTCCTAAACAGGGTCTAGGCATGCATATTTGAGACTTAGCCACTGGCTTGAACCCAGACTCGATTTTGGAGGACACGTTTTGATTCTGAGTTTTAGTATGAGGTCCGGGACCTCCATGGACCTTGCCACTCAGGGCCTAAGGCTTTGGGATGCATGTGCTGGGGGGAAAGGTATACGGTGGAGTATAGGTGTACGGTCTGTGTCCTTCCATGGAACCTGCCTGCTGGCCCCGATCAGCACCGGAGGAGGTACATTCAGAGGTTCTATTTCACCCTGAGGTTTTCATGCATCATATCATTCATTGTTTGAGATACCACCCTTGTTTGCTGTGTGTTGATTGTACGCTCCGGTAGTATGGGATGTCGGAGGGTTTGTTTTCACTTGATTGCGTTCCTCAGTTGAATGGGCGGTCGAGGGACTGTAGGTAGACCCTTGTCACTTTATTCCGATATCGTTCCCTGTTACGGTCGAGTATGAGTGTGATTACTGTAAGGTTGTGAGTTCCTGGATTGAGTTTGTATGACTAGATTGGGTATTAACTCCTGTATGTCGAGCATGTCTACCTTTATTCTTCTCTCCCATTTCCTTATACTTGAGGTTACCGGTATACCGCCCATTGTTATAACTTATTTACATATATACTATTTTGCGAGGATCCCAGGTGCATCGTCCTTACTTTCACCTGTGCCTGTTGCGTGTATGTATTATATTTGCTAGCCTTGTATGTTGCCTTCTGTTGTCTTCCCTCTAGGTTAGTTCCTGTGTACGTTTTCGTTGATTCTGTGACTGTTTGTTTCTACCCTGTCTGTTATTGCTCTTTTACTTTATATGTGCCCAGTCGGACTATGATACCTACTGGGTACCTTATGCTTTGCATTTGGTGCTCACCCTACCCTCTGCATCTTCTGGTGCAAATCCTAGTTTGGGCCATCGCTGATAGAGCGCCAGAGACTCGTGCAAGGTGCGTTCAGATCTTGACTTAGTTTATCTTTTGTATATTTTGTACTCTGTCATTACTCGGAGACAGCTTGTGTATATGTATATTTCTTTTGAACCCTTGTACTCCTTATGTAGTTCGGGATTCTATACGCTATGACACCAGGTTTTGGGTTGGTTTAGTTTTCGCTTTTCATATATGTTATCATTGTTATCTAATTTCTTTATCTTGTTCCCTTGCTTCCGCTATTTTACCTGATCTTTCGGTTAAACTGTTAGAAGGTAGTCCATTACTGATCGTTCTGGGCTACGGGGATTGGTTCGCCTACTGGGGTGTAGATGCCATCATGACCGAGAAATTGGGTCGTGACAATCACATATGCATCCACTATTTTTTCTATTTCATTCAAGTGTCGTCTTCATCAAGCCACCGCTACATCTCACAAATATTTTTTAATTTTATCATCAATTCGATCATTAAGTAACTGGCTCTTCTAAATATAAAAAGACTTGAATACTGTAAAACTGGTTAGCGGCTTCACATCCTGGTTGCTTTCAGCTTTAATCCAATTCTATGAAAAAGATAGAGTTTAGCCAAACAAAAAGCATATATATATATATATATATATATATATATATATATATATATATACATATATATATATATATATATAATAGTTTAGATACAAAAATTTGAATTACAATACAATTTTTAAAGTGTTTCGGTCAAATCGAGGTCGTGAACTTCTTTTGCAAGATAAGTTCTACCCAAATTTTTTGCTCCTGAGTCTTTTACGAATGGGAGGCTTATGAGATAATTTATAAAAAATAATGTAGGAAATTCGGGCCCACCCATAAGGGATGCTTTAAGGCCCATTAGGGTAATGAGTAAACCTTAATTAATTTCTCTATATAAACACATATGGTGTATTATTAGAGATATAGAAAATACTACAATCAGATCCTACGCTTTATTTTTCTCCCATTCAGTTAGGGTTTAGGCTGTGGTATAGGGGTTGCTCCGACACACTGTGACAACCACCGCCGATTAGTAATTCCAACTGTGGTTCATCCTATGCTTCCGCTACGCGAACAACAAGTAAGTTCTCGTATTATGATTTACGCATATTATCTATTTAGTTTAGATTGATTTGATGCATGTATTCCTATATTGGTATCATGAGCCATAGGTTGATTTTCTGGTGTGTAAATATAGAATTACGTTTCTTGTTTTTACACTATTCAATTGGGTATAGTAAATTGATTTAATGACATTGATTTAGAAAAAGTTCTTGAATCAGTAATTAATTTTTTTAATCCGAATTTTTTAAATAAGTTTTTTTTATTTTTCGTTATGAACAAAACAGATCTGTACAGAATTTTTTAACAGATCTGAAAATATTTTTTTTTCTAGAACAGATCTGAAAACAAAAAAAAAATCATTTTTCGTTATGAACGAAACAGATATGTATGAAAAAAATTTAACAGATCTAAAAATGTTTTTTTTGCTAGGACAGATCTGAAAACGTAAAAAAATAAGTTTTTTCGTTTTTCGTCAAGAACGAAACAGATTTGAACGGAATTTTTTTTGAACAGATTTGAAAACAAAAAAAAATAAAAGTTTTTTTCGTTTTTCGTCAAAGAACGAAACAGATCTAAACAAAAAAAAATAACGAACCAGATCTGAAAATTCAAAAAAAAAAAGAAGATTTTTTGGTGTTCTTTTTCGAAACAAATCTAATAAAAAAAAAAGAAAGATTGATTCTTTTTTTTACTTTTTCTTGATATGTCCTCTAACCGACGACCACCATCAATGGACAGTGGCTGCACTTGAAAGCCGTCTCCGGCGCGGCCTTTCAACAAACAAAAAATGAAGCTTCGTGCTTCAATAACAAGATGACAAAAGAGAACGAAAAGAGGAAAAAGTCGAGAGGAAATTTGTTTTCTCAATTTTAGATGAGTTCAGATACCGTAAATTAAAAAAAAAAAGTTTTTTTCCATTCTCCATAGTAGCAGCAACATCTAGAGAAAAAGTAGTTTTTCTCTTTCTAAAACCCTACTTATCCCTATTGACTAAATCAATAATAAAAAAAATTATTTTTCGTTGATAAATGGGCTTTTGTCATAGTGCTTATAAAGACAGAAATAAAGGATATGGGCTTAAAGCCCATTTTCGGTCCAACAGTAATTTGTAATTGGCAGTTTTATTGAAATGGGCTAAAGGCCCATCTAAATAGTTAATTAATTTATTTTTGAGTTTATGGCATAATTATAAATTATAGTTTCCTTAAATAAAATTTCAGATTATAAATTTTAATTCATATGGACTTAATTTTTTTGAAATATAAATTTAGTATTTATATTTAAAATAGTCATAATTAATTTATTATCCCAATTGCTTAATATTTATTATTTTGTTGAGCATGTTTGCATGAATGTTAATTATTTTAACACTAAAATTAATTGTTATTTTGTTTAGCATACTTAAAATGTTAATATGTTTAACATTAAGTTTTATACTTATGTCTTCAACATGCATGGAATGTTAGTTAGTTTAATATTATATTTATTTACTATTTTGATTAATAAGCATGCTTAAAATGTTAAGTTGTTTGACATTAACAAATTTTTTTGACATATTCAAAATGCATGCAATGATATTAATTAGTTTAACATTCTTTTTATATCAATTTGGCATAATATAATGTTAATTAGTTTAACATTATTTAGCTTGAATTGAATAATATGTTAATAAGTAACATTAAGACTTTCATGAAAAAATTTCAAGCATGTAATAAATGTTTATTAGTTGGACATTATTTTTTTATTGGCATGCTTATGACAGTTAATTTGTTTAACTAATGATTCATATGGGATCACAAAATCATAATGGATAAATATGTTGTCCTAAATATGATTAAGATACTTAGCTAAGTAATTGAATAGGTTAATCTTCATAATATTTTAATTATTGGATGATGAGTGGGAACATAGTGAACTCTCGACTTCATAATTAATATATGTGTTTATTATCCTAATCAATTGGTGCATAGTGTCACAATATGTATGAATGTTGAACATCAAACCTTGCGTTGTATATTTTTTTAATGATTCTCATTGCATTTTTTATTTTGTTAAAGAATGACTGCTGCTTCGAAAAACATTGTTGCTGAGCTCAACAAAGGGTTGAAACTCAATGGTGACAATTATGAGACTTGGAGCCTGAAAGTTCAATATGTGCTAGAAGAGCAAGAGGCTCTTGAGGCCATTAATCATGTGCTAAATGAGCCTGAAGATGGCAACACGGCTCAGCATAGCCATGACCGTGAAGTCTATTATGCTTGGAAGAAAAATGACTCCACTGCTCGCATTACGTTGCTAAGCACCTTGGATGATGACATCCTAAGAGAGTTCAAGGATCACCAAAGGGCTATGGAACTTTGGAATGCTTTGAAGAACAGGTTTGGTACTTGTTCCACTGCAAAGCTAAGATCTCTCACGATCAAATTTGACTCATACAAGAAACGCCCAGAACATTCAATGAAAACACATCTGAGGCAGATGAAAAATATGATCGGAGAGTTGAAAGATGTCAGTCATGTGTTGACTGACGAACAATAGATCCAAGCAGTAATACATTCTTTACCTAGTTCTTGGGATCATATGAAAATGCATTTGACCCATAATGAGAGAATCACAACTCTAGAAGATGTTCGGAGGCACCTTGAGTTAGAAGAGGAAAGGCTTCAGGCTGCAAATCCAATAGCTGAGTAGCATATGGCAACAACCTCTAAATTCAATAACGATTCAAAGAGAAAGAACTGGGGAAAGAAGAGAGGGCCATCTCAGCCTCAGCCAGCTCAACCTGCTAAGAAAGCAAAGACTCAAAATGGCAAGAACAAACGTCCCAAACATGTCAAGATTGCTAAAGTGAAATGCTTCAATTGTGACAAAAAAGGTCACTATGTCAGAGACTGCTCTGAGCCTCCTAGAAAGGTATTTCATAAAATTTGAATTAGTGAACTTTGTGTTTCTAGTTCTGTTTTACTAACTGAATCTAATCATTTGTGAATTGTAGACTCAGGAGCAACGGACCACATAGCATGGGAGCGTACTGCCTTTGTTTAATTTTGACGAGTATCACGTAGAGCAAAGTGGGTGTATGTGGGCAACAACAATAGAGTTGTTGTTGAAGGAATCGGCACATGCAAGTTAGTCATGCGTGGAGGTCGAATCTTGATGCTACATGATGTCCTCTATGCACCAATGATTCGTCGGAATATTATTTCAGTCTCTGTTTTGCTTAAGTTAGGATATGATTTATTCTTTCTTGACAATTTCATTAAGTTGACTTTTGGATCAACTTTATTTGGTTTTGATTATTTGACTGGAGGTTTATTTATTATGGATTTGAATTTTAATTCACTTAATAATAATATCTGTTTTTCAACATTTGCTTCTTTAAATAAATACGATTGTGATGTAAACGTATGGCATGCTAGACTTGGTCATATTGACCAACATAGAATGCAACGGCTAGGGAAACAAGGTTTGCTTACCGGCATTGCACATCTGGAATTGTCCACTTGTGAAAATTGTCTAGATGGAAAATCTGCAAGGAAACCTTTCGGTAAAGTGACTAGAGCCGAATATCGTTTGCAATTAGTCCATTCAGACATCTGTGGCCCTATGAGTGTTAGGGCCAGGCATGGAGCAAGTTATTTCATTACATTTATCGATGATTTCACCCATTTCAGAATAGTGTTGTATCTAATGGTGTTACCATGATGAATGAAGATCATTGCGTTTATACCAAAAGATCAAGAAATAAACTTGTAATTTTGATATTGTATGTAGATGACATACTTATAGCTGGAAATGATATGGAGTTCATAACCGAGATTAAGTCTTGGTTGTCATCTCAATTTGAGATGAAAGATATGGGTGAAGCTGCATATATTCTTGGAGTTAAGATTTCAAGAGATCGTCCAAAGAAACTATTGTATCTCTCTCAAGAGAATTATATTAGAAAAGTTCTTGAACGATTTAATATGCAAAATAGTAGCTCCGTTGACACTCATATTAGTAAAGGCCAATCCTTGAGCAATCAAATGTGTACTAAGACTCTTGAAGAGAAAGAAAGAATAGACCGAGTTCCTTATAGAAGCGCAACTGGAAGTCTAATGTACGCTATGGTGTGTACTATACCTGTTATTTCTCAAGCAGTTGGCTTGGTAAGTAGATATCAAACCGACCCAGGTTTAACACATTGGCAAGCAGTAAAGAGAATCATGAGATATCTGAAAGGGACAACTGACTATGCACTTTGTTACCAAGGCAACAAAGATCTGTGATTAGTTGGATACAGTGATACTGATCATGAAGGAGATCTAGATGAGAGGAAGTCTACTTCAGGATATATTTTCTTACTCAGTGATGGCGCCATATCATAGAGTAGTAAGAAACAATCATGTATATCGCTATTTATGATGGAAGCCGAATATGTGGCTCTCGTATCAGCAACACAAGAAGCTGTTTGGTTGAAGAAGTTCTTGGAACACATATTGAATATCGCAGAAAATACTGAATCAGTGTTAGTCTACTGTGATAGTGAGGCTACTATATCCTCTACTAAGGACCCTAAGTTTTATTGTAAAACCAAACACATAGATATCAAGTATAACTATGCGAGAGACATGGTTAGACGCAAGGTAGTGAACGTGAAATATGTTTCTACACAAGATATGTTGGCAGATCCATTGACAAAGCCTTTGTCTAGAGATGCATTTGTGAGGCACACGAGGTCTCAAGGCTTGCGTAGATTCTAAGATATTTCATTTTGTATTTTATATTCCCATGTTCACAAGACTGATGTTCTTTAATTATCAATAAAGTTGATTTACATACATACATATTCTAATTGTTGAATGTTATTCTTTATTCATTTATTTTGATGAGTATGTCGAGTAGACAGAGGTTAGCCTTCTCACACAGGTAACCGCCTCCTAGTCTTACTAATGAATGGATATGAGACTGGACTTTAAGCAAAATTATCAAATGGATAATTTGAGAGCTATAAGCTTAAAATCATGAAAGTCGCTTGAATAATGACCCAAGGTCGTTAAAGTGAAAAATATTCACCTAGTCTACTTAATGAGCCAGATGTGAGTTAAAATGATAATGTAGATCTAAGAACTCAAATTTAGATACATAAGGTGTCTAGGTATCATCTGTACAGCATTCTGTTAGAGACAAAGACATACGCTCCATGAGAAAGGAGAAAATATTGTAGCACGTGTTTCATACCATTTGTGCTAATGTCGACCAAATGGGTTAAACATAAGTTCATTCTCAACTTATTGTAGTGTGAGACCCAGAGCTTTTAAGATGGCTCAAGATTTGTGCCCTTAGTAACTCTAATCAGATACTTGAGACTTAGTTTGATGTAGCTATCTTAGTGTACTTCTAAATGACTATGCACACAGATTCAGTTTGGCGGAGCACATCTAGTAAAGCAGTTAGACTAATGTTAAGAGAATTGTGAGAAGAGGAAGATCATTAATGGAATTTCATTGATTTGTGTTCACTGGTGCACCGGTTATGACTTATGAGTTATAATTGTGAATACAAGAAATAATGACATATGATATTTGAGATTATATCAAATGTGGTTCATATGATCTGGGGTACTGCATACTTTATGATCTATTTGCAGGTTTGCCCTCAACGAGAGGCTATATACTCCTAACAGATGTATAGCACTAAGCTCTCACAGTATGCTGGTCACACGGTCTACTTCCCTGTATGAATGATTGTGGAGATAAAAAGAGAATTTGTTTCTCAAATTAGAAAAGCACTCCCATTATGTGTGAGTGGGAGATGTAGGAAATTTGGGCCCACCCATAAGGTGTGCTTTAAGGCCCATTAGGGTAATTAGTAAACCCTAATTAATTTCTCTATATAAACACATATGGTGTATTATTAGAGATATAGAAAATACTACAATCAGATCCTATGCTTTATTTTTCTCCCATTCAGTTAGGGTTTAGGCTGTGGTATAGGGGTTGCTCGGACACACTGTGACAACCACCACCGACCGGTAATTCCAACTGTGGTTCATCCTACGCTTCCCCTTCTGCTATGCGAACAACAAGTAAGTTCTCGTATTATGGTTTACGCATATTATCTATTTAGTTTAGACTGATATGATGCATGTATTCCTACACGAACAATACAATTAAACCTAATCTTTATAGAAAAAATAGCAGATAACAACATAATAGAAATTACAACAAAGCAATACGATAATCGAGATATCAAAATAATATGATTAAACCTAACCTTTACACAAATTTCTCAAAGACCAATTGAACATTCATCTATCACCTGTATTAAATAGAAAAACAACAGATAGAAATAAAATAAAAATTAGAACAAAATAATACGATAATCGAGATATCAAAAAATATGTTTAAACCTAATCTTTATAAAAAAAAATACCAAAATTCTGTTAAGCAAGATATCAAGAAGAACAAAACCTTAAATCAAGAACAGACCAACTCACAAGACTGCCATAAAATAGAAATTACAATAAAATAATATGATAATCAAGATATCAGAACAATACAATTAAACCTAATCTTTACACGAATTTCTCAAAGTCTGACCAAACAAAATAATATGATAATCGATATGTCAGAACAATATGATTAAACTTAACCTTTACACAAATTTCTCAAAGTTTGATCGAACATTCATCTATATCACCTGTATAAAACAGAAAAACAACATATATTAACAAAATAAAAATTATAATACAATAATTGAGATATCAAAATAATATGAATAAACCTAATCTTTACACAAAAAGCCACCAAAATTTCGTTAAGCAATATATCAACAAGAACAAAACCTTAAACCAAGAACAGACCAACTCATAAGACTGCCACAGGAAGAGGCTAAAACGCAGCTTACTGTAAAACAACATTCTGATACAACCTTAGGAGAACCACACCCCAAAAGCTATCTATTAAGGTGGGAAGAGCCCAAGGTTATATAAGCCCCACAACAGTTCCCCATATAACCGATGTGGGACATTTTGCAATAGGATCATAACAAACCACCACGCTCCGCATCCGTCGTCCTCGATGGCTCCACTCTTTGTAGCTTTCACTCTACTTGTGTAGGTAGCTCTTTCCCAGGTAGCCCTTTTCAAGTCAGGTGCCCAGGCACCTCGACGGCTGTGCGCTAGACATTACTAGCCCTGGTCGAACACTGCCATACCGACGTCACCATCCCAGGCACGGTGGGCACGGAGGGTGATGGGTGGCTCTGATACCATTGATACAACCTTAGGAGAACCACACCCCAAAATCTAGCTATTAAGGTGGGAGAACCCAAGGTTATATAAGCCCCATAACAGTTCCCCATATAACTAATGTGGGACTTTTTGCAATAGGATCATAACAAACCACCACGCTCCACATACGTCATCCTCGACGGCTCCACTCTGGTAGCTTTCACTCTACTTGTGTAGGTAGCTCTTTCCCAGGTAGCCCTTTTCAAGTTAGGTGCCCAGGTGCCTCGATGGTTGTGCGCTAGACATTGCTAGCCCCAACCGAACACTGCCATACCAGCGTCACCATCCCAGACACGGTGGGCACGGAGGGTGATGGGTGGCTCTGATACCATTGATACAACCTTAGGAGAACCACACCCCAAAAGCTAGCTATTAAGGTGGGAGAGCCCAAGGTTATATAAGCCCCACAACAGTTTGCCATATAAGCGATGTGGGACTTTTTGCAATAGGATCATAACACATTCAAAGTCTAATGACAAAGTTTAAACAGAGAAGAGATTGTTGAGTAGAAAACAAAACAATTTACAAATAAAATAGTACCAAAAACAAATCTTTATAGCACTTGATCCAGGATTCTTTTACCTACGAAAGTTTTCTATTTTTCCAAAAATATGTCAAACGTATGTGATTTGTATTAGGATACAATTTATTCAATTTCAAAGCCTTCAATTTTTGGATAATAATTAAATGATTTTTTTGAGAAAAGTAGTAAAAAGATGATTTTTTCTAAAGGAGAGACTTTTAATGAAGGGAAAAAGGTTCAAATCACATAATAAAATCCTTCACACTTTTAATATAATATAGATAGACTAGTTTAGAGTACGTGCGTTGCACGTGAGTTTTACGTTTATTAAAAAAAGTGCATAAAATAGAGAATAATAATAATTTATGTGTAATGCCAATTGACACTGAAATCTATGTAACATTCATTTAAATATAAATATAAATATTACTATACTACATTGACACAATATTTAATTTCATATAATTAAATATGTGATGACCCCTCTGGTCATCTTCGTGTTTACGCTTTCTTTGTACTGTTAGAGCTTTCCTGTAGTGGCCCCAAGTCATTTATGACTTGCTGGGACCAGTAGTTCGGTGCTCTAGTCGTTCGTTTGGTCATTTGCATGTTTTAGAGCCTAAACTTAGAATATCATTGACTTTAGTCAACATTCTTGGTAAACGTACTCGGAATCAAATTCTGATGGTTCTGTTAGCTCCGGAGCATGGATTTTGGTCTAGATGGACCCTTGGTCGGGTTTTGGTCGCTTTAGGTTCTGTTTTGTCTTGATTTTTATGTTTTAGCTAAGTTGAACTTGAAAGTTTGACTTTGGTCAACATTCAGAGAAGAAGGTCTCGGATGGAAATTCTGACAATGTTGTAGCTCTGGAATGTTGACTTTGGGCTAGAGGGACCTTTGGTTCGAGTACCGAGGCTTCCGGACACATTTTAGGCCTTGGTGTTCCATTTTGGAAGTTTGGCCAAAGTTGGTTCTTGGGTGTGGGGCCTAATTTTTATGCTATCGACCTCCGTTGGGATTTTCGTTGATTCCGTTGAGTCTGAAATGCCATTTTTAGTCAAATAACTCTGCTCATTTGTGTTTGCGGGACCCCGGATGTGTTCCCGAGGGTCCGTCTGGGAAAATTCTAAGTTGAGGTTTGTTGTTGGCAGCTGGTGCTATCATGGAACTAGCATAGCCTTCACGTACACAGTGGCCGCCCATATTTGCATAGGCATATGCCAGTCGCCCCTCTGCCTTGCCTTCGCCTAGGCGTTCCCTGGGCTGCGCTCGCAGGCCCGTGTACGCGGTAGCCTGGCCGCATTCGCGCAAGGCAGGCGCTTGACCTGGCCAGGTCTTGGACTTTGCATGCGCGCCGGCTGCCCGCGTTTGCATGCCCGCATAGGTGGTGGCTTGTCGCGTTTGCATAGGCACGCCTGACAGCCTATAAGTTGTTCTTTCTTCTTCTTTCTTCATTGTTAAAACCCAACTCGTTTTCTTCCATTGTTACCAGCTCTAAACTTCACTTTGCTCCACTTTTTGACCACCAAATTCCTGGGGTGAATCCACCATTTTTTTGTGGTCATTTTCACGCCACTTAATCAGATAAGCTGTTACTAATTTCTGAATTTTCATTCTTTGATTTCTCTCCATTGTTGTGAATTCTTGGAGCTCGAAAATTGTTGTAGATTCTTCTCTCGCATGAAGTTGCCTGCTTCGTGGACTCATTCAATTCATATCCTTGGCTTAATTCTCTAGTGTGGTAAGTGCTCCAAGTTAAATTTACGATTTTATTTATAAATTTCCCTCTTTGAGTTCTTGACCTTTCGGGGCTGTTTTAGCTCGAAATCCTTGCCCAATTTCCTTGATTTTCCAGGCGTGTACTCCCATGGTCATGGCGATCACATTGTGCGCTTTCGTTTTTAGTTTTGGGTTGCGGGGCCCAAGGACCTGTCGGTGACCCGAATTTTAGCCCGACTATTTCTATAGCATTATAGGTATCATTAGACTCATCTTGATGTGTTATTTATGTTTTTGATAGTTTGACTATCATTCAGGGTCTCTCGGAGCGATTCAGACTTGGATATCATTGTACCAGTAGCTTGTCGTCGAACGACAGGTGGATTATGGTTTAAACTCTTTAGACTTCGCATATATAGGATAAAATTGTATTAATGGGCATCCTTGGATTGAGTTTACTAGTTGGTACCACAGACCTTGACCGTTTTATTCATGTCTGATTCCTTTCTTCCTTCGATGGTTGTAGTATTTGCAATAGATTACCCTTGTGGTCCTGTGAGGCCACATATTGACTCTGGAATATAGATGGTGGGAAATTGGGAATGCTCGTGACTCCCAGACATTGTTATTATTATTATAGCGCTGGCTATCTGTACTATAGAACGATTGGAGCTTGTGCAGGGCCGATAGGTTGATTGTGAGCCCTTGGGATATTGATTGCGATTGAGCATGCCATTATCATGCATATAAAAGGATTTTCTTCATGATTTTACTACAATTTTGGCTTCGGTCCTTCTATTGATGTTTTCTAAATCTTGCATGGCTCGTGGGGCCTATTTTCGGTAAAATTGATTATGAAATGATTTGGTATCATCTTAATGGATCTTCTTGGGGTAAGAAAAGTTAAAAGAAAGATTTGTTACAGTTTTACTATGATATATTAGACCGGTTGAACCGAGGTGCTAGATTGACCCTGTTATGGATGAGAAATGATATTAGACTCGGTAAAGTCGAGCATCGAACTTAAGTTACTACTGTTTTAGACCCGGATACGCCTGGGCACCCTTGTAGGGGGTTTATGAGACTTATTTCATTGATTTAGACCTGGATAGAATTCAGGCATGCATTTTGAGCATTTGAGTTCTAGTTTGGATCTGGTGGCACTCCGCACTGATATTTTGAGGTTAGAGTGTAGTATGTGGTCTACGAGTAGACCTCCATGGACCCTGTCATTCTGGACCAAGTGCTACGGCAAAAGGGTGACAAGGGTAGGGGTGTACAGCAGAGTAGATGTACTCGGGAGAAGTCCTTCCATGGATCCCGCCTTTATTGGACCTTTGGGGCACAGGAGGGGGTAACATACTGACACTACGGTTACACTTGGTTTGGCATATCATAGCATATCATTCATTTGTGTGAGGTTCCACCCTTGTTTGTTGTTTGTTAATTGTACGCTCCGCTAGTATGGGTTAGCGGAGGGTTTGTCTTCACTTTCTTGTATTCCTTGGGTGTATGGGCGCCCGTGGGATTATACTTTGACTTATTGTTATTATATCACGGTATTGGTTCCTGTTATGGTTTCTAGTGAGATTGGAGATTGTTAAGATTGCTTTTGGGCTTTTAACTGTTGGATTATGACTTGAGATTAGTATGTCTATTTGGGGTTATCGTATCTTGTATTCAAGTATGATTATCATTATCTTTTCTCTCCTTTTCTATCCATTTGAGGTTACTAGTATACCGCCTACTTTCTAAACTCTTCTTTATATACTTATTATTGCGAGAATCTCGGGTATGTGTTTCTTTCTTTCGCATATGATTGTGTTATAGTAGCTAGCCATGTATGTTGTTCCTGTTTGTATTTATTCCGTGCTAGCTTCCGTGTGCTTATTCTTTGCCTTCTGTGACTACTTGTTTCTATTCTGCTTGTTACTGCTCTTTTATCTTATATGTGCCCAGTCGGCCTATTATACCTACTGGGTACCGGTTGCTTTGCAATTGGTGCTCATACTACACTCTGCATCTTCTGGTGCAGATCCTAGTGTGGGCCATCGCTGCTAGATCGTGGGATTCGTGCTTGGAGATCTTTTGGACTATCTAGACTGAGGGTGAGCTCTTTGCGACCAGAGCTTAGCTTTAGTTTATCTCCTGTATCATGTACTCTGTTACTACTCGGAGACAGTTGTGTATATATTATTTTAGATGCTTTGTACTTCTTATATGTAGTTCCGGCTCTATACTATGATATCAGGTTTTGGGGTTTGGTTTAGCTTCTGCATATGTATATATATTCCTGTTATCTATCTTTTCATCTTGTTCCTTTGCTTTCGCTTGATTATATCATTTCTTCCGCTTAAATGTTAACTAGTAGCACATTACTAACCGTTTCGGCCTATGGGGATTGGTTCGCCTACTGGAGGGTTGTAAGTGTCATCATGACCGAGAAATCGGATCGTGACAAAATATTCATCAAACGTGCATAACAATTTTAAATAATAAGTGAGATCTCTTTATTTTAGGAAAAGAAACATTCAAAAAAGGTTCAACATGTTCCAATATTTGGATCCAAAGAAAGGTAGCATGAAAAATTTGGAGGTAAGAAAAGTTAATAAAATACCTAGGACATTGATGACATAATCTTTTTAAAATGAAGCACTTTCAGATCCTTCAAAAATCTTATCAACTCATTCAAACTGCTAGGAGCACCTTTCAAACTGTAGAAAAGAGAAGAAAGCAAAAACGAGGTCAGTTGAGCACCTATTTGGGGAAATAGAGTTTACTTCTAAACAAGTTTTGAAATTCTAAAAAGTTAATTTTCCTTTCCGTATTCATGCACACACGAAAAAACAAAACCTACCAATATTAATTCTTCTTCCCAATAAATTTAGGAGGCTGCATTAATTTTTCTAATACGTCTTACTATATTATAAAGACATACGCATAAGTGATTACCTGAAATGAGGGAAACTCCAAGACAACCTGCTACAACCAAATTGTAACCTGAAGACCCCACCCCCCAACCCCACTAGCTTCTGCTTACACATAAATAATGAAAGAATAAAGTTAAACAACACAAGGTACATATACAAAAGAACTGCATATTTATATTTTGTAATTTGCGTGTAGGAAGCTATCATAAGGTGTTCCCTTGAGTGCCTTTTCAACATCACTCCAATTTTCAACTTTCATAAGCTTTCATAAGGTGTATCTTCACGTGATGACTATGGAGGTCCATTCTTGAAACATTCAGGAAATCTTGCACATCATTCAGCATAATCTAATTTTTTATTATGTCCTCATAGAACAACATTGTATGTCGAGTGCTTTTGATGTACTCCAAAGCGTTAGCAGCAATGCCTTGTATTTGCTTTAGGTTAGCGATCAACGTGGTTGTGTTTATTGTAGGCTTGTAACTTGCAAGAATCTCGTCCTCATTGGGAGAATGCACATGAGACTTGTGAGTTCGTCTAACAACTAAAAATGACAAACTAAAGAGGAATGATAATTTTCTTATTGTGCATAAACAGGGATATTTTAAGATTACCTGGGAGCGAAATATATACTATAAATGTCTTACGCATTGGAATCATCAGATTCAGGACTATTGCAGTAGACATCATCTTCATGAAACTGTACAATGGAAAAGGGCTAGCAATGTCCTCGTTAGTGTTGGTATCATTCTTCGCAGTATAATGGTCATAAACACAACATTTGAAGGTGCTTGTTTCGACATGTAATTATGAATCTCTGACTCAATTTCTTCAACAACACTTGGCATGACTTATCGTAAAAGAGGCAAATATTGGGACATAATCTTGTGATCTCCGAGCTCGATGGTCTCCTCCTGCACTTCATGGCTTTTTTCTTCAGCATCAATACGAATAACATCATATAGTCGACAAATCTCATTCAGCTCTTCATTGTGCATTAGTTCTCTCTTTTCTTTTCCGCTTTTCGATATTTGCTCAAATAGGGCATTTTTTGACAAATCCTCTTGTTTTTGCTTTGCCTTGGCAAGAAGTTGATTTTGTATCTTTTTTGTCCTAAAGCTTTGCCTTATCTCAGATTTCTCTTTGACTTCTTAAGAATTTGCTCCTTGGTCACTTCCTAGCTACTAGCCTTCTTACCCGTTCGACCAGCCTTTATTTTACTTTTTGGGATAAAAAATGTGGCCGACTCTCGGCGACTGCAGCCATCTACACCTACACCAATGTTATGACTTATTCACCTTTTTTATATATCCCTTTTTCCGTGTTGTTTTAACCTAACTGGACTTATTCTTATTTTTTCCTTTTTTATCATGTCAATTTTTTCCTAAAAATAATTAAATAATAATTAAAAGAAAATAGTAAAAAGACGATTATATCTAAAACATAGTCTTGTCATGAAGGACAAAAAATTTAAATCACATTATAAGGTCTTTCACACTTTTAATATAATATAAATATAGATATAAATATACTTATTTATGAATATACCCTATGGAGGTTATAAGTGTGGAATTTCATAGTATAGGGGGTGCAAGTGTTCAATTTTAAAATACAGGAGATATAATCGAAACAGATTAAAATTACAAGGTTGTTTAGCGTAATTAACCCTTTTTAAAATTACATAAAAGTATTATACATCACAATTTTTAGGGTAACTTACATAAAACACACATCTTTGGGAGCTAATTACTCTTTTTCCCACCTCACTTCGCTCGGATACATAGCCCCAAAGCGTGATACATCGCCTCACCTCTGGATATTTACCTTTGATACATCGGGGTGATGTATCACGAGGTGAGGCGATGTATCATGACCTGGAGCGATATATCAGAGTGTTTACATGTGGTATATTAAGTAATTAAAATAAAGTAGTGAGAGAGTTAATAAATATGATAAGGAGGTATGTCTCTTTTGGTAGTTTAATCCAATTTTTAATTAAAAAATGGTTAACTCTCCAATTAGTAGTACTATCATTTTTTCTTCCTAATTAGTAATAATATCATTCTATTATATTGTTGAGTAGAAAGAGTATTACTACTATATATAAGAGGGTACACCAGGCAGCTTAAGCAAACCGTTCTTGGACGACATGTTTGCTTGAGCTGTCTGCTGGCAGGCTTCACTTCAAAAAAATTAATATTTTTTCCGTTTTAATTTATTTATCTTATTTTTTATTTTAATTTGTTATATATTTGATTAAAATATTATGTTATATATTTGATAATTACGTAAAAGATATTATAATCGCAATAATTGACAACTTAAAATATTCATCAAAAAAATTTGGTTGACTCTCGAAATTCTATTAGTGACACATAAATTGGGACAGAAAGAATAACACAATAATTAATAGATAAAAATATTTAAAAATTATATAAGAAATTCGGTTCACTGTCAAAATTTTATTTGTGCCATGTAAATTGGATCAGAGGAAGTAACATATATTATTTGAAAATAACGTAAAAAGTATAATAAATCACATTAATTAAAAAAATGTATAATAAATTTAGTGACTTTTCAAATTTTATCTATATAACATATATTGGGCCAGTACTGACACGGGCTGCTGTATCTAGTTATCTTAATATTCCAATGGCTTTTCATGAGATAGCAACTCCTTAGATTCTCTTATTTAATAAGCCACAAAGGAAAGGAGCTTAGGGTTGTCCTCTGTGCTTGTAAGGTTAGAATTGTCATTTTGCCATAAAGCACCCGTGGCATTAGCCTTAGCACTTAGCAGCAAAGCAGTGACTTCTCTTAAAAAGTCTGGGTCCCGCTTAAGTTATATCATTAATGTCCTCCATTTGCAGCCATTTTGCAAAGCTTTAAAAAAGAGCTTACAATTCATGCTTTAATTTAGCCAGTCTTATAATATTTTTTTATAGTTTATTTATTTAAGAAAATAATAAATTGTGTAAAGTGGCGATTTTGATGGCATACAAAATTGGATCCCACTTGAGTTTCATATTTGACACAACGTATTTTTTTCATTATAATTATTATGAAAAAATTATAATTTATAATATATATTTTTATAATTTTTGAACATCTAAATTTTAATTTAATATCAAAGATTGATCAAACTCACTCTCAAAAAACAAACGTGACAAGTAAAAGTGAAGAGTATATAATAATAAAGTATATTAAAAGTAATATTTGTGATCAAATTAATTAAACGTGTTTACAATTAATAAAATAAATTACTCTGTTATTTATTGTAATATTTGATATTTTAAAAAAACTAAAATAAGTATTAGATTATTAAAAAGATATTAACAATAATTTAAAGGAAAAAGGGTCAAATTTACCCCTCTACTTTAGTTTGTTGGTCAAATTTTTCCTTCGTAAATATAACCTCAAAGTATGACAAAGGGCAAGTTTGACTAATAAACTAAAGTAGAGGGGTAAATTTGACCCTTTTCCCTAATTTAAAAGGTCATTAAAAATTATATAAATAAGTATTATAAATTATAATAATTAATAAGTTAAAATATTTAAATATATATATATAAAAAGAAATTATTGATTCTCAAAATTTTATCAGTGTCATATAAATTAAGACAATAAAAACAACATATATTGGGCTAGTACACAACACGGGCTATCGATAACTAGTATTATGATAAGATTGAATAAGCAAGAAGTAGGGTATTAACATGCCTGCTTCTGCTGCTTGTTTATTCATTTATGGGCCAATCTTTATTTTAATTTATTGTCTTTTTTCAAATCTATTATATATTCAAAAAATACGCAAAAAGATGAATCACAATAACTAACAATTTTAAATAATTGAAAAACATAAAAAAAAAATTGATTGACTCTCGAAATTTTATCAGTGCTACATAAATTGGGATAAAGAAAGTAACATATATTATTTAAAAATAATGTAAAAAGTGCTATAAATCACAATAATTAATAATTTAAAATATATAAAGACATAAAATTTAATTGACTCCAAATATTGTTATGTCGCATAAATTGGAATAAATTACATAGAAACTACTATAAATCACAATAACTAACAACTTAAAATATTCTAAAAACTATATAAACAAATTGAGGTGGCTCTCCAAATTCTATCAGTGACACATAAATTGAAACATAGAGAGTAACGTATATTATCTGAAAATTTTGTAAAAAAAAGTATTATAATTCACAATAATTAACAACTTAAGATATTTAAAACCTGTAAAAATTATATATATATATATGTATCCTCTTATATAATAAGAGGCAGTTGGGGGAGCTAGCAAGCACCTCCCCGTCAACGTGCGTGCTTGTTGATGGGGTGTTTCGGTAATTTTAGTTATTTTATTTGTTTTTCATTTTTCAGCCGCACAACTCCGTCGACGTGTCTGCTTTAGTTGCCTGCTTCAGCAGGGGTATTCAGTTGGGGGAGCTAGCAGGCACCTCCTCGTCAACGTGCCTGCTTGTTGACAGAGGTGTTTCGATAATTTTAGTTATTTTATTTGTTTTTCATTTTTTAGCCACGCAACTCCGCCGACGTGTTTGTTTTACTGCTTGCTAAAGCAGGGTTATTTTCGAAGAAAAGAAAAGTTCTCTTTGAAATTTAAAATCATTTAATCAACACAAATATATATAACTTATTTTAGATTAAAATTTTAAAATTATTTAATCAATATCATTTAAAATTTATCAATATTAATAATATTTATCAAATATTTATTTTTACACTTAGATGATTTACTATCATACAAATATATATAACTTATTATAGATTAAAAATTTAAAATCATTTAATCAATACTATTTAAAAAATAACTTTATGAATAAATATTGGGCCTGTGCACAACACAGACTCTTTGTCACTAGTATATATACAAAGAGAGAGTGCTTCTCCCTCCACTTCTCCATATTATTGATCTATCAAAATGAGCATAAAACATAAAAAATATGTTCTCTCAGAATTCACACTATAGCATACAAGGAGAAATGAAACAATTATAAACTTGTATTTGGACAGAGCCAAAACAGCAAACAAATGTTCTAAAGCTCATTCGCAACTATAGCAAGCAAATGGTTAAGCATGTATAGAAAACTGTCATTAGTTTTCATTAAACTCTACTGGGGGCATAAAATACCAGCTTCTTTCACCAGCTTCTCAGTCAATGCTGAAAGTCGTGCCATCTCTGTATAGACTTCAGCAAGACACTCAACACTGCTAGCGACATTTGCTGCAGTTTCTGGGCTGTCAACCAACAAAAGGCTGTTATCGTAGTCAGCCTCGACGGTCAAACTAGCTTTATTCAAAAGGTCACGGCTCAGTTCAGCAAGTTTCTGGAGAGCATTGGTTGTAGCTTCAACTTCCAATTGAGCTGTCCCGAGTTGGAGCTTTTCAATTGCGAAATCTCCAGTACTCTTTTCACCAGTTCTTTCCTGTGTCAAAGCATAAAGTTGCCTCAGGTCATCCGCGTCACGAGTTATTTCCTTCGTTTTATTTATTACTTCTTCCCTATCATTTAACTTTTGACGAACCATTTTGAGCTCCTCCTCTTTGAGGTTAAGAGCCCTTTGTGCTGCAAGAGCTTCCATTTCCCTACTCCTCAGGCTTTCTCTGGTTAACTCAAGTTCATTTTCAAGCTGGTTCTTTTGCCACCTAAAAATATCAGTTGGTTTCTCCACCAGCTGAGATGACCACATCTCATCAGCGTGACTGAGTGCACTCAACACGTCATCCTTAACAGAAATAACCAATTTGTTAGTCAGGTCTACTATATGTTCCACAACGGTCTCAGCTTCTGAATATTTCATTTTTGTATCATTTAACTCAAGTTGCAGTATCTGCATGGATGCCTCTTTTTCTTTCAACATACTTGTTGCCTGAATAAGTTGCACTTCTTGACTGCTCATGAGCACCCTCAGCTCAGCTATTTCCTGATTTAGTTCATCTAACGTCTTTCTTGAATCAAGAAGTTCCTTATCTTTTTCTTCCAACATCAGCTGAAGAGAAGCGCACTCAAACTTCAAGTGCTGAATCTCTAATCTAGCATCTACTAGCTCTGACTCTTTAACCTGAAGAAGATTCTGTGTTTCTCCAAACTCTGCACTCTTACGTTCAAGCTCCTCTTGGAGAGCAGATTTTTCATTCATAGCTGCTTGCAGAGAAGATTTCTTAATATTCAATTCATTCTGCAACTGCTCAACGAGCTCCTTTTCCATAGATAAATCCCTTTCAAGTTCTTTGTTTCGAGCTTCAGCAACCGTAAGTTTCACTTTCTCATTCTCTACCTCATTTTGAGCTTCTTTCAAACTTGTCATGTAAGACATAACACTTCTTCTTTGCTCTTCAAGTTCTTGGAGACGCTCTTCTAACAGGTTTTCCTGCTCTTCCATTTTCTTTCTAGAGGATGTCAAAGCACTCTGAGATGAGACTAACTCAGACCTTACATCAGCAAGTAGCTTCTTCACTCTTCTGAAATCCTCAAGGGACCGATTTGCTTCTCCACCATATTTGGATGTTTCCTCTTCCAATTTCTTCATTTCTTGCTTTGCTATGAGCCAATCCATTGCCTGCTTCTCCAAATTGGATTTGGAAACTTTAAGTTTCTCTTCTTCAGTTTTCTGCATTGTCGAGATGACTTCTAGCTCTTTCTCTTTCTCTTGAATTTCTATTCGGAGATTTTGTAGTTCAACCTCCTGTCTTTGAACTACTTCATTTGCTGTATCAAGTAGCTCAGCCTTGGTTCTGAGTTCTGATTCAGTGTTAGCGGTTTCATCGCTTTTATTCTTCAACTCATCCTTCATTTTAATTATTTCATCTGCTTTCAAATCTAAGGCTGTTTGCGCAGCAGATATCTCCTGATTTATCTCGTTTAGACGAAACTTCAGATCTTCAATTTCCGCAGCTTGAGATGCTAAGGTAAGATTAGCCTGCTTTAGCTCAATTTCCAGTTTTTCCTGCCTTGAACTAGCAGCTGCAATCTCTTCCACACGTTGCTCCAATTCTAACTTTGCACGGTTTAATCTATTGTACTCCATCAATACTTTTCTCTCTGTATTTTGAATATCATCTTCCTTCTCTTTCAAGGCAATAAGAACATCCTGCAAATCAGACTCTAGCTTGCCAAGATTCAGTCCCAGCTCAGCAACCTGAGGAAGATAAGGATTTCTGCCAATCTGTTG
The DNA here is from genome assembly GCA_003996215.1 of Jaltomata sinuosa. NCBI lineage: Eukaryota > Viridiplantae > Streptophyta > Magnoliopsida > Solanales > Solanaceae > Jaltomata > Jaltomata sinuosa. The sequence goes on from QJPP01007280.1 coordinate 52,275, forward strand.
TTCTAGTTTCTGGGTCTGGGCAAACAACCTCCCGAGAAGAACCCTTGCAGGCTCAGTTGCTTCATTGCCGTTGATATTTGATTTCCTGTTATCCAAGACTGACCTGACAATTCTTGAGGAAGAACCTCGTCCATGATGAGCTGTCATAAGCACTAATCTCTTCTTCCATTCGGGCCTCACAAAACAGAACTGTACACAAGCAGATGTCAGTAATTACACCACAATATCATCAACTGTAGAGCTTCCTACTTTTAAGAAAGACAAACCGGTCATTTATTACTTGGGACTCCCAGCAGAATTCATATAGTAGTATTAACAAACCAGTGATAAGCAAGCGAAGATGTATTATAAAAAAAAAGGCACAATAGGAGAAGAATTCATATGCAGAAATTCAAATTGGTAGTATCATATGGGTAAGATAACTGAATTAGTTTTACTCCTTAGTACAGTGTATTTCTCCAGTATATTGCACTTGAGGCTAGTCAAATCCTATGATATGCAAGCAAGAGGCTCGTAGTTAATCTATTAATTTTTCTTCTTTAGCTTCCCCTATTTTTCCTTTGTAAGACCAGGTGAAATTAATCAACAAGGAAAACGTTGATATATTTCATTTTTCACTTCCCCATCCATCCCACAACTCTAGGTAAAGTGTTAAGAATGAGAGATTTCTTGTACTCTTGTTATGGTTTCTCACATCACATGGTCATAACAATCTGTCACTGCCTTGTTCAAACTATATTTTAACTTTCATTCATCCAACAAATGGTCAAGAATAGAGTAGAATGGATATAGAGAATTCATATAGTTGACCCCAACTAGTTTGGGATTGAGGCATGTTGACTGATTGATCGATCGATTTCATCCATAACTCACTGAAATAAATCATTATCGAACATCTATTTCCCAACGACCTTCATACAAGATCCATCTAAATAAATGCAACTGTACACTTTCCAATTTCAAACAAGTAAACCTTGTTTCAACCTCCACAGGAAATTCTAAAGATGTAATAACGAAATAGAATCCTATCTACACAGTTGATGACCATATCTACTACTGTCCTAATTAGCGAGATGCCCGAGAACTGAGATATGTTCGTTGGAGTTAACATCACTCAGAATCATTTTAAGAACCAAAAATATTTTTGCCAAAATGACAAATGCGAGAAGAACAAAAGTTCATAGACACATTATGGATCTTGAAGTACTATTTCTGCATCTCCATGATCAAATCTGTCTACTATGCAATATTTCTCTCTAAATGCAGATATTAGTACTAAAATCTTACTGCCATTAATTGTTCCAATCCTTAATTCCTTATTCTACTTCACAGACTTTCACAACAATTCCAATCTAGTTAATGTTTGGTTGAATGAAACAAAATAACCACCTATATTACGTATGACCATATATCTATTTATAAAAGAGCTCTTTTTCATTAAACGCCATCCATCCCTTATCACGACGGTGTCTATTGGTGCACTAGTGATAGTAAGATGAAATATTGAAGAAATAAATGAGCAATTGAAAACATTTTAGAGTTCTAAATCACTGCTAGCTGCAGAACTCGGAAGTTCCTTCTTTGTATTATTACCTAAAACCGTTAGCAAACTTCCGCAATTGACTCTATAAAGAAAGGTTTGTATACCTAATATTTTCCAACATTAACAAAAAAATTTATGTAGAAAAAGCAAAAGATCCGATTGGAGAAATTGAAATTTAGGATTTAGGAAAATGTAAAATCGTTGAGTAGCATAAAAAATAAAAATCAAGTGCATAAATAACAAAAAAAAAAAGAAATAACTTTCACCTCCGTTGGCTGGCGAAGAGAGGAAAATGATAAAGTGGCGCGCGGTAAGGCTGGCAACGCCATGCTTCACCTCGAAAGCACATCTGATATTTCACAAAACCTCAGATATACATACAACTTCATAAATAATATGTATGTGATGCGTTGGTATGTGAAGCTCGAGGTCATGTATCAATGGCGGATTTGCAAAGGAGAAACAGAAGACTCACGATAACAGAACAAATTGGCAAAATGGAAAGTTGCGCTGTGTCTCAAGGCATGTGCTGTACAACTTGAGAAAAAAAGAAACAGAAAAAGAAAAAGAGAATTTACGTGTGTCACGATGAGCGAATTAGTGGTGGTACAGATTCCATCTCATTTTTTATATGTTTCCAAAGACTTCTTCTTTAGATGTCGGACTCAGACCAGTTCGGAACCAAAATACGGATAAAAATCCCATAAGTGATCGATGTATGTGATATTTTGAAATAGTGATCAAAATAAGTATAATATATTAATTTAGTGCGTTATATTTCAAAATACAAACGGAGAAAAAGTAATTGACGTTAAGTGTTTTGGGGTATAGCGCACTAAATTAGTGTGCTATACCCCAACAAAATCATGTCATCTTCCCCAAAATAAAACCGTGTCATCGGTCCCCCACCCCCATTTTTAAATTTTTGAAATCTTTGTTTCTTTGGCTTTTTTTTTTTGGTAAATGAATGTTTTTAAGATATAGTTTAATTTGGTTTTTTGTTATATATACATGATCTGCAAAATTAAATTTGTTCATTTAGGATTTGGAGTAGCAGCCATATTATTCATTCTTAATATACAGAGTGTTTATGGTATTATGAGCATATATTGAATTTGCATTTCACTCTCTTCTCGGTGGTATTCGGTTCAACGCAAATATTGAATAATTCTGTCTATCAAGGCTTGTCTTTGTTGGAATTTGAACTTTTAACTAAATTTTCGCCCATTTTATTATCAGAATGAAAATTTTACCGGCAACGAAAGGTGATGAAAGCTGTCAAAGTAATTAAAATTAATGTGTTGATTAAACAGAGTGCATTGACTTAATTAAACACATGATAAGAGTAGGGGCAAGTGCCTGCAAATCAGAAAACAGATGTGTTAATTGATAGTCAAGATGTGTAGACAGAGGCGGACCATAGTACGATAGGTTGACGGTGAATCCAGTTATTAGTATTGTATAGATATTAACTTTGAGTCACGGTTTTGTTTTGAAAAAGATGACACGATTTTGTTTTGGGAAAGATGACACGGTTTTGTTGGGGTATAGCGCACTAATTTAGTGCGCTATACTCCAAAACACTTAACGTCGGTTACTTTTTCTCCGTCTGTGTTTTGGGGATATAACGAACTAAATTAATGCGTTATACCTGTTTTGATCACTATTTCAAAATATCACATAGATTGGTCACTTATGAAATTTTTATCCCTATTTTAATTCCGAACTAGACTCAGACACGTCCGAAACTAATAGAAGTACCATCTTATCACAAACTAGTGAAAAGATCCGTGTTTGTAAAAAATATTTTCTTCTACAATTATGAAAATCGAATTTAGTTTTTTTATTATCTATATCTATATTCTACCAATCTAATAAACGGCAATAAGCATACAAGACGTCGACATGCTTGCTTGATTTTGCAAGGTTAATTTGGTATTTTTTGTTATTTCCACACATTTGATTGATTGTTTTGTCGGCTTAATAAAGTGATTGTGGGTCAGTTCTTTAAACAATTTACTTAAATTCCTTCTTGCCCCTCAAGATAAGTTTTGAAAGTGGTCCCCTATTTAAATGTTTCAGTCACACGTGGGCCTCAATATCAAGCTCGTGATGGTTTTATCTTCTTCTTTTTTTGATTATGTAATTGGACATTTTGGTCATTTAGTTAATTTTTCCGTTTTAATTTATTTGTTTTATTTTTTAATTTATTATATATTTAAAAATTACATAAAAAAATAAAAATCACAATAATTAACACTTTAACATATTTAAAAAAGTATAATTTTTTATTGGAGAAAGTAACATATATTATTAGAAAATAACATAAAACGTAATATAAATCACAATAATTAACAACCTAAAACTGTATTATATTTGTTTTTATTTTACCTTACTAATCTATCGATATCTATCTATATCTATATCTATATCTATATCTATCTATACTATATTAAAAGTGTGAAGCACCTTATAATGTGATTTGAATTTTTGGCCCTTCATTAAAAGGCTCCACAATAGACAAAATCGTCTTTGTATTTTTTTTCTCAATAAATAAATAAGAAACTTAAAACCTAATTAAAATATATAAGAGGAAGTCTAAATTATAGGAAGATAATTAAATGTCTATTTTTAATAGTAGAAAAAATAAATAATTTTCCTTTTAAGTGAAGAACTCTTTTAATTCTAGAATTCATGGACAATTAAAAAGACACTATACGAAGGAATCAAAACCCACAAGATTTTCAAGCTGATAAGAGGCTAAAGAATCGTAAAAAAGCTTAGAAATTGTGGATTGCAAAATGGGTTTAAGAAAAGGAAGAGTCTTGAAAAGTGATGAGTAAAGAGAAGATTATTCCGAATATGAAAAAGTGATGAGTAAAGATGAGATTCATCAGCATATGGAGGGTGTAACAGAGGAAATTGGCACAAAAACTATTAATTTCTCTCTTTCATTCGAATTGAAAACTTCTCTTCGTTATTGCATGGTAGAATTCTTATAGTTTCTATTTTTGTTTTGATCAAATCTAATTAGTATTTTGTTGTTTTGTTTTGTTTTTGTAGTATTTGGCCATCTCAAATAAGTACGGCTTTGAGGTTATTTTTTGTTAGGTTATTCTTTATTTTGATCATTTTTTTTGAGTCGACGATTTATTAGAAACAATCTTTATGTCCCATAAAAATAGTAATAGTAGGTTAGAGATAAATTTTGTGTGCACGTATGTTGTTACAAATATTAGATTGCTTGTACGCTGCCATAATGGTTAGGGTTTTGCTTGAACATCTACCTGTACATTCACCATCATTGAAAAAGTAGGCATCTTATGCGTCCTTTATTGTATTTTTATATAGTTAATTATGAAGACGTATACTTTCTTTTAATAAAAACATATGTGTGTTTGTCTATCCTTTGTTGTATTTTCATATAATTCTGAAGACATATACTTTCTTTTAACATAACAAAAAGATATATGTTGTTTTGGTCGAGTCTTCTAACTCTACTCGACTTTCATTAAAAATTCTAAGAATTGAACAATTTTAAATTTTAAATAAGCTAATATTCAATAACAGTGTAAAGGTCCTTAAAAATGTTAATTGAACTTTTTATCTCTATAACAAATAAAATTATCATTTACTATTTTTCACAAATAATTATTATTTAATTTTTCTTAATTGAACAATTTATTAACACCTACTAATATATATAATGCACATATGAAAATTTCAGATTTAAAAGAAACACTACACAATAGCTTTGATTAGAGTACAAATAAAGACTCAGCTTACCCTTACTATCATTTTCCGTAAATATCATTCACTATACTTCAAAGGTATAATTATAATTATTTATATTCAAATATATTTATTTTATCTATATTTAAAAGATATAGTACTAATTACATAAGGGGCTAAAAGTTTTTGTCGTATTTGTTTTTATAATTTTTCTAAAAGAGGATAAATATTCTTATTGTTAATTTTTATATTTTCTTATTTAAGTTTATTTTATACCTCAAACATAATATTTAATAGTAATATTTTTTGGAGAAAAAAATTAGAAGAAATTCATTTCACAAAAGAAGAATAAAAAAGAAATCATCAAGAAGTTTGAGTCTTTACATCAATCGTATTGATTTAATACTCTATTCGTTTCACAATTATTTGTTTAGTTTTATTTACTATTTATTTTATATCTTTAATTTAAAATCACAATATTCAAAAATCTTCTTTATTTTCTTAAATTCTATGTAAAAATAGTTAATAAATTTAAAAACTATATATGAGCTATATATAATCAACAATTGATAATGAATTCTCTCTTTTGAAAATTTCTCGTGTTTCTCTTTCAATTGAAAATTTCTGATCGAAAAATTGGATGAAACATCATATATATTGCTGCCGAATGAAGTAACTGTAAAAATCAAAGGTTTATCTCTTTTACATTATTTTTTTTAAAAAAAATTATACTTTATAATATAATTTACATACAGTAAATTTATATTTATATACATTTATTATTAACTATCATGATATACACGCGCAAAGCGCGTACACTAAACTAGTCTTCTATACTATATTAAAAGTGTGAAGGACCTTATAATGTGATTTGAACTTTTTGCCCTTTATTAAAAGTCTTTTCTTTAGACAAAATCGTCTTTTAACTATTTTCTTAAATTATTATTTAATTATTTTATAATATTGACTATAATTAAAAGATAAAACCCTAAAAAATTAAAGTACATGCAATTGGCTAACAAGTTAAAGTCACATGCAATGGGCTACTATACGGCTTTGTGTATTTTTAGGATTAGGGTTCTTTTTAATCAATTAATTAATATTATTTACTTCGTTGTCTCTCTTTATTTAGGGTTAAACCATTCTGTCAAAATTGTCAGAAGGAAAAAAATAGGTTTAGGTTTAAAATTCTTTTACCAATTAAAATTTTGATAGTATATATGATTGAAGAGATATATTTACTTGTGATTTGAGGTAAATTTTTTAAATTTTATTGTTCTTCTTCTTACTGTTATTTTCTCTACTTAATATAGGTGATAGATGAATGTTTGGTCAGACTTTGAGGAATTTTTGTGTAGAGATTAGGTTTAACAATATTGTTTTGATATCTGAATTATCGTATTATTTTGTTGTAGTTTTTATTTTGTTACCAGATGTTGTTTTTCTGCTTAATACAGGTGGTAGATGTGCTTGATCGGGTTATGAGGATTTTTCATGAAGGTTAGGTTTAATTGTATTGTTCTGATATCTCGATTATCGTATTATTTTATTGTAGTTTTTATTCTGTTACTAGATATATTTTTTTTTGTTGCTTAATACAGGTTGTAGATGAATATTTAGTCGGGTTTTGAGGATTTTTCGTGAAGGTTAGTTTAATTGTATTGTTTTGATATCTCGATTATTGCATTATTTTTTTGTAGTTTTTACTCTGTTGCTAGATTTTTTTGTTGTTGCTTAACACCGGTGGTAAATGACTGTTTTGTCGGGTTTTGAATTATTTTTGTGAAGATTAGATTTAATTGTATTGTTCTGATATCTCAATTATTGTATTATTTTTATTTTTGTAAAGATATTAAAATTTATATTTATTTTAATGTTGACTTTTATTTTTCAAAGATATGTTTGTTTCACATATATTTTTATTGATTAACGTAATACATAATGCAACACGCGTACACTAATCATATTAGATAATGATTTAAATACGTGAGTGGTGAAGAGCTTCACCGGCTTCAATTGCAATATTATATACTCTATTGTCTTTTTGTATGCAATTTTTTATATTGTTGCGATACACACGTGCAACGCACGTACACTAAACTAGTTATATTAAAAGTGTGAAGGACCTTATAATGTGATTTAAACTTTTTGCCCTTCACTAAAAGTCTCTTCTTTAAACAAAATTGTCATGTACTATATATTATTCAATTACTTTTAAAAAATATATATTTAAAACTTTGAAATCAATTTAAATTGAGAAAATATTCTCTTCTATGGGTAATGATTAAATTTCCATATATAAATGTGATTTGGAAAGACATACAATTTCATATTACATAAGACGTGTATAAATACCATTTTCTTTATTTTTGAATTTTTTCCTCTTTCTTCTTTCGTAGAATACTATAATTAGAATTCTAAGCAAACAACTAATTCTATATTAGGACTTTAAATGTGTAAATAATATTTTCATTATTTTTGGATTTTTCCTCTTTCTTCTTTTGTAGCATAATAACTTATTGACCATAATTATTATTATTAGAGTTCTATATAAACACATAATTCTACCTTTGGACTGTGTAAGCTTTTTTTTTCTTTCAATTCAATTTTTCTTCTTCTTTCATTGCTTACAATGTACATATATACATCACATGTTTTTATTGCGTTGTAATTTTTTTGAGAAATTCTTGCTTTTATTGTTCTGATTTCTCGATTATCGTATTATTTTATTGTAATTTTTATTCTGTTACTATCTGTTATTTTTCTGTTCAGTACATGTGGTAGATGAATGTTCGATCTGATTTTGAATTTTTTTTGTGTAAAGGTTAAATTTAATCATATTATTTTAATATCTCGATTATCTTATTATTTTATTGTATTTTTATTCTTTTGCCCTTCATTAAAAAATGATACAATAAACAAAATTGTCTTTTCACTTATTTCGTCCAATAATTTTACCATTATATTTATGATATTGAATATTGACTATAATAAATATATGAAAAAATGAATAGAGAATCTATTTTTATGCCTTCTTTTATTACTTGATAGTATAATAATTTACTAACCATAATTAGATTAGAATTGTATAATAAGCTTATTATATTAAACGAAATATATATTAATATGTATTTCCAGTTATTTTAATTTAGGAGTATTTTACGACTTTTGATTGGAAAGTTTATAGTTTGTAGGACTTTAATTTTTTCGTAGTACAATGATTAATAATAATTATTAGAGTTCTAAATAAACACATAATTTCTACTTTATATTTAGGACTTAAATTAAATTTGTACGTAATATATCCGTAGTACGATAATTAATGATAATTATATAAAGTTCTAGAAAAACACACAATTCTACACTTTAATTAAATTTGTAATATATTTAGGATTTTTCTATGTCTTCTTTTATTACTTGATAGTATAATAATTTACTAACCAAAATTAAATTAGAATTTTATATATAAGCTTATTATATTAAATGATTTTTTAATGTTCTCTCCTCACAAGTTCTAGGGTTTCCTTTGTCAACACATGTGTATCACTGGGATCAACAATTACTATCTTGCTACCGCGAAAGTCTCCGGACGAAGTTCTCATTATATTTTTCTCTAATTATATGCATGATACCATTGATAACTTTGTCTTCGTTCCCTCTTTATTGATTATTAATAAATTGTCAATCTTTATTTATATGTATGCAGGCAGAAGGAAGATATGTAGATTTAAAAATTAAATAAAGAGACTCTGGAGTATAACCATAAAAGAGTTAGTGGGAATAAATATCTTCTCTTTGTTTGTATGTTCGTTAATTTTTTTTATTTTCTTGACACTATGATTGGTGCATTTTTTCGTCTTGCTTATATATGAGATTCATATTTTCAAGATAATTTCCTTTATTTGTTATAATAGAAAGCTAATTTCATTTATTTATTATAATATGAGAGATTTGAAGAGAAATCAATGGATGGTTTAATTTGTGGCATCAACCAAAGTAAATGATTTATGTTTTTTTTTAAAAAGTTTTAAGAGTCATTTTTTTAGTTTCACATATACTTTTTTGGTTATAAAACTTTGTGAGCGTAGCTTTTGTTATTGAGTCTCCAACATAACTTTGTGATTTTCATATTTTCTTTCTCTATTACATTGGTTTTATTGATCATGAATAACAAATCGTCATTTACGTTTGTAACTTTCGTTCTTGGATCTCTGACGTAATTTTGTGATTTTCAGATTTCCTTTTTTATTACATTAATTTTACTGATCTTGAATAACAAATCGTCCTTTTATGTTTGTAAGTATAAATTCGATATTTATTTTGTACACCTTTCGATCTAGATATGTTTTTGATATGTGTGTTCATGCTAATATTATTATTTTTTCTTCTCTTTTCAATATGCACCTTCATTCTTTTTTTGTCATAAATCTTAAAATTGCAATCTTGATAACTGATAACTTGGAGTTTCATTCTGAAGTTTGAAAGTTCATTTAACATTAAGATGGAAATAAAGTTTGTAAATAACCATTTTGATTTCATCGTCTTTTAAACCAAAGCAAGAAATTATAGTCTTTCAGATATGTACAACGGTGAAGGTAAATAATTAAATGATAAAATGGTCTAGATACTATGAGAAAGTTAAGAACCCATTAACTTGATGAAGTTCGTATCTAAATTTAATTTTTTTTGTTATAATATTTGTTGTTAAATGAGGTACGCGCAAAGCGCGTACACTAAACTAGTACTATATTAAAACTGTGAAGGACCTTATAATGTAATTTGAACTTTTTGTCCTTCATTAAAAGTCTCTCCTTTAAATAAAATCGTATTTTTACTATTTTTCTCAAATAATTATCATTTAATTATTTGTCATAATATTTAGGACTTTGAAATTAATTTAAGTTATAAATATTAAATCTTTATTTATTTATAAAAGGTAAGAACTTCTAATATTTAATACTTTAAAATTGACTAGAATTCTACTTCTTAAATCTTTTTTGAAATTTGAAATTAAATAATGAGACACTTATTCTTTGGTTGGTTCTAGGAAGGGCTAACATTTTAGCCCAAATGTTCCATAAACAATTAATGTGTTTATGTATTTATGTAATATATTATCTTCATGTCTTCCTTTCCTACAGATTATGTAATATATTTGATGTATTTATGTTATATTTGTTTGTTTCTCCATTCTTTTGTTGTTCTTTTGTGAATTAAAATTAAAAAATTAATACAGTTCCATTTGACAATGAAATGGGAACTTTGATGCATTCTTAAACTCAAGAATCTAAGCTGAAGAACAGAGTAGCAATATTGCATTTTGGGGTTCTTTTCAAAATACTAATTCATGCATTAGAATTTAGAGGATTATTGTCTCGTTTTCTTGGTGGTTGCTTCCCCACAAAATATTCACTTGTGTCATTTTTTATATTATTATCAATTTATCATTAGCTAGTTATAAATCAAAAAATCGAATCAAATCGAACCAAACCGACGGTTATTTTTTTTTATTTGGTTTGGTTTGGTTTGGTTTTAGAAATTTAAAAACCGATTAATTTGGTTTGGTTTTGATTTTCACCATTAACCGACCCAAATCGACCCGTGAACACCCCTAGTTTTAGGTATTGAGAGTTGTATTATATGTTACTAAAAGTGTACTATATTTATAAGTTTATGAGAATTACTTCGATAGGTTATGTCACACCCCAAAGCTACCCTCTGGACGCAACACGGTGCTCAGTGTCACAAGTGACCCAAAGCTAACCCATGGCATGGCACATCTATACAATTCAGGTTAAGACATGCACTGTGCGGAAGCTAAAATAGTTTTAATATATGAAAGCGGGAAGAACCCAAGAATCTGAATATATAAAGTATATAAAAATATAGTGTTGACTGAAAACCACACTAACGACTGCTGAATCTAGTCTATATCTGAAAGCCTTCTAACTGAATAGGAGTTGCTGGGACATACCCCCAGCTAACTCTAATAAATCTAAAACTGTAAATAAATGCGGAAGATATAAGCATGTCTATCTCCCTCGAACTATTGAGGACTCACCAACTGAGCTGCTGGATACGGACCGGATGTTGAACTAAGCATGGTCTGAATACTGAGTGCCTGAACCTACATCATAAAATGATGTAGCACAAAAGTATGCGTCAGTACTTTGAATGTACTGAGCATGCCGGATATGTACAAAGATGGATAATATAGAACTGAACATGAAGGTAGATATACTGCAACATAACTGAAAGCTGAACTGAATGCAATTACCAAGAATAAATCATGAAATAACATGCTGGACTGAATACTGAATATATATACTGGATACACGGTCAATGCACATGAATCTGACAGTGGGAGACACTATTAACCGACATACCCCAAGTTGAGCTAACTATGGGGCCAACCTGTAACCCTGGATGGAATTGCCAAGGGTATGAACAAGTCTGACGTGGATCCACTGCTGATGTCCACAAGGGACAAGAAGGTGCAACCTAGCCTGACAGCTGACTCCTTTAAACCTACAGTGGCACCGTAGTTCTGGGACTTGGGGACTATTACTAAAGGTCTTAGCCTAAACTGACAGCTAAGCCTTCATCCCCTCGTTCGCTAGTACTAAGTCTACTCCCACTGAATGTAAGTAATAATGTACTGAAATAAAGGATAGCTCAAATACTGATAATAACTGAGAATGCAACATACACGGGCTGAAGGGTATATCATTAAATTTCTGAAGCATAAGCATATAACTGATCTGCCTAGAAAGCTAAATTCATGAGAATACTGCAATTTCTACAAGCTAGAGTTTCTGAGCATTATTCATGAAACTGTACTAATTCTCCAAGAAACATATAGTCAATATCATAAAAGCTGTAAGAATTGAATTACAATAATTCCCTAAGATTTAGGAACCCTAGGTTTGAAACATTCATGGAGAAAATTGAAGGCTGACTGGAATCTAGGGACCTAATGAAGAAATCCACGGAGAAATCCTTGGATTTTTGGGGCTGAACTTGATGAAGACCTCTGCTTGTTCTTGGAGGAAAACTTTTGCCTCTTTCTCTTATTTTCTTTATAAGTTCAAAGAATTTAGGGGAATGAATGTTTATGTAGTTTTAGGCTACTTAATTAGGCTTAAACGATATAAAACCATGTAGCTTAGGCCTTAAAAGGGAAAGAAAAAGTCTAAAATACCTCTGGGAAAGTTAAAAGAATTTTTGCAAAAAATGCGACTCAGGGATCACGACTCCGGATGACGGACCGTACTCCTAGACGACGGACCGTCAACCTGAGTCGTGGTTTTGCCTAAGAGTTTTAAGGGTCTCTGGTCTCAGGAACTATGACTCAACAGGTGGACCGTTCTTCTGAATGATGGTTCGTCATGTGACTCGTAGTTCCTGGGATTTGACTTAGCCTGGGGATTTCCATGAGTCAAAGGACGAACCGTTCTTCTGAAGTACGGTCCGTAAACCAACTCGTGGTTTCTGGGACTAGAACTGGGGGTCCTCTGATTCAGGGAAACCACATATGATAGGTCGACCCGTGGTTCTAAGCTACGGTCTGTGGTCCTAACCGTAGTACCTGGGACATGTACTGGAGAACTACTGGCACTTGAACTACCATTCAAGATGACGGTCTGTAGTTCCAAACTACGGTCCGTACTCTTGAACCGTGGTTCCTGGAAACTTGAATTTTCTGAAATTTTTATTCTCTACTGGTTTTTCTGAGCTTAGTCTGGGCTTGGAAGTTCTGGGGTGTTACAATATCTCCCTCTTGGGATCATTCGTCCTCGAATGAAGACTGAATAAGCTGACTTTGGAGGGGAAGAGCTGCAATCCCTATCAACAGAGTACTGGAAACTGATATCTAACTGAACTGAGTTCCATAAACATGCAAGTATGCTGAAATGCAAGGGTAACTAATGGAACAAGGTGCTGAGACTGAAGTTCACAAGAGTAGACTGAGAGACTGGAGAGGAACTATTTACCTTAAGCTGAAACTTAATCGGAGGGAAAGAGGTGGGGTACTTGGACATCATGGCTGCTTCTGCTTCCCAAGTAGAGCTCTCTACGACTGATTCCTCCACAAAACTTTCACTGAAGCGACTTCTTTATTTCTCAACCTACGAACCTGACGGTCAAGAATCTCGATTGGAACCTCCTCATAGGTGAGGCTATCCTTCACAGCCACACTCTCCAAAGGTACTATCTAAGTCGGATCCCTCACACACTTCTTCAACCGGAAAATATGGAAGACTGGATGAACTGCTGCTAGTTCTGATGGCAACTCTAACTTGTAAGCCACATTACCCATCCTTTTCAGGATTCTGTAAGGACCTACATACCTGGGATTGAGATTCCCTTTCCTGCCAAATCTCATTACACCCTTCATGGGTGACAGTTTCAGGAAAACCCAATCGTCAACTTCAAACTCTAAGTCTCTTCTTCTAACATCTGCATAAGACTTCTGACGACTCTGAGTTATCTTTAGCCTATCTTTGATGAGCTGAACTTTCTCTATAGCATCATGTACCGAATCTGGTCCAACCAAAGTTGCTTCACCTACTTTAAACCAACCAACAAGTGACCTACATCTACGCTCATAGAGGGCCTCATATGGGGACATCTGAATGCTGGAATGGAAGCTGTTATTGTAGGCGAACTCTATGAGAGGTAGGTGATCATCCTAACTACCTTTGGAATCGATTAGGCAAGCCCTCAACATGTCCTCTAAGGTCTGAATGGTACGCTCTACCTGACCATCCATCTGTAGATGAAATGTTGTACTGAGATTCACCTGAGTACCAAGACCTTTTTGGAAAGATCTCCAGAAATGAGATGTAAACTGAGGACCTCTATCTGAGATGATAGACAAGGGAACCCCATGATACCTAACTATCTCGCTGATGTAGAGTCTGGCATAATACTCCACTGAATCTACAGTCTTGACTGCCAAGAAGTGAGCTGACTTAGTGACCCTGTCCACTATCACCCAAATGGAGTCATGCTGTCTGCGAGTATGAGGTAAACCCATAATAAAATCCATGTTGACCACTTCCCACTTCCAAGTAGGAATGCTAAACTCCTGAGTCATACCTCCTAGTTTCTGATGTTCTACCTTAACCTGCTGACAGTTGGGACACTTAGCTATAAAATCTGTGATGTCCCTCTTCATGTCGTTCCACCAATAGACTTCCCGTAGATCACGGTACATCTTAGTGGCACCTGGATGAATGGAATATCTAGAATTATGGGCTTCTAAAACGATCTGCTGCCTCAACTCACCCACCTTAGGAACACATAAGCGACCCTGATAACGAAATAAACCATCTCCCCCTTGGGAGAAAACCTCAACTCTCTGCTGATGAACTGCACCCTTCAGTTGAAGTAATATGGGATCACTATCCTGTTTCTCCTTAACCTCCGCTACCAATGAAGATTTTGACCCATTCTGTACTATCACACCACTGTCTGACGTGTCCATAAGGCAGACTCCTAAGCGAATGAGCCGGTGAACATCTCTGGCTAATTCTCTCTTCTCTTCCTCAACATGAGATACACTACCCATAAACAGTCTGCTGAGAGCGTCAGCTACTACATTAGCCTTACCCGGATGGTAGAGCACATTCATGTCATAATCCTTGAGGAACTCAAGCCACCTCCTCTGGAAAAGATTCAACTCTTTCTGGGTGAACACATACTGGAGGCTCTTATGATCTGTGAACACATCAACATGAACACCATACAAGTAGTGTCTCCAAACCTTTAGGGCAAACACAACCACTGCAAGCTCGAGGTCATGAGTCGGGTAGTTTTTCTCATGGACTTTAAGCTGCCTTGAAGCATAAGCTATGACCTTACCCTGCTGCATTAAAACACAGCCCATTCCGACTCTGGACGCATCGCAATAAATCACATATCTATCTGAACCCTCTGGTAGAGTCAAGACGGGTGTTGTAGTCAACCTGGTCTTTAGTTCTAAGAAACACTTCTCACACTCATCTGACCAGTGAAACTTGACCTTTTTCTGAATCAACTTGGTCAATGGGGTAGCTATGGATGAAAATCCTTCAACAAATCTCCAGTAGTAATCGGCCAAACCCAAGAAACTCCTGATGTCGGTCAGAGAGGTGGGTCTGGGCCAGTGCTTTACTGCCTCAATTTTTTGGGAATCAACACGGATCCCTTCTTTGGATACCACATGACCAAGGAAAGCGACATACTGTAACCAAAATTCACACTTGCTGAACTTAGCGAATAGCTAGCGATCTTTGACAGTTTGCAGAACAACCCTCAGATGAGTCGCATGCTCCTCCTTATTTTGAGAGTAAACAAGGATATCGTCAATGAAAACAATGATGAACAAGTCCAAATACTGTTTGAACACCCTATTCATTAAGTCCATGAAAGCTGCATGAGCATTGGTTAGTCCAAAAGACATAACAATAAATTCGTAGTGACCATACCGAGTCCTGAAGGTTGTCTTCGAGATGTCACTATCTCTGACTCTAAGTTGATGATAGCCAGATCTGAGGTCTATCTTAGAGAAATAACTAGCACCCTGAAGCTGGTCAAACAAGTCATCAATCCTGGGGATAGGGTATTTGTTCTTGATTGTGACTTTGTTCAACTGACGGTAGTCGATGCACATCCTGAGATAACCGTCTTTCTTACGCACGAACAACACTGGAGCACTCCATGGAGAGATGCTGGGTCTGATGAAGCCCTTATCTAAAAGGTATTTTAGCTATTCTTTCAATTCCTTAAGCTCAGCTGGAGCCATTCTGTAAGGAGGAATTGAAATAGGCTGGGTATCTGGAAGGAGATCTATTCCAAAGTTGATTTCCCTTTTGGGAGGAACTCCGAGAAGATCTTCTGGGAACACTTCTGGAAAGTCATTTACTACTGGGACTGACTCAAGAGTTGGGGTCTCAGATTTTGAATCATTAACTCGCACAAGATGATAGATATATCCCTTGGAAATCATCTTTCCGACCTTAAGGTAGGAGATGAAACGACCTATAGGCACTGAGTTGCTACCCTTCCACTCTAGGACTGGCTCGTTAGGAAACTGAAATCGAACGATCTTAGTTCTACAATTGGTTGAGGCATAACAGGAATGTAACCAATCCATTCCTAGAATGATATCAAAGTCTACCATTTCTAACTCTACAAGATCTGTTGAGGTGACTTTCTGGGAAACTGTGACTGGGAAATTTTTGTATACCCGTCTAGCTATAACTGGGTCACCAACTGGAGTAGAGACTGAGAAGGGTTCTGGGAGAGTTTCTGGACTAACACCGAAATTTACTACTATATATGGAGTTATAAAGGAAAGCGTAGCCCTCGGGTCTAACAATACATAAACATCAGTATTAAATACTCGCAACATACTCGTTACCACATCAGGGGAATCCTCATAGTCCTGTTGAGCCTGAAGAGCATATAACCTGTTATGGCGCTTACCACCACCTGTTCCAGATGAGGCACCTTGCTGGAGCTGCTGTAGAACCATTCTGAGTCTGTGGGCAAACATCCTTACCCTTCTGAGAAGCTGTGGGACAATACCTTATCATGTGGCCTGGCTTACAACACCCAAAGCAATTTTTGTTTCCTGCCATGCACTCACCCTGGTGGTTCCTACCACACTTCTTACATACAGGGTTAGTGCGCCCACTAATAACCGTACCTTGGGACTTGGAGTCAGACGCTTGATCCCGCCTATCCTTTTTGAACTTAGGCACTAGGGCACTGGTAGTAGATGGAGCTGGAGCTGAATTCTTCTGGTGATATTGAGAGAGGTTTCCACTATCTGACCTCTTCTAAAAGTGGCTGTAATCACCTGTCCTAGCCCTCTTATTATCACCTCCCCTTTCCTTGATCTTTTCCTCCTCAATATGCTGAGCATAAGTAACCAGCCTGGAGAAATCCAATTCCTTAATGAGCATTGTGGTCTTTCATTCCTTGACCATATCATCAGACACATCGGACACGAACTTGCTCATACGAGCTCTAGAGTCAGCTACTATTATCGGGGCATACTTGGATAGCTGAGTGAACTTCAGAGCATAGTCCTTTACGCTCATTTCATTATGCTTTAGGTTGATGAACTCCTGAACCTTGGCTTCCCTGAGCTCTAGTGGGAAGAACCGATCCAGAAAAGCAGTCTTGAAAGGATCCCAAGTCACTGCTCCTGCATTGGTACAATGAGATTCCTTCCACTACTAGTACTAAGTATAAGCCACCCCTTTCGGCTGATAGGCAGCCAAGTCTGCACTCTCTACTGGAGTGACACCCATAATGCTTGTCACTTTCTGAATATCCTCTAAGAACTCTTGGGGATCCTCTTCTGACTTGGACCCATGAAACTCTGGAGGGTTCATCCGAGTGAAGTCCCAGATTTTGGCTGCAGCAGCATTAACTTGAGGTTGAGCTGGCGCTGCAGCCTGCTGATTGACCTGGCGGTCATGGCCTGGGCAAGTACTTGAAAAGCAGCCCTAAATTCAGCATGCGTAACCTGCTCGTTCAATGGGTCTGCTGGAGCTGCTGGCTGATTCCCAGCGTTAGCTCTTCTGGGAGGCATTTTTCTGAAATGCGAAGAGCATGAGTTAGAATAGAGGAAGATTAAATAGAGATCATACTCTATAGCACGAACTAGAAAGGAAAGAAGGGAAGTTATTCCTAATGATGTCTCATAGTTTCTCCCCATAAGTGTGGTGCGCTTCACACCCATGAGGAAAACTCTACTTGACGTGACTTTCAGACATCCTAGAACACTTAAACCTTATGCTCTGATACAAAGTTTTTCATGCCCCAAAGTTTCCCCCTGGGTGCAACACGGTGCTCTGTGTCACAAGTGACCCCAAGCTAACCCATGGCATGGCACATCTATACAAATTCAGGTTAAGACATGCACTGTGCGGAAGCTAAAACAGTTTTAATATATGAAAGCGGGAAGAACTCAAGAATCTGAATAAATAAAGTATATAAAACATAGTGTTGATTGAAAACCACACTAACGACTGCTGAATCTAGTCTATATCAGAAAGCCTTCTAACTGAATAGGAGTTGCTGGGACATGCCCCCAGTTAACTCTAATAATCTTAAACTGTAAATAAATGCAGAAGATATAAGCATGTCTATCGCCCTCGAAATACTGAGGAATCACCAACTGAGCTGCTGGATATGGACCGAAAGTCAAACTAAGTGCAGTCTGTATACTGAGTGCCTGAACCTACATCATACGGTCTGGATATTGAGTGCCTGAACTTACATCATAAAATGATATAGCACAAAAGTATGCGTCAGTACTTTGAATGTACTGAGCATGCCTAATATGTACAAAGCTGGATAATATAGAACTAAACATGAAGGTAGATATACTGCAACATAACTGAAAGCTGAACTGAATTCAATGAACAAGTATAAATCATGAAATAACATGTTGAACTGAATACTGAACATATATACTGGATACACGGTCAATGCACATGAATATGACTGTGGGAGACACTACTAACCAACATACCCCAAGTTGAGCTTACTATGAGGCCAACATGTAACCTTGGATGGAAGGGTGTTCATACCTTGCCAAGGGTATGAATAAGTCTGACGTGGATCCACTGCTGATGTCCACAAGGGACAAGGAGGTGCAGCCTAGCCTGACAGCTGACTCCTTTAAACCTACAGTGGCACCATAGTTCTGGGACTTGGGGACTATTACTAAAGGTCTTAGCCTAAACTGACAGCTAAGCCTTCTTCCCTCGTTCGCTCAGTACTAAGTCTACTCCCACTGAATGTAAGTAATAATGTATTGAAATAAAGGATAGCTCAAATACTGATAAATAACTGAGAATGCAACATACACGGGCTGAAGGGTATATCATTAAATTTCTGAAGCATAAGCATATAACTGATTTGCCTAGCAAGCTAAAT
This sequence comes from Jaltomata sinuosa, assembly GCA_003996215.1. NCBI lineage: Eukaryota > Viridiplantae > Streptophyta > Magnoliopsida > Solanales > Solanaceae > Jaltomata > Jaltomata sinuosa. Next base: position 71,491 of record QJPP01007280.1, read on the forward strand.
TCATAAGAATACTGGAATTTCTACAAGCTAGAGTTTCTAAGCATTATTCATGAAACTATACTAATTCTCCAAGAAACATATAGTCAATACCATAAAAGCTGTAAGAATTGAATTACAATAATTCCCTAAGATTTAGGAACCCTAGGTCTGAAACATTCATGGAGAAAGCTGAAGGCTGACTGGAATCTAGAGACCTAATGGGTGAAAGGAACCCACTAGTGAAATCCCGCATACCTGATGAAGAAATCCATGGGGAAATCCTTGAATTTTTGGGGCTGAACTTGTTGAAGACCTCTGCTTGTTCTTGGAGGAAAACCGTCGCCTCTTTCTCTTATTTTCTTTCTAAGTTTAAAGAATTTAGGGTAATGAATGTTTTAGGTAGTTTTAGGCTACTTAATTAGTCTTAAACGATATAAAACTACGTAGCTTAGGCCTTAAAAGGGAAAAGAAAAGTCTGGAATACCCCTGGAAAAGTTAAAAGAATTTTTGCAAAAACGCGACTCAGGGATCACGACTCCGGATGACGGACCGTCAACCTGAGTCATGGTTCTGCCTAAGAGTTTTAGGGGTCTTTGGTCTTAGGAACTATGACTCAACAGGACGAACACATTCTTCTGAACGACGATTCGTCATGTGACTCGTCGTTCCTGGGATTTGACTTAGCCTGGGGATTTCCATGAGTCAAAGGACGGACCGTTCTTCTGAAGTACGATCCGTAAACCAACTCGTTATTTCTGGTACTAGAACTGGGGGTCCTCTAATTCAGGAAACCACGTGTGACAGGTCGAGCCGTTGTTCGAAATTACGGTCTGTGGTCCTAACCGTAGTCCCTGGGACATGTACTGGAGAGCTACTGGCACTTGAACTACGGTTCAAGATGACGGTCCGTAGTTCCAAACTACGGTCCGTACTCTTGAACCGTGGTTCCTGGAAACTTGAATTTTCTAAATTTTTTATTCTCTACTGGTTTTTCTGAGCTTAGTCTGGGCTTGGAAGTTCTGGGGCGTTACAGGTTATGTAAATTTTCTGCAATTTTTTGTTTGCTTTGGAAGTTACTAGACTAGTAGATGTGTTTGTTATGTCTATTTTTTCTCACTATTTATCTTTGGATTAGATTCATTGAAAAATTAAATTAAGCTGTCAATATTCTTACTTTGATACATATCAAAGCTTAATTCTTATGTTGTACCAAGTAACCAATCAAAAGAAAAGTGAAGAGGATAGAAGTTGAGCTTTTTTTAAATAGCAAGTTCCATTATTTTCTCTGATTAGCTAATCATAAGTAGTCTTCCTTTCGGAAGTACCTTCTGTGATATATAAGGACTTTTAAAAGATTAAATTACAAGGTAACTTCATTTAAATCTAATTTGGATTAGATTACATCTTGTGTGTGATTCTTTATTTGTAATTTTTTAATAATTATTTTAAAGCTAATTTTTTAATTGGAGCATTACCTTGTTGTAAATTATTTGTCAAGATATTTTGAAAGAATATTGAATCTTAGGACATGAAATTGGGAAAATTAGACAGAATGTCAGCCTATCAAACTTATTTACACATAAAATAGTCCACTTTAAAATTATCACTCATTTATTACATTAGTTGACCATTTGACCATGCCCTTTGCTGCTTTCCCTTCTTCTTTTTTCTTTCTTTCTTTCTCTTCTTCTTCTTCTCTCCCTTCAAATTACGTCACACAACCCAGCTCCAAGAACGAGCATCAAGAGAAAAGGAAGAACAAGCAAATGAAGAAAAGAAACAAGACCCAGTTCCTCAAAAGCATCAAAAATTGCAATTGCAAATGGTTGGTGTCAAATCCCAATTGGTAATAATTTGTATAAGGCTGTTGAAGTGCCATCAACCCAGGGTTTGAATTCTCGAAGTACCTTTCATCATGGTAGAAAATGTGACCTCAGTTACATACTGTTGATGATTTCCCAGCTCGAGGGATCCTCTATTATCTAATTCTTTTAGCCGGAAATAGAGGCTGAAGGAGACTCATGTTCCTGAAGGTTGATGTAGACGGAAAAGGTAGAAGATGATCGGGTATCTTGTCAGATCCTTGCTACAGGCGTGTCTTCTAGGTCTCTGTGGTGGATTCTCTTAGCTCCGGTACTCAAGTCATATCGCCGGTGAGCTGGTGAGATGTCAACAGAGTGATGAAGCTCAAGGGTTTTCTAGCACTTCCCTAATTGGACCCCTTTCTATTTTTTATTTTTTATTTTTTCCCTTTGTGTTGATCTGTTTTGACCAGATTTCATTTTCTTTCTTTTGCTTTTGGGTCGTTTGGCTTTTTTGTATTTGTATTCCTTTGCTTATCAATAAATTTGTGGCACTCTAGCCACTTTGAATAATAAAAAAAAGGCAGTACATACATTATATGTTATATATACACGTTTATATAATATTGATACACTATATATATATATATATATATATATATATATATATATATATATAATACTAAATTATTTATTAATTCAATATTAATATATTATATATACATGTGGCTATTTTTTTGAAAATTTATTTTGTCACCTGTACATTACGTAAAAGCTCATTTATATTTTCGATACATAATTATATATGATAATACACGTTTATACACCATTATACAATATCGATACATATTTATACATTATTTATACAATATTGATACATATTTATACATCATTTATACAATTTTGATACATTACATAACTTTTATACAATATCGATACATTACATATACATGCGGATATTTTTTTGGTATATATTTTTGTGGCTAGTTCATTTTTGGGCTACTTTTTTTGTAAAAAAATCTTGGCTATATTTATTATAAACTAATTACTTTATTGTAAATATTTGAAATTATCCCTATGAAATTTCAATGCTAGACTTTTGAAATGATGCCTCAGGCTTATAGCCGGTGAATCAAAATTACCAAACAAATATCCATAAAAAATATACTTCCGGTCCTTTTGTTTCCCTTTTCTCTATATTCTTTTGGGTAACTTACATAAAACACACATCTTTGGGAGCTAATTACTCTTTTACCCACCTCAATCCCGCTCGAATATATCCCTCACCTCGAAATACATCGCCTCACCTCATGATTCATCCCCAAACTACTCGGATACATCGAAATCCCATTGGATACATCCCAAAACCACTCGGATACATCGACATTCTTTTGATTTTACCTTTGATACATAGGGTGGGATGTATCCGAGGTGAGGAGATGTATCATGACCTGAGGCGATGTATCCGAGTGGTTTATGTGGTATATTAAGTAATTAAAATAAAGTAGTAGGAGAGTTAGTAAATATGGTAAGGAGGTATGTCTCTTTATGTAGTTTAACCTATTCTTTTCCCTTGGTTCAACTCATAATCTATAATAGCCATAATATTTAAATAATAAATATCGCTATAGCAGCCAAAAATATTAATAAATTATTAATTTTAAATATAAATTTAATCATAATCGCGAGACTACACGTGCAATGCACGTACATTAAACTAATAAAGGGTAATAAGCAGGCAACAGGTCGACATGCCTGCTTGCATATTTTCTTTTATACCTTTTTACATTTTAATTTATTTATCACTTTTTTAAAAAAAAATTCTATTATATATTTGAATATTACGTAAAAAGTATTAGAAATCACAATATAATAACTTAAAATATTTAAAAGATATAAAAAATTTGGTTGACTCTTGAAATTTTATTCAGTGCCACATAAATTGAGAAAAAAAAAGTACTATAAATCGCAATAATTAACAACTTAAAATATTTAAAAGATATATAAAAAAATTTAATTGACTCTCGAAATTATATCAATGCCATATAAATTGGGATAGAGGGAGTAACATATATTATTTAAAAATTACGTAAAAGATATTAGAAATTACAATAGTTGACAGCTTAAAATATCTAAAAATCATTTAAATTTTTTGATTAACTATCTAAATTTTATCTGTATCACATAAATCGAGACAAAAAGAATAATATATATTGGGACCGTGTAAGCAGGCACGAGGTCAACGTGCCTGCTTGTGCTGCCTGCTTAGATATTTTCTTTTATATTTTCTCTGTTTTAATTTATTTATCTTACTTTTTTTAACCTGTTATATATTTAAAAAATATATAAAATGTATTATAAATTGCAATAATACATGTCTGTTTGTGTTGCCTGTTTGGATATTTTCTTTTATATTTTTTTATTTTAATTTATTTATCTTACTTTTCTTTTTAACCTGTTATATATTTAAAAATTATATAAAAAATATTATAAATTATAATTATTAACAACTTAAATTATTTAAGACATCAAAAATTTGATTAACTCTCAAAATTTTATCAGTGGCACATATATTAGGACAAATAAAAAAAGTACTATAAATCACAATAATTAACAACTTAAAAATATTTACAAGATATATAGAAAATTTAGTTGACTCTCGAGATTGTATTAATGTCACATAAATTATTATATATAGAGTAACATATATTATTTGAAAATTACGTAAAAAAATGTTATAAATCACAATAGTTAACAACTTAAAATATCTAAAAATTATAAAAAAAATGATTGACTATCTAAATTATATCTGTGTTACATAAATTGAGACAAAAAAGTAATATATATTGAGCACGTGCTAGCACGGGCACGAGATCGACGTGCCTGCTTGTGCCGTCTGCTAGGATATTTCCTTTTATATTTTTTCGTTTTAATTTGTTTATCTTACTTTTCTTTTTAATCTGTTATATAATTGAAAATTACGTACAAAGTAGTATAAATCACAATAATTTAACAAGTTACAATATTTAAAAGACATAAAAATTTGGTTCTCTCAAAATTTTATCAACGCTACATAAATTAGGACAGAAGAAAAAGTACTATAACTCACAATAATTAACAACTTAAAATATTTAAAAGATATATAAAAAATTTAGTTGACTCTCAAAATTGTATCAATGCCATATATATTGTGACAGAGGAGTAACATATATTATTTAAAAATTACGTAAAAGATATTATAAATTACAATAATTAACAACTTAAAATGTCTAAAAATCATATAAAAAAATTGATTGACTATCTAAATTTTATCCGTGTCGTATAAATTGAGGCAAAGAAAGTAACAAATATTGGGAATGAATTTTAAGGATAAAATAGACATTGCATATGATAAGGGGGGGTAAATGATTATTTTTTAAAGTTGAGGGGGGAGTTTGATTTTTAAAATAAAGTTGGGGGTGTAAACGCCCTATATAATAAAGGAAGATAGTTTGCATGTGTGAAGTCAAGTGGCAAGCTATTGAAAAACCACTTGGTAATTTTAAGATAAAGCTAATAAAAATTGTAACAAAACTTTTTAATTAAAAAATTAAAAATATTTGAATTTGAAAATATTAGGCTTTTTTTTATAAAAAAACTATCATTAGCTTAAAACTAGGAACCTAACATTGAAGAGTTCTAAATGAGCTCTTACTATTTCATAAACTTATCCCTTTCAAATGTTAAAAATCATCTTACAAATTAAATTATTATCACGAGATTTTTTTTTTTTTGCTGAATTTAAATAATCGGGTAAGTTAGTTTTTAAGTTCATTCTTCTATTTAAACCACCACAGCGTTCCTAGGATTTAAAAAGAAACAATTAAAGAATTTGAACAGAGATAAAAAAATTAACTTAAATTTAAATGGAAAGAGTATAATATAGAATTGAGAATAAAATGAAATTTGAATTTGAATATAAAGATAAAGTTTTTTGAATTGGTCAAAAATTTGAATTTAAAATAGAACTAAAAGATAAAACATCGTAATTTTGAATCAATATGTTTCATAAGAATTTTGAATCAATAGGTTATAGAAATATTTTTCCTAACAGTAGCTTAGATATTTAATTTAATATTATCTCCTTTTAATGTCTTATCTAAAATTGATTTGAAAATAAATTAAATTAAATGTTGTTAACTTTTTTATAGGACTATCTAGATAGTTATTTTTGTGATAAAGATAAGGATAATTAGGATTTAAAAATGTGTATTTGAAATATATATTATTTTTTCAAGAAATATGTTACTGACATCATTTTCAAATTTGAGTTGGAATAAAATTCTAACTTCTTGGTCTCTTTTGTCCTATATATAGATGTATCTTTATGAGAGTGATAAGTTGGTACTCTATCAATTTATTTAGCTTTTATTCATGAGTTATTGTCTTGATTTGATGTGATTTAGGAGGATTTTATGCCCTTATTATCTTATATGCAGGCACTCTTGATCAAGGAAGAAAGAAGAGGATTTGAACCCAAATGAGCTACAAATAGAGGCTAAGTCAAGAGATGACCGGAAGAGAAGAGATCTGTCCAAGATGTGCGAGAAGACCTGCGAGCCACAAGAAATGCAGGTGCAAACACATATGGGAGCTGAAGAACTGCCCAACAACATAGGCACCTGTGTGCCGCAAGTCGCCAAGAGCGACCGTAGGTTCCTACGCAAATGAAGCCGTAGGCAAGAGCTGGATCACTGCCTCAACGACTTGGCACCTACGTGCCGCAAGGCGTCAAGGGCGGTTATAGTTGCCGTCGCAGATGGTCTCCCAAGTGCCACAAAGGGAAAAATGGTCTAGATTTGTTGTGGCGTAATTGAGAAGCTTCCAAGACCCTTTTTGGGATCTGTACAAGGAATATACATCAGTTTTCAGTTCCCAATTAGAGAATAGTTAGAATACACCATAGAGTACAAGTTTTCTTCTTTCTTGAATTGAAAAACACCATTGTTGATACTTGAGCTTGGAATTTGAAGCTAGTTATTGAAGAATGAATTGAATTATTAAAAATCCACTTGGTATATTCTCTTATTCCTTTATTATGAGTAGCTAAATTTAATTCTAGAGGTGTGTGCATGATAGGTGTTTGAATTTGGGAACGAGGGTTGATTATTAGGGTTTATGATTGATTATTATGTATGGGTCTATTGAATCCTTCATGTTTTCATTATAAAATTGATGGTTGCAAACATTAATTTAGCTTACTAATTGTGTGCTTGCTTGATAAAGAAGTTCACTAATTGGGTAAGGATTCAATAATGTTACGTGTGCATATTAACTCTTTTGCTAGTATTGTCTGTACAATACGTGTTCAGGGAAGAAGGGAATGAATGTTAAATGATATCTTAATGTCAATCTCATGCAATGAACCTGTTTTAAATACTTGTTGGTTGTACAAGTATGGTATGTATTCATTGTGGTTGTGTTTGTTGTGATATTTGTGATTCTTCGGTTAGCTCGGGTAGCATGCCTGGTACAGTTTATTAGTTAACTTGGGTATCACACCTGGTACAGGTTTATTCATCGCTTGGCTCGGGTATCACGCCTGGTACATATTTTATTATGGTTGGCTCGGGTACCACACCTGGTAAGGGGTTGTTTGGTATTGTGTGTGTTGGTTCCATGAGTGAACTGGACTTATCTGTTGTGATGTTATTTCTATATGTTGGTCCATGAGTGGCCGATTTGGTTATGTTTAAGTTCTAAGGTAGTTTCTTGTGTAAACCGAGATTGCATGTTGAACACCATAGATGATGTCCTAGGGATCCTTAGGTGGTCTGAATTACTTGAAGGATGTGACAAAATCGTATATGATCTGTTAGTTGTTGTTTTGGACATGTCTTATGTGGTTGTTAAGTCAAGTTCACTTGGCTTGATTTATACATGTTTGTCCTCTTTTACTAAGTTATGGTTGTATGTTCATATTTCATATTTTAGAGCTGACCGATGATCCTACCAATACACTGTTGTTCTTGTGTATTGATACTTCACTTGCTCTTCTTTTGTTGAGTACAGAACATATTTCAGCGGCTGCTGCGAGACCTCGGTTATAGTTCAGACGACTTCCAAATCCAAGGATGAGCTACATTTTTTGGGATACCATGGATTCTTCTGCTAGTTCTAGTCCTTGTTCAGACTTAAGACTTTTTATGTTTTGTGGTTGCATCCCCATCTTTCAGACTTGATTAGTAGTTTTGGTACACAAATTTCAGATTTTAGGGGATTATTTTTGAAGTTTTTCTGTTCTTTAATTTTAGATGTGAATCTTAGTTTTTATCTATTGAATTGGTTTTAGATGAGTCATTTTGGGTTAAGTATTGGTTGGTTAATTAATTCTCCCATTGGGGGTTTAGTGTGGGTGCCACTCGTGGAGATTTAGATCATGATAAAGATAGTATCAAAACCCTAGGTTTGTTGATCTTGTCGTACCAAAATGAGTCTAGTAGAGTCTTGCGGAATGGTACGGAGACGTCTGTACTTTTCTTCAAGAGGCTACAAGACTTTAGAAAACTATATCTTATTTCTTGTTTCATGCAATAACTTGATTCCAATTAGTATCTGGTGATCCAAATTGGTCTCTGGCCTCCTTTACTTTTTTGTTTGCAGATGGTGAACACTAGATGGAATGGATCGAGGGCAGCAACTCGAGCTGCGAGACCGATGGTTCTTGGGTAAGGTAGGGGTAGGGGAAGAGGGAGAAACACACCCTCCAAGGGTGGAGCTCAGGTAGTGGCTGAACAGAGGCCATTGATACCTCTCCCACCCCAAGATCATGTTGAAGAGGCTGAGGAAGTGCACGAGGATAGTGCGGAACCAGAGGTGGCAACACCAGATGGAGGTGCAGGTCTTCCTCTTATGTCTTCTGAGGTTATCCAGCAGGTGAAGGTGGCAACAACAGAGGTCATCCACAAGGTGGGCGAGGTCATAATCAGGGAGGCCATAGTGGTAACAGATGTAATGGTAACACAAGGAAGGGTGGAGTGCAGCCTGCTAGAGAGGTTGCCTGGATTGATGATAGAGCTCATTGTTATGCTTTCCCGAGCAATTCTAAGGCCGATGCATACGATGTTGTGATAACATATACTATTCCTGTCTGTGACCAGATTGCTTATGTTTTGTTTGATCTGGGTTCTACTTGCTCCTATGCATCTGTTAGATTTGCCTTGGGTCTGGACTTGATCTGTGATGTTCTTGATTCTTCTATTCATGTTTCTACTCCGGTTGGGGAGTCATGTGTGTTGTTTATGCTCTGTGGTGTTTATGGATTTTCAGACTTGGGTAGATTTGGTCATATTAGATATGCTGGATTTTGATATTATTTTTGGGTATGACTTGGCTATCTCTTTATCATGCCATTTTGAACTATAATTCTAAGACAGTAACTCGAGAGATGCCAGGAATGGATAGACTAGAGTGGAAGGGTGTGTATAAGCCTAAGCCAGTGAAAATCATATCCTTTGTTCGGGATAGAAAGCTAGTAGGGAAGGGGTGTTAAGCCTTCCTGGCTCATCTTCGAGATGTTAGTGCGAAGTTCCCTTCTATTGAGTCGGTCCCTGTGGTTTCTGGATTTTAGGAGGCATTTCCTATGGATTTTTCTGGTATGCCTCCAGACAGGGATATTGACTTATGTATATATTTAGAGCCGGACACTCGTAATCAAATGGTTCAGCAGGGTTGAGGGAACTCAAAACTCAGCCACAGGAACTTCTTGATAAGGGGTTTATTCATCCCAGTGCTTTGCCTTGGGGTGCTCCGATATTGTTTGTTAAAAATAAGGATGATAGAATGAGGATGTGTATAGATTACAGGCAATTGAACAAGGTTACCATCCGGAATAAGTACCCCCTGCCACGCATAGATGACCTTTTTGACTAGTTGCAGGGTGCTTCAGTGTTTTCCAAAATTGACTTGAGGTCAGGGTACCATCAGTTGAAGATTAGGCCTGAGGATATACCTAAGACGTCTTTCAGGACTCGATATGGGCATTATGAGTTCCTAGTAATGTCGTTTGGGTTGACCAATGCATCAGTGACCTTTATGAGCTTGATGAATGGTGTTTTCAAGTCATTCTTGGATTCCTTTGTGATTGTATTTATTGATGACATTTTGATTTACTCCAAGAGTAGGGAGGATCATACAAATTATTTTCGTATTGTCTTGAGAATTTTGAAGGAAAAGAAGTTGTGTGCAAAATTTTCCCAATGCGAATTTTGGTTATCATCAATTTCTGTCTTAGGGCATAAGGTCTTGGAAAAGAAGGTGATGGTAGATCCCCAGAAGATTGAGGCGGTTAAGAGTTGGGTCTGGCCTAGCTCTGTGACTGAGGTTAGGAATTTTGTGAGTCTTTTTAGCTATTATCGAAGGTTCATCAATAATTTTGCTTCTATTGCTACTCACTTGACAAGGTTGACTCAGAAGGAGGTACCATTTCTTTGGTCTGACAAGTGTGAGGAGAGCTTCCAAAAGCTCAAGACACTTTTGACTACAACTCTTATTCTATCACTGGCGGTTGAAGGTAAGGATTTTGTTGTATTTTGTGATGCTTCACATTCGGGTTTGGGTGCTGTGTTGATGCAGGATAGGAATGTCATAGTTTATGCTTCGAGGAAATTGAAGCCTCACGAGAAGAACTATCCGACCCATGATTTGGAGTTGGCAGCGATTGTATTTGCACTTAAGATCTGGAGGCACTATCTTTATGGTGTCAAGTGTGAGGTGTTCACAGACCATCACAGCCTGCTATATGTGTTTACACAGAGGTATCTGAATCTGAGACAGAAAAGGTGAATAGAGTTGTTGAAATATTATGACGTGACCATCCAGTATCATCCGGGTAAAGCCAATGTTGTGGAAGACACATTGAGCCGGAAAGCTGTAAGTAGGGGTGGCAATTGGGCGGGTTGGGTTAAATTTGGGTGGGTCAAAATGGGTCAAGACAATAAATGGGTGAATACCCAACCCGACCCAAATTTGCTTGGGTCAAAATGGGTTGGGTCAAAATGGGTTAGATAATGGGTTAGAAATGGGTCATAACCCAACCCGCCCAATTTTTACTAAGTTTTAATTACTTTATTTATTATTTTATAAGTTTTTAGTACCTAATAAAATTATTTTTTTCTTTATTATAATTGTATATAACATATAAAATCAAAAAAAAATTTAATTTTTTTCTGACAAGATTTCTCAAAAGTCAATTTGGGTTACATATCAACCCAATTTTTAATGGGTTGAAATGGGTTGGGTTGAAATGGGTTGAGCTAACAAATGAGTGGGTCAATAACCAACCTAAACCTAAGTGGGTTTGGTCGGGTTGGGCGGGTTGGGTTTGATTTTGCCACCCCTAGCGGTAAGCATGGGCAGTTTGGCTTGTTTGGGGGTGTTAAAGCGACCCTTGGCTAAAGAGATTCAAACTCTAGCATCCAAGTTCATGCAGTTGGGCATTTCAGAAAAGGGTGGCGTGTTGGCCAGTATTAAGGTGAAGTCCATAATTCTGGAGGAAATAAAGGCCAAAAACTTTAAGGACGTGCAATTAAACAAGCTCCAGAATAAGGTGGTGTCTAGTGAGACTTCATACACCACACTCAACACGTGTGGGGTGTTTTGCTTTAGAGGGCAGATATATGTCCCTCGGGTTGATGACTTGGTTCAGAATGTGTTAGTTGAAGCTCATGGTTTGTGATACTCTATTCATCCAAGCGTAACAAAAATATTCCGAGACTTAAGGCAACTTTATTGGTGGCCTGGGATGAAAAGGGACATAGTGGAATATGTATCCAAGTGTCACAATTGTCAGCAGGTGAAGTACGAACATCAAAGGCTTGCAGGTTTGCTTCAAAGGATGCCCATTCCTAAGTGAAAGTGGGAAAGGATACCCATGGACTTCGTGGTAGGTCTTCCTAAGACCTTGGGAAAGTATGACTTGATTTGGGTCATCGTGGATAGGATGAATAAATCAACCCATTTCATTCCAGTTAGGGTAGATTACAGTTCCAAACTGTTAGCCAAGATATACGTCAAGGAGATAGTGAGGGTACATAGGGCGTCACTTTCCATTATATTAGGCAGAGGTATGCAATTTACTTCTAAGTTCTAGGGTAAGTTACACGAAGAGTTGGGCATCCAACTCACTTTTAGCACAAACTTTCATCCCCAGACTGACGGACAACCAGAGAGGACAATTTAGGTGCTTAAGGACATGTTGGGGGCATGTGTGATTGACTTCGGGGGCCATTGGGATCAGTTCTTGACATTGTGTGAATTCTCATACAAAAACAACTACCACTCCACTATTTAAATTGCACCGTTCGAGGCACTCTATGGGAGGGGATGTAGATCGCCCATAGGTTTGTTTGAGGCAGGTGATGTGAAGCCTTTGGGCATTGATTTAGTAAAGGAAGCTCAGGAAAAAGTGAGAGGTATCCAAACCAAGTTGTTGGAAGTCTAGAGTAGACAAAAGGAGTATGCTGATCGCAGGGTAAGGGACATGTCATTTCAGGTTGGTGAACAGGTTCTGTTGAAGGTGTCACCTATGAAAGGGGTCATGAGGTTTGGCAAGAAGGGCAAGCTTAGCCCTCGGTACGTTGGTCCATTCGAGGTTCTCTAAGGTATGGGGCCGGTAGCTTATAGGTTGGCATTACCACCCAGTTTGTCTGGAGTCCATTAAGTTTTCCATGTATCAATGCTGAAAAGATACCATGGGAATGGATATTACATCATCAAATGGGATTCAGTCTTGCTAGATATAGACCTTAAGTATGAGGAGGAGCCGGTTGCTATTCTTGATCAGGATGTCCAGAAGTTGAGGACAAAGGAGATCAGATCAGTAAAGGTTCAATGGAATAATCATTCGATTAAAGAAGCCACTTGGGAAACTAAGAAGGATTTGCGAGACAAGTACCCTCACTTGTTTAAGGGTTCAGGTACTACTATCTTCTTGGATTAGCTCATTTTTCTTGTTTGATCATTCAGGAATGAACAATGGGTAAATTGGTATCTATTGTAATGACTTTTCCTGTCGTTATAGGTGAGCTATATGTGCAAGATTTCAGATTAGAAATCTTTCGAGTTTGGGAGTTGAAAATTTTGGGCAAGGCTAGTCTTGGACAAAATCTGAGAAAGGTGAAGTGTAGGGCAATATGGGGAAGGATTGGGTGAAATGGTTAAATCTTAGCTTGTTTTTTCTATTAGCTAAGGCGTTAAGGAGTCCATAGGACTTTTTGGAAGTAAATTTGGGTAAGTAGAACTCCTGATATTGAACTTGACGTAAAGGGGTTTGTTCGGGACATCATGTTTTGAGGGTGTGTTATGAATGGGCAAAACTGGAAGGATTTCTGAGTTTGTGTCCTATCTCACCCGCTATAGAGGGTGATAGGTCGCTACCGCGACACTTTTATAGGAGAAATTCTCGTTATAGAGGGAGTTAGAGTCGGTCAACTCTGCTATAGCGAGAGGCATCCACTATAGCGGTGCCTCTATAGTGGGGTTAATCGCTGTAAATGCAGAAACTTTCCAAAAAATATTCATTATTTCACAAGAACAGTTTGGGAAGGGATATGGTAATTTTTGACGAACTCCATCAATTTTCCACTGAAATTCTTCGTTAAGGTAAGTATTTTATCCCCGTAAACTAGTACTTCGATTCTTATAGATTAGAATCGTTAGTTACAGGCCTTAGGGAGGGTTTAACTTAACCTAGGTTAAATTTTCTGGTGTAAAAAAGGAATGTTAGGATGTAAAACCTTAGGTTCTTGGTTTAAGTTATTTATTTAGGATTCCTTTAATGTAATTCACTAGCGTAACCATGGAATTAGTAGTAATTAGGTGAATTTATGGTGGGAAGGCCCTAGAACAGGGGGAATGATCATGAAATTAGCCATGGGGTTCAAGATTAAGTTGTAATCCATGATATTGAAGGTTATTTTGGCTGATTATGTATTGAATTCTTGTTCTTAGACCACAATCAAGCTAAAATTGTAAGAAAGGGGAAAACTCAGGCCTAGTAGAGCATTCAGGCTTGAATTGAGGTAGGTGATGGTTACTTTGTAACCTAATTGCATTATGTGTGCATATTAATTGTTTCGCTAGTATTGCTTGTAAAATACATGCTCAGGGAAGAAGGGACTGATAGCTTGTTGGCTGTACAAGTGTGGTATGTATTCATTGTTGTTGTGATTGTTGTGATATATGTGATTCTTTGATTGACTTGGGTACCCTTCCTGGTATAATTTATTGGTTGGCTCGAGTACCATGCCTGGTACAGGTTTATTCATTGGCTGGCTCGGGTACCATACCTGGTACAAATTCTATTTTAGTTTGCTCGGGTACCACGCTTGGTACAGGTTTGTTTGGTATTGGGTGTGTTGGTTCCATGAGCAAACTGGGCTTATATATTGTGATGTTATTTCTACATGTTGGTCCATGAGTGACAAGGTTGGTGTGTTTAAGTGCTAAGGTGGTTTTTTATGTAAACCAGGATTGCATGTTGAACACCATAAATGTTGTCGTAGGGATCCTTGGGTGGTCCGAGTTACTTGAAGGATGTGATGAAATATATGATCTATTAATTATGGTTTTGGACATGTCTTATGTGGTTGTTAAGTCAGGTTGATGATTGGGAGTCTTACTTATATTCACTTGGCTTGATTTTTAAATGTTTGTCCTATTTTACTAAGTTATGGTTGTATGTTCATATTTCGTATTTTGGAGATGGACGATGATCCTACCAGTACACTGTTGTTCTTGTGTACTAATACTGCACTTGCTCTTCTTTTGTTGAGTACATGGCATATTCTGACGGCTGCTGCGAGATCTTTGTTGTAGTTCAGACGAATTCTGAATCCAAGGGTGAGCTGCATCTTTCGAGCTACCATGGATTCTTATGCTAGTTCTAGTCCTTTATTCAGACTTAGACTTTTTATGATTTGGAGAATCATCCCCGTCTTTCAGATTTGATTAGTAGTTTTGGTACGCGACTTTCAGATTATAGGGGATTATTTTTGCAGGTTTTCTATTCTTTAATTTTAGATGTGAATCTTGGTTTTTATCTATTGAATTGGTTTTAGCTGCTTCATTTTGGGTTAAGTGTTGGTTGGTTAATTGGTTCTCCCACTAGGGGTGTAGTATGGGTGCCCCTCGCAGCGGTTTAGGTCATGACAGTTGCCACATTCTTCGGGAGAGTTAATTTGGTCGTCATAAAAAATGGCGCAGTTGCCAAGGATTGGCTTTCGATTTGCCATTTATTGTCTATTAATTCACTTTAGTTTAGCATTTTGTTCTATTTTACATTTTTTTTGTTTTTGGTATTGTGAATAGGAAAAGCATGAGCCGAGCTAGCATTTATGCTAGTGTTGGCAACCACGTGGAAGAAAATGACATAGGAGGTCAAAAAGATATGCAAGGTGCTCTTTGCCTACCTCATATGGTGGGGAATGCGACCTTCCAAATTACTAGTACCATGCTCCACTTATTATAAATAAATGGGTTATTCTGAGGACTACACCACGAGGATGCTCACCGACACATACAAAACTTCATGGAGGTATGCCAACCATTTTCTATAGCCAATATCAGTCAAGAATCCATTAGTTACGCTTGTTTCCATTCTCTCTCAGGAGAGAAGCTACAATTTGGTTTGAAGAGTTACCCATGGGCATAATATCTACTTGGGATGAGTTTCTCACCACGTTCCTTGATAGATTCTTTCCCCCTTACAAAATGCTACAATTAAGGGATGAAATTATTAAGTTTGATCAATTTCATGGTGAACCTCTCCTCGAGGCTTGGTCAAGGGGTAAGAGGAAAGTGGAAAAATGTCCAACTCATGGCCTTCCGAACAACATACTCCTCAAATATTTTTATCTCTCTTTAGACCCCACCAACAAGATTGTCATCAACAATTTGGCTGGGGTTGCTTTGATGCACCAAACATTTGAGTTTGCCAAGGGATTGCTTGAAAGGGTGACTAAAGCAAATCGTGCTTGGGATACTTGGGGAGCCGAGGGGGCAATGGGTGCTACCTCAGCTAATATTCTCAATGAGTAGAAGAGAAATAATACACGAAGGGATAGAGAGATAACAATCATCAGGACTCTCCTCGAATCAATGACTAAGCATGTGAAAGAGCAAAAGGTAGAGAGTATAAAAGACATTAGTATGTGTGAGTCCAAAGAGCTAGTGGATGATGAGATTTATTCCCTTGACGATGGAGAAGCTTAAATTGTTGAAAACTATAGTATGGGTTCCCATGCGAGTCTTCAAGGGGCAAGTCAAAGCACGTTGAGACAAGAGCATGGGAATCAAGGTTGGAACCATGAGCATGTAGTCTTAAGGAAAGATAGGATGAGAGTAGAAGGATCTATTGAATTAAAAATTGAAATCATGCTTGAGAGGGTATTAGAGATGGTGGTGTCGACCAATACGGGAATCCGTGAGCTAAAACATGATCTTGTGTCCCTTACTCAAACCGTAACATCTCACTCTGTCTCCATCAAGCTTCTTGAAGAAAGAATGAATTAGCTGGCCTCCCAAATCGAGTGTGGAAAGGATGTAAAGTGTACGGAGGTGCTTATTAAAGAGGTCCCATCAAGATCTACGGGTGATAACAGTTATGCGTCATACATCCCTATGGGTAGAAAGGCTATTGGAAATGGTGTTGAGGAGGTTAAGAGCCAAAAGAATAAGAGTCCTAAGGTGTACAAGCCTTTCTCTAAATGCCCCCCTCCTTACCCACAACATTTTGTACAAGGAAAAGAAGATGATCAATCTAGAAGGTTTGACTCCATGTTGAAGAAAATCTTAATCAATGTTCCATTGAAATATGCCCTCATGCAAATGCCCAGCTATGCAAGATTTATAAAAGAGATGTGTACCAAGAAAGGACTTATGGAATGTGAAGTAGTTGGCATATCCCCTCTATGTTGTGCCATAATGACAAACCATTTTGTAGTCAATCCGTATGATCGTGGTGTTTTCACCATTGGTTGTACAAATGGGTTGCATAAATTGTCGGAGATTATATGTGATAAGAACACAAGTATTAATTTGATGTTCTTTGCTACCTTCAAGAAGTTGGAACTTGGTTCTCCCACTCCACCAAGAATGAAATTGCTTATGGCAAACAAAATGATGAAGTATCCCATTGGGATCTCTTATGATATTTTTGTAAGAGTGGACCGGATTATTTTCGTGGTGGATTTTGTGATACTTGATTGCACTGGTGGCTTTGAAATACCAATCATATTGGGGAAACCATTCTTAACCACATGGCCTGCATTGGTTGATGTAAAATTTGGGGAACTTAAGTTTTCAATGAATGATGAAGAGGCAACCCTTGATGTATGTGGATCAATGAAGCAACCCAATGACCTACAAGTTGTATTCACGATCAGTAGTATCGAAGAAAGCATTGAGCGAAAATCGAAGAGAAGATTTTTGGAAGAATCATTGGAGGCTATTATTTTGAATCATGATTGTGATGATATCAAGGAGTAAGAGGAAGTGTGTAATGCCTTAGTGGGATTGGGTTCCTATTCTTACGATCCGAAGAAATTTGATCTTGATCTAATGAACCAACAAACTACCCTAGCTAAACCCTCAATCATTGAACCCCCGGTATTAGAACTCAAACCCTTACCATCACACTTGAGGTACGCATATCTAGGTGCTAATGAAACTCTACCAATAATCATCTCTAACAAGTTGGAAGAAGGGCAAGTAGAAGCTTTACTTGATATCCTAAGGAAGCACATTCAGACACTTGGGTGGACCATCGCTGATATAATTGGCATACCCTCGGGTATTTGCATACATAAGATTAATCTCCAAGAGAATTTTACACCATATATTGAGCATCAAAGAAGGCTAAACCCACCTATGCAAAAGGTGGTCAAAAAAGAAATTATCAGATGGTTTGATACAGGGGTTGTGTTTCCAATATCCGATAGCAAGTAGGTTGGTCCAGTCCAATGCATGCCAAAGAAAGGAGGAATCACTATAGTGCCAAATGAAAAAGATGAAATGACAGCCCTCCGACTAGTGACCGTATGGAGGGTATGTATGGATTATAGGAATCTAAATGCATGGACGAAGAAGGAACACTTCCCTCTCCCGTTCATGGACAAAATGCTTGATCGAATAACGGGTGAAGATATTATTGTTTTCTTGATGGATACTCAGGAGATAACCTTCACTTGTCCGTATGGAACCTTTGCATTCAAAAGAATTTCGTTTAGGCTTTGCAATTCCCCGCCTGCTTGTCAATGGTGTATAATGTCAATATTCTCCGATATGGTAGAAGTCACTATGTAAATTTTTATGGATGATTTCTCTGTTTGTGGGTTATTCATTTGAAAATTATTTATCCCATTTGACGTACGTGCTAAAATGAAGTGAAGAAACTAATTTGGTTCTAAATTAGGAAAATTGCCACTTCATGGTAAAAGAAGGAATTGTTTTGGGTCATAAGATATCCGATAAGGAAATTGAAGTAGACCAAGCAAAGATTGAGTTCATCACCAAGCAACCCCCTCCAAAAATGGTAAAAGGGGTGAGAAGCTTCTTGGGTCACGCTGGCTTTTATAGGAGATTCATCAAGGATTTCTCAAAGGTGGCCAATACTTAGTGTAGGTTGATAGAATGATGCTAAGTCTGACTTTGATGACAGCTGTATGAAAGCATTCCTTAGTTTGAAGGATAAGCTGACCTCCGCTCCTATCATTACAACATCTGATTGGTCAAAACTGTTTGAGATAATGTGTGATGCTAGCGGAGTTGCTTTAGAAGTTGTTTTGGGACAAAGAAAAGACAAATTATTCCATCCGATCTACTATGCTATCAAGACATTATATGATGCTCAAATGAACTACACAGTTACGGGGCAAGAGTTGTTTGTGATTGTATTTGCTTAAAAAAATTCTGAGCCTATCTATTGGGAACAAAATGGTGGTATATATGGATCATGCCACAATCTGCAACCTAATGGCAAATAAAGATGCTAAGCCTAGTCTCATTTGATGGGTCATCTTGTTACAATAATTTAACTTTGAGGTAAAGGACCGTAGGGGGTGTGAAAATCAACTGGAAGATCATCTTTCTTTCTTGGAGGAGGCAGGAAGGCCTGTTGGAGATCTTGAGATAAATTATGCTTTTCTGGATGAGAATATCTTAGCTTCAGGGAATTGGGAATCTGTCACAATCGCAATTCAATTAAAGAAGTAAAGTTAACATGGATTTGTAGTCAAGAGAGAGGACGACTAGGGGTATGTTTTCAATGAGACTTTAACATGTGTTAAGGTACTTGCTTAATTACGCGAATTTTTAATAAACGATATGGGTAACATTGGTTTTAGTCATGATTGTCAATCTTTCAATCTCACAAACATTTATCCGGTGGTCTCTATTCGAGCACCATCGTTTCAACACCAACCAACCAATACAAGCTTGGGAAAGTCACACTATTTCTAGCTTAGACTCTTAAATGGGTGTTTTCTGGTGATTTGAGCTATTTCTAGCCTCAATCTAGATGGAAATCCCAAGTACCCACTAGTGAATTCTCATCCAAAATTATGAACCTCTTTCTCAAGCAAGAACACAATCAAGTAATTTCAATCAATATTTGCAACCATTAATTTTAGAGTTAACACATGGAGGATTCATTATATCCATTTCAATTTAACAATTATAAACATAATTAAGCAAGACCCATACCCATTAAATCAAGTACCCATCATACACATACCCCTAGACAAGGAAACTAGTCACTCATGCTAAAGAAACAAGAGATGATACCAAGTGGGTAATTCAAATTCCCTTTCATTAATGGAGATAATTTTCAATATCCAAGCTCAATTGTACAATAATGGTCAATCCAAGGTTGAAGATGAAGAGAATGGAGTAAAACCCTTTGTCTTTCCTTGGGAGAGAAAACTTGCAAAAATTATTCCAAAACTATCAGAACTCTGAGAACTATTGAGTACAATGCCCAGATTGGGTTTTAGAAGGTTCCCAAATAGGCATATGAAAATGGATAAAAATGCCCTTCGGGAGCTATGCGATGCGATGTGCGGTCGCACCAAGCATTGTGCATGTCACACGGTTCTGCTCTAGTAGACTAGTGACTTCAGTGGATTTTTGGTGTCTTGCGAAGGGAGGTGTGCCCCACACCAGCCATTGTGCGTGTCGCACAACGACCGTACCTCTTGGCAAAATCTTATCTCTTTTGATCACCTTCACACTTCAACTCCTTTTGAGCTCTTTTTGGGTCCAATTCCTTATTTTCTACTTTTGACCAAGAGTACCTATATTCATATCAATAAAGGCCATAAGAACCTCTAAATCTTATCAAAACATGGCAATAATTCATGATTAAAGGTTCAATAAGTTGGTAGATTCCCAACTTATAAAACCCTCAAACTTGAACTATTCCTTGTCCTCAAGCAAGATACTCACAAGGTAAGGAATGAATTATGCTCTAAAGAACATGGGTTGCACTCAAGATTGCTCTACTCTAAAAAACTAAGAAAAATAACAAACAAAAAGACTGAAACAAAACACTCAATTACAATGCTTATCTCAATTTGGACCACCACACTCTCAAGGCGATTGATCAATTCAAAACATTCATTAAAAGGAATTTATTTCTTATTCAAAAATAGGGGAATTTGCCATTCAAAATAAGATCAAGCTTCTCAAGTCATTGGCATGGACCATCAAGGTTTGCCTTGAGATTCGCTACACAACTTGTCTCATTCATTCCTCTCAATTGAAATAGAGACTTCATGTTTCAATTCGAGTGCATGATGCCACTAACCACAATCGATGATCCCACTCACAATCATACAATTCATAATATAAAGGGATTATAAGAGAACCAAAATACTCTCATTATCACAGCCCAACGAGGGCAAAATTAAAGCATCAAAATAACATAAAAAGGCCCCACAAGGGTAATATTACAATCTCCAACATGTGCCTGACAAGAGCCAAATAAAATTATCTAGCAGGAAAGTAAACATGTCAAAGGCACGGCAAGGGCAATGGAAATATCTCAAAGACCAACACGGGCAACCAATCAAGCAAATACACACCACCTCCCCTAAGAAAATAATCATTGCCCTTAATGCTTTAAGCTCAAAGTAATAAGGAAAGAGTGCAATAACTCCTTGGGAGGACTATTCCTTATTACCATCCGCTACCTCTGCACTAGTGCCTGCACCACCCTCTCGGGAGTGCAAAGTGAGTGTCGACTCTTAAAGAGCTTTTTGGAATGCTGGATCCTCATCATCAGGCAACTCTGCATTGCCATCCTTGTCATAAGATGCAAACAAGTCATCCAAGAGATCGGTAGTGTGCTGGGGTGGAGGCATGACACTCAAATCTGCATCATCAACTGGAGCCTTTCCTTTTTCCTTATCAACATCCTTCCGGATCTCCTTCACAACCCCCTCAATGGTGTCCTCTCTCTAGCATAGTTTGCTCACGCTCTTCACTACTCCCTTAATGGCCCTCTTGACATCCTTGTAAATTAAACCTGGCAACCTGTTATCTAAGTAAGTCAACTGCCTATCATGATTATAGGTCTTGTCAACCATATCTTGGAGGCTACTCTTGGTCACTGGCCCTCTAGGTAAAATAGCTGTTGGATTGCTCAACTCCACAGGGTTAGGTGCTTCTGAAGCTACCCTAGAAGGAGAGGAAACATTTGCTTTAGTGTTGGACTCATCAACCTCAACCTCCTCCAAGAGCTCAGTACTGTTCCTCTTGAACCTAAGAGCATCCCTGTCTATTTTCCTGTCAAGGTCTAGCATACCAGTAACAGGGGTAAGCGTGTCACAATTGAAGTAGGGGATTGCAGCCTTGGCATAAAGCTTGCTGATGAGAACCAGTAAGGGAATGAGTCACAACCCCTGCGTACTTTACTCCTTATCACCATAGCCATGATTTCCCCAAAGTTGACATGTTCTCCCATCATAATAGCAGCCACTAAAATGGCTCCATCCTGGGTTACTTTCTAATTATTCTACAAGGGCAGGAATTAGTTGCAGACAAAGTCATACCAGAGATGAGCCTTGAAGTATAAAGTCTGCCTCAATATATCACCCTTATGGTGGCCCAGATAGGATTGTCAGGAGAAATAATCGAGGCGGGCTCCTGATATAACTTTGGTTCAGCAGTAATCTTAGCCAAGAGTGCAGGTGCAGGATTAATTAGGTTACCCCAATAAATGGTATTTATATGTGTAACACCCCAGAATTCGAATCAATTTTTAAACTTAGAACCTCTGAAAATTTTGAACCTTCCAGGAACCACGAGTCCAGACCACGAGCCGTGGACTTAACCATGAGCCATGAAAGGAACTCATGGAAACTGTTCAGCAGACCCTTTCTCAGGTCTGAGAACCATGAGTCGGGTTCACGAGACATGGATGGTTCCACGGGTCATGAAACTAGCTCGTGGAAATTGGACTGAGGCTCAAGTTTTCCCAGTGAACCACGAGAGGTTCCAATGACTTGTGGATGGTTCTATGAGCCATACTGTTGAGTCATGGAAAGTTATCTTCAGCTTGAATTTTGGGTCAGAAACCACGAGAAGGAACCACGAGTCGTGGTTGGGTCTACCGGTCATAGACTCCACTCATGGAACCTGAAGCCAAGTTTTAAAATAAGATTTTCCAAAATTAAATCCCGGGAGTATTTTTGTAACTACCCACCCTTTTAACTCTTAAGTGAGGTTATTTTTGCCTTTTAGTAGGGTTTCTACCCAAATTAGCCTAAGTGTTTCATTATTCCTCATTATCTACCAAAAGAGGAAAAGAACTTTATCAACTCCAAGTCTCAAGCTCCTAAGTCAAGTCTCCATTTCTCTTTATCCAAGATCTAGCGAGCTTCGATTCATGTATATGGGTATTCAATAAGGGATTCCTTCCACTCTTATGCCCAAAACCCTCAAGTTTTACTTTGATTCATGAATTGGTGAAATTAGGGTTCTTACCCAAATTGGGAAAATCTTATGAGTTCAGTTTTAAAGCATCAATTCATGATTCCTCATTACTTATCTATGATTTATTTGAGATTCCTTAAGTGTTTTCAAAATCTCATGCATTATAGATGAATTCTAGTATGTTTTCACTCAATTACATATTTTCAAGTAAAATTGGCATGTTTAGATAACATGACCTCAAGTATTATGAAATTACATGCCTAATTCTTTAAGTTATGAATTTAGAAAGAAAAGTATGTTTCGACTTATGACTATGCTAAGCTTTAAGACTTATGATTTGAGATTAGCATGATATCATATATGTCCTTATACTTTTCTAATAGTTTTGGCATTAGATATGTCATAAGTATATTATGAGCTATATATATGTTTTGAGAGTAGTATTTAGCACTGAGTTGGACAGGGTGAGCGTACCCTTAGTCCCAGAACTATGTGCCCCCATAGGTTGATTAGCCCCTCAGTTGGGCATTAGAATTAGTGATTACACCACAGTCATGCCTTTATACCTTTTCAATGTATATTGGATCCTCTTGATGGGGAGGATACATCGGATTCCATATAGCTCACATGGTCTATGTCAGTTAGAGAACCTCCCACAGAAACAGTTTCAGGTTTTAAATGCATTGACTCTTTGTTTTCAGATTTCAGAATTGCTACTATTACTTATGGTTTTAAAGTATATTTTGGCTATGATATTGCATTGAGTCCTTTGCATTTTAGCTTTTATAATTATAGTATGATTTCAGTTTTAAAGCACGTATAGCATATTTACTTCAGATTCTGCATGTCTCGCATACTCAGTACATTTTGTAGTACTGACGCATACTTCTTATGCTATATCCTATTGATGATGCAGATTTAGGCTCTTATCCTTAGACTCATGGCTAGACATCACCGATTTTCCATCTTGTGTTGGTGAGTCCTCATCATTCGAGGGCTAGTACTAGACTTGTTACTTTCTTGTCGTTCTTTAAGATTTCTGAGTTAGCTGGGGTATTATCCCAACAACTCCTTATATCTTATGTAGAGGCTTTTCATACATAGACAGATATTTGAGTTCTTGTTTCAGATTGTGTTTCTTCTAGATATTTATCTATTATGGAGTTGGTTGCCTATCGTGTTATTTATACTTCCTCTATTATTCTTTGTTATCTAAGTTATGCTAAAACCAAGGGTTAACTTGGGGAACTTGTGGTCTTGAGTCCCGTGTTACCCCTATGGGGTAGCTTCGGGGTATGAAAAACTTGGTATTAGAGCATCAGGTTCAAGAGTCCTAGGGTGTCTGAAAGCCGCATTGAGTAGAATCTCTTTCATGTGTGTGAAGCATGACACACTTATGAGAGGGAAGCTATGAGATGTCTTAGGAAAAACTTCACTTCTTTCATGATCAATATCGTGTGATAGAGTTTAACTCTATTACTCCTCTAATCCAATCTTTATCCATTTCAGATTATGCCACCTCGCCGTACCATGCCTCGCCAGGCCAATGCCTAAAATGCCAATCCTCTAATTCCAGACCCTGAGGTCACAAATGTAGAGTTTTGAAATGCCATTCATATGCTAGCTTAGACTATGGCCGCTCAAGCCAATCAACATGCTCTTATCCCCGTCCACCCTCAAGGTGGAGTTGTAGCCTGAGTTTAAGACTTTATTCGCATGAACCCACCAGAGTTCTAGCGTTTGAAAGTTGGTGAGGATCCGCAAAATTTCATGGATGAGGTGAAGAAGATTTTTAAGGTGATGCAAGTTGTTGGTATTGATGGTGTTGAACTAGCTTCCTATCAGCTCAAGGATGTGGCTCATATTTGGTATACTCAGTGGAAGGATGCTAGGGCTAGGGATGTGGTCCCTATGACTTGTGAGTGCTTTGAGAGGGCTTTTCTTTGATTCTTCCCTAGAGAGTTGAGGGAGGCTAAGGCCTAAGAGTTCATGAATTTGAGGCAATGATCTATGTCGGTTTAGGAATATGGGTTGAAGTTCACTCAACTTTCTAGGTATGCTCCTTCTATGCTGGCTGATTTGAGGGATCAGATGAGCAAGTTCATTTATGGAGTGTCAGACTTGGTGAAGAAGGAGTGCAAATCTGCTATGCTTTTGGGTGACATGGATATTTCTAGACTTATAACCCATGCTCACCAGATTGAGGGAGATAAGTTGAGGGAAATGGAAAGAGAGAGCAAGAGGGTCAGATCAGAGAGTTTGGGTTTTAGCCATCAGAAGTCTAGAGGTGGACATCTTTCTTCATTTCAGAAGAGGTCATCAGGACCTTTGCATTCTTCAGCTAGTGCTCCTACTCAGGCCCTCAGGACTCGTCCTGATCAGGCAGGTAGAGGATGAGATTCTTATTCATAGGGGAGTATTGCAAAGGGGACTTCCTACCCTGCTTGCAACTAATATGGCAGAAGTCACCCTAGTGAGTGTCTAGCTGGTAGAGAGGGATGTTTTGGATGTGGTCAGGTTGGACACCGGATTATAGATTTCCCTTCATCTAAGAAGGGAAAGGAGGTGGCAGGACTCATTCTGCTTCAGAAGTCCCAGGTGGTCGACCAGCTCAGAAGAGTGTTGCTTCTAGTTCAGGTGGTGGTCAGTGCCAAAATTGCCTTTATGCCATGTCCTCTTGCCAGGACCAGGAGAGTTCCCCAGATGTTATTACTGGTATGTTGAAAGTCTTCTCTCTCGATGTGTATGCTTTATTGGACCCTGGTGCCTCCCTATCTTTTGTGACCCCTTATGTTGCTTGCAAGTTTGAAATTTGTCCTGATCAACTCTTAGAACCCTTTTGTGTTTCTACTCCTGTTGGTGAGTCAGTCCTAGCCAAAAGAATTTATCGAAATTTCCCTATCTCAGTCCTTCATAGAGTCACTTCAGCCGATCTAGTAGAGTTGGAGATGACTAATTTTGATGTTATTCTTGAGATGTTTTGGTTGTATGCATGTTATGCCTTAGTTGATTGCCGTACTCGAGTTGTTAGTTTCAAGTTTCCAAATGAACCTGTATTAGAGTGTCAAGGTAGTCCTCCATTCTCAAAGGGTCATTTTATATCTTATCTCAAGGCTAGGAAGATGATTTCTAAGGGTTATGTCTATCATATCATTTAAGTTATGGACACGGAGTCCGAAACCCCATCACTCCAATCAGCTCCTGTTGTGAATGAGTTTTCTGAGGTGTTTCCCAAGAATTTACTCGGAGTCCCTCCTAAGAGAGAGATCGACTTTGGAATAGATCTTCTTTCAGATATGCATTCTATCTCCATTCCTTCCTATAGAATGGCTCCAGTGGAGCTTAAGGAATTTAAAGAGCAGTTGAAGGACCTTCTTAATAAGGGTTTTATCAGGCCTAACATCTCTCCATAGGGTGCTCCAGTTCTATTCATGCAAAATAAAGATGGTTCTCTCAGAATGTGTATCGACTACCATCAGTTGAACAAGGTCATAATCAAGAATAAGTATCCCATTCCTAGGATTGATGACTTGTTTGATCAACTTCAGGGTGCCAATTAATTCTCCAAGATTGACCTTAGATTCGGTTATCATTAGCTCCGTGTTTGAGAGTGTGATATTCCAAACACAACTTTCAGAACTCAGTGTGGTCATTATGAATTGTGGTTATGTCTTTTGGACTAACAAATGCTCCTACAACTTTTATGGATTTGATAAACCATGTGTTCAAACAGTATTTGGATATGTTTGTGATTGTCTTCATCGATGATATTCTTATCTATTCTTAGAGTAAGGAGGAGCATGCGGACCATTTGAGAGTTATGTTGCAAAATCTCAAGGATCGACAATTATTTTCTAAGTTCAGTAAGAGTAAGTTTGGGATGCAGTCTGTTGCTTTTCTGGGTCATATTGTGACTAGAGATGGTATTCGAGTTGAATCTCAAAAGATTGAGGTAGTAAAGAACTGGCCTAAACCCACTTCCATGTCTGATATTAGGAGCTTTTTGGGTTTGGACGGTTACTACAGGAGATTTGTGGAAGGGTTTTCTTCCATTGCTGCCCTATTGACTCGGTTGACTCAGAAGAAGGTTAAATTTCAGTGGTCTGATCTGTGTGAGAAGAACTTTCAGGAATTGAAGACTAGGTTGACCACAACTCCAGTGTTGGCTCTACCCGAGGGCCTAGATGACTTTGTTGTGTATTGTGATACTTCTAGGATTGGTTTGGGTTGTGTTTTGATGCAGCGTGGTAAGGTGATTTCTTATGATTCTAGACAACTTAAGATTCATGAGAAGAACTTCCTTACTCATGATCTTGAGTTAGCGGCTGTGGTTTTTGTTTTGAAGATTTGGAGACACTACTTGTATGGTGTTCATGTAGATGTATTCACCGATCATAAGAGTCTTCAGTATGTGTTCACTCAAAAGGAATTGAATCTTCATCAAAAGAGGTGGCTTGATCTTCTTAAGGATTATGATATGAGTGTGCTTTACCATCCGGGTAAGGCCAATGTCGTGGAGGATGCATTTAGTAGGTTGTCTATGGGTAGTGTGTCCTCAGTTGAGGATGGAAAGAAAGAATTGACCAAGGATGTTCATCGATTTTCTTTATTAGGAGTTCACCTTATGGATTCGATAGATGGTGGTGTTATTGTTCTGAATGGGTTCGAATCATCTTTGGTAGTTGAAGTGTAAGAAAAGCAAGACAATGATCCTATTTTGCACCAGTTGAAGGGTGCAGTCCATCAACAAAGGGTAGAGGTTTTTTCCCAAAGGGGAGATGGTGTGCTTCGATATTAGGGTCAATTGTGTGTTCCTGACATAGATGGGTTGAGACAACAGATTTTGACAGAAGCTCATAGCTCCAGGAATTCTTTTCACCCCGGTGCCACCAAGATGTATCTTGACCTACGGGAAGTCTATTGGTTGAATGGCATGAAGATGTACATAGCAAATTTTGTGGCTAAGTGTCCCAACTGTCAGCAAGTGAAGGTAGAGCATCAACGACTGGGTGGTATGACTCAGGGTATTGATCTTACTACTTGGAAGTGGGAAATGATCAATATGGATTTCATTACAGGTTTGCCTCGTACTCACAGGCAACATGATTCTATTTAGGTGATTTTTGACAGGATGACTAAATCAACCCATTTCTTGGCTGTCAGGGCTACAAATTTAGCATAGGATTATGCCTGACTCTACATTCATAAGATAGTCAGATTTCATGGTGTTCCATTGTTTATAATTTCGGATAGGGGTACTCAGTTTACATCCCAGTTTTAGAGGTCGTTTCAGAAAGGCCTTGGTACTCAGGTTAAGCTTAACACAACTTTTCACCCACAGATGGATGGCCAGGTAGAACGTACTATTCAGAACTTAGAGGATATGTTGAGAGCTTATGTGATTGATTTCAAAGGTAATTGGGATGATCACTTACCTCTTATCGAGTTTTCCTACAATAATAGCTTTCACTCTAGCATCCAGATGGATCCTTATGAGGCACTTTATGGGCAGAGGTGTAGATCTCCTATTGGTTGGTTTGATGTAGGTGAGGCAACTTTGATTGGTCCAGATTAGGTTCATGACACTATGGAGAAATTTCAGATCATTAGGGCAAGGTTGAAGACCGCTCAGAGTCGACATAAATCATATGCTAATGTGAGGAGAAGAGAGTTGGAGTTTGAGGTTGATGATTGGGTTTTTCTGAAGGTGTCACCCATGAAGGGTGTGATAAGGTTTGGTAAGAAGGGGAAACATAGTTATGTAGGTCCCTATAGGATTCTGAGGAGAGTTGGTAGTGTTGCTTATGAGTTGGAGTTGCCAACAGATTTAGAAGTGGTTCATCCAGTTTTTCATGTTTCCTTGTTGAAGAAGTGTGTTGTGATCCGACCTTAATTGTTCCTTTGGAGGATGTGAGTGTGAAGGATAGCCTTACTTATGAGGAAGTTCTCATGGAGATTCTTGATCGTAAGATTCGGAGGTTGAGGAACAAAGAAGTCACTTTGGTGAAAGTTCTTTGGAGGAATAAGATAGTTGAGGGAGCTACTTGGAAAACGGAAGCCGCCATGAAATCCAAGTACCCCTCATCTTTTCCCTTCAGATTCAGTTTTAGCGTGAGGTAATAATTTCCTCCTTAGTTTGTCCCTCCGATCCTAATCTATTATCTTCTCTCACGATGCTAGCATGCATTCATGTTTTCTGAAGTTAATTCAATCATGTTTTAAGTTAAAAAGTCAGTTTTCATGTTTTGTTGGTTGGTTGGGCTATTTTCTCTCCAGTTTTCCTTACTCAGCCTTCATTCAAGGATGAATGATCCCAAGGGGGAGATATTGTAACACCCTGAAATTCAAATAAGCTTTTAAACTTAGAATCTCTGGAAATTCTGAACCTTCCAGGAACCACAAGTCTAGACCACGAGCCGTGGACTGAACCATGAGTCGTGGAAGGAACTCGTGGAAACTTTTCTGTAGACCCCTTCTCAGGTATGAGAACCACGAGTTGGGTTCACGAGTCATGGATAGTTCTACGGGTCATGGAACCAGCTCGTGGAAATCAGACTGAGGCTCAAGTTTTCC
The DNA here is from genome assembly GCA_003996215.1 of Jaltomata sinuosa. Taxonomy (NCBI): domain Eukaryota; kingdom Viridiplantae; phylum Streptophyta; class Magnoliopsida; order Solanales; family Solanaceae; genus Jaltomata; species Jaltomata sinuosa. The sequence goes on from QJPP01007280.1 coordinate 100,815, forward strand.
CAGTGAACAATGAGAGGTTCCTACGACTCGTGGATGGTTCCACGAGCCGTACAGTTGAGTCGTGGAAAGTTATCCACAGCTTGAATTTAGGGTCAGAAACCACGAGAGGGAACCATGAGTTGTGGTTGGGTCTACGGGTCATAGACTCCACTCGTGGAACTTGAAGTCGTGTTTTAAAATCAGCTTTTTCTAATTTAAATCTCGGGGGTATTTTTGTAACTACCCACCCTTTTAACTCTGAAGTGAGGTCGTTTTGGCCACTTTTAGTAGGATTTCTACCCTAATTAGCCTAAGTCTTTTATTATTTCTCATTTATCTACCAAAGGAGGAAAAGAACTTCATCAATTCCAAGTTTCAAGATCCAAGAATAAGTCTCCATTTCTCTTCATCCTAGATCTAGCGAGCTTCGATTCAGGTATATGGGCATTCAATAGGGGATTCTTTCCACCCTTATGCCCCAAACTCTCAAGTTTTACTTTGATTTATGAATTGGTGAAATTAGGGTTCTTACCCAAATTGGGGAAATCTTATGAGTTCAGTTTTAAAGCATCAATTCATGGTTCCTCATTACTTATCTATGATTTATTTGAGATTCCTTAACTGTTTTCAAAAGTCCATGCATTATAGATGAATTCTAGCATGTTTTCACTTAATTGCATATTTTCAAGTAAAATTTGCATGTTTAGACAACATGACCTCAAGTATTATGAAATTGCATGCCTAATTCTTCAAGTTATGAATTTAGAAAGAAAAGTATGTTTTGAATTATGGCTATGCTAAGCTTTAAGACTTATGATTTGAGATTGGCATGATCAGATATGTCCTTATGCTTTTCTAACAGTTTTGGCATCAGATATGTCACAAGTATATTATGAGCTATATGTATGCTTTGGGAGTAGTATTTAGCATCGAGTTGGACTGGGTGAGCGTACCCTTAGTCCCAAAACTACGTGCCCCCGTAGGTTGATTAGCCCCTCAGTTGGGCATTAGAATTAGTGATCATGCCACAATCATGCCTTTATACCTTGACAAGGTATATTGGGTCCTCTCGATGGGGTGGATACATCGAATTCCATGTAGCTCACTTGGTCTATGTCGGCTAGAGAACCTCCCATAGAAACAGTTTTAGGTTTTTAAATGCGTTGGCTCTTTGTTTTAAGATTTCAGAACTGCTACTGTTACTTATGGTTTTCAAGTATGTTTTGCCTATGATATTGCATTGAATCCTTTGCATTTAAGATTTTATCATCATAGTATGATTTCAGTTTTAAAACACGTATAGCATGTTTACTTTAGATTCTGCAGGTCTCACATACTGAGTACATCCTATAGTACTGTCGCATACTTCTTGTGCTACATCCTATTTATGATGTAGATTCAGGCTCCTATCCTCAGACTCATGGCTAGACATCACCGGTTATCCATCTTGCTTTGGTAAGTCCTCATCATTCAAGGGCTAGTACTAGACTCATTACTTTCTTGTCTTTCTTTCAGAATTTTGAGTTAGCTAGGGTCTTGTCCCAGCAACTTCTTATGTCGTATGTAGAGGCTTTTCAGACATATACAAGTATTCGAGTTCTCATTTCAGATTGTGTTTCTTCTAGATATTTATCTATTATGGAGTTGGTTGCCTATCATGTTATTTATGCTTCCGCTATGATTATTAGTTGTCTAAGTTATGCTAAGACCAAGGGTTAACTTGGGACACTTGTTGTAACACTCGAGAAATTCTAAGCCAAATCTGAACCGTTCTTCATATGTTGTTAGACTCGAACTAGACAAATTTTCTATGTATCTAAGTATTAAGACTTATTCTGAAGTTTTGAAGGTGTATTAGATATGAATTAGGGTCATAAAGAACCTCTAGCTCAAAGTTGAGTTGAAAGCTTCCTTACCGATTGAGATTTAGTGTAAGATTTTTCAAGGGTCAACTTCAAACGACCATAACTCCTAGAATATAATGAGTTAGGTGACCTAATACCCACCAAATTAAAGGTCTTTGAATCTTCTTTGCAACTCCACCAACTGCGCATTAATACAAGTCGGGAGAAAAAAGTTATCAGTATTTTACTAAAGGGTGTCTGTCTGTCAAAATGACAGACAACAATCACGAGAAGGTTCCACGGGTCGTGAAACCAACTCGTGGAAATCAGTTTTTTACCTAAAAGTTACGAAAAGGTTCCACGCGTCATGGAAGTTTCCACGGGTCATGAAACCAACTCATGGAAATCAGTCCAGAGCCCTGAAAAGTCCCTTGGAACCACAACTTCCATCCTATGGACCGTGATTCATTCCATGGGCCGTGATTTCTGTCCGTGGAAGCCTTTCATGAAATTTTTGAAGTTTTTAAATTTTTTTCCAGGGGTATTTAGGTAATTTTTCACTCTTTTAACTCCTAAGTTAAGTCATTTGGGCAAATTAGAAGGAGTTTTATTCCCACTTAGCTTAAGTTCTCTTCCATTCTCTCAATCAAGTTCCAAGACAAGAAAAGGGTCTCCATTCTCCAAGTTTCAAGCTAAGGATTCCATCTTCAAGTCTCCATCCCCAAGTTCCAAGTTAGGAAAGCTTCAATTCAGGTATGTGGGTATTCAACATGGGTTCCCTTCACCCTTGTTCCCAAAACCCCAACTTCCTAACTTGATTTTATGAATTTCCAAATTAGGGTTCTTATCTAATTCTCATGGATTTCTTTACAAAGTTGTTTCCTCATGATTCTTCTATGGATTTTGAATCTAAAATTACATGATTTTGTTTGGGTTTTTATAAGTGGTTAACTATTCATGATTTTAAGACTAATCCTTATTCAATTCATGAAACTTGGGTTCTTACCCAAATTGGGGAAAACTTATGGGTTCCGTTTTAAAGTATAAATTCATGGTTCCTCATTATGTATCAATTATTTAATTTAAGTTCCTTAGCTGATTTTAAAAGACCATATGTTGATGATAAATTTTAACATGATTCCTTTGAATTGCATGTTTTCAAGTGAAAGTTTACATGTTTAGATAACATGTCATTATGTATTTATGAAATTGCATGCCTAATTCTTCAAGCATGAAATTTAGAAGGAAAAGTATGTTTTGAATTATGGCTATGATAAGCTTCAAGAACCTATGATATGAGAATTGCATGATACTCGATGTGTTTTCATAATTTTTAACAAGATTTGGCATGAGATTGTGCCACTATGAATTTATGAGCTATATGTACATATTTTGGGAGTAGTATTTAGCACCGAGCGACGAGGGTTCGATTACCCAAGCCAAAACTATGTTGCCAGCGTAGGTTATGAAATGAAGTGCCATATGGGCTTATGAGAGTGGATCCACATATGATCATGGTGTTCTGTGCTTAGCGGACATTAAGACAGCTTTGCCAACTAGGGTTATATAGTTGGATATGGTGACTCGTTCCTTGGCACGGTTCAAGTCAGCTTTGCTAACTAGGGTTATATAATTAGATTCAATGTAGCTCGCATGGTCTATTATCGGTTATAAGAAACTCCCGTAAGAAAGTTTTATGCATCAAGTTATCTATTTCATGACTTAAGCTTTACTTATGGTATTTTCCCACAGAAGCTAGTTTTCATGAAAAGATTGTATTGACTTTTTGCTTTTAGATTTCAGACTTGCTACTTATGACTTATGATTTGATTATGTTTTCAGCTTATGATATTGCATTGAGTCATTGCATTATAGATTTTTCTATTATCATATGATTTTAGCTTCAAGGATATTTTAAGCATGTTTTATCACAAATTATGCATGATTTCAGTTTTAAGCATGCTTCCAAGTATATTTCATCATATCACATGCATATCTCACATACTCGGTACATCCTATAGTACTGATGCATATTTGTGCTGCATTCTCTTGATGATGCAGGCTGTGATTCCCTCCCTTAGGCACGTGGCTAAAGACCGCAGGCCATTCCAGTCAGTGTTGGTGAGTCCTCATTATTTGAGGGCTAGTTATGATCTTAGTATTCTGTATGGCTGTTTACTTTCGTTCTTTTAGTTAGCTAGGGTCTTGTCCTAGCAACTACTTATGTCATGTAGAGGTTTTTCAGACCTAGATAGTATGCGAGTCTCCCTTTTTGGATTACATTTCTTATTGACTTCATCATTTATGGATCGGGTTGCCTAGCTTTCTATTTATGCTTTCGCTATATTTCTTCGTGTATGCCTATGTTATGCTATGACCAAGGGTTAACTTAGGGCACTTATGGTCCCGAGTCCCGTGTTACATCTAAGAGGTAGCCTCGGGGAATGACAAACTTGGTATTAGAGCAACAAGTTCAAGAGTCCTAGGGTGTCTGAAAGCCGCATTAAGTAGAGTCTCCTTCATGGGTGTGAAACGCGCCACACTTATGAGAGAGAGGCTATGAGGTGTCTTAGGAAAAACTTTGCTTCTTTGATATTCAATATCATACGATAGAGTTTAACTCTATTTATTCTCCAAATTTATGCGTTGTCCCAATTCCACCTACTTTACCTCATATTTGCGGTACCAGAAGTAGTAAATCTCAGATTATCTCTTAGCGAGGTGCTCTCAAATCCTCTTTCAGAACCTTGTTACTAATTATTCCAGAAGAGGAAAAATATGTACTTAGATCCTTGGGTAGTGTTGCCACCCGTCAGATGTTGTATTGTAAGGCATTAGTAGTAGAATGAACCTAGAGCCAAAAATATGAAGTCACAAGTATGGTAGCCTAGATGGGGGAATGATAGTTGATTGGAGTATGCAATTAGAGTTGTGTTTTACTAGATGAGTAATGGGATGATACATCCCTTGGTGTGGATTAAGCAGTGGTAAGTCCTTGTGCTAGTATAGACCAGGTATAGGATGTAAACAAAAGGATGATAGTATGAGAGTGAGAATGATATATATATATGTATGTGAGTTAGAGAACGATAGGCAATGTTGAGCCTCTCAGTATAGGCTTTAACGCATTTGATTTGGTAGGTAGTATAAAGAGAGAGCTTTGGGAGTTAAAACCATGTAAGCTTGACATGTCTTTGCAAGGGATAGGTTGGAAGTTATTGAGTGTGATATGTACAACCCTTATATGAGATAGAAAGGTTGAGGCCAAGATTTTTAGGTAAGGGTGATCCTTAGACTATAGAAGGAAGTGTATATTCAGATTAACTCCCAGAGTAGTGTTTGCTCTATTAGAGTAAAGTTATCATAGTTCCATTTAGAGGTTAGTGAGAGGTCCATAGACTTAGAATGTAGCATGAATCTAAGGGGGAGATGGTGAGATATAGAATCTGTTAGATTTTGAGGCTCAGGTAGTGAGGCTAATGGGTGTCATACTGATGTTGGAAGGGGTGTACAGACTTATTTCTATCCTAGCACCTTAAGTATTCTTCTCTCATTACAACACCCCACTCATGTCTTGTATTCCAGTGTCATGTTCTTAATTCAAATTCACGGACTTCATGCAGATTCACGTTCATACTCAACTCCCAGAACAAATATAAATTACTCCAGACAACGATCCCAATCTTACTATATGATTGTAAGAATTCCAGCTTTTACACCATGATGCTTGTCATATATAAAATCTCATGTCTCACACTATTCTCAGCTCTATATACTTAGTTCTCAAGATATGCCGTAATGACTAATGAAATCATGCTACATCATGTATATGCTCATACCAGATTTCTCTAATACTTTGTGCTTGTGATTTCCTTACTCTAACCATGCTTTGTATGTCCAGGATGTGAGAAACTCATGCCCTTTTCACTTGACTTCTCAAACCCCACCTTGAGTGGCTAGATCAAACTAAGTATAAGTCAAGACCGATCAGTATCCTTCATTCTTGATGCTTAATCTCCCACTCTATTCTTTTAGTGATCTTGGCTTGTGTTTTCATAGCTGTTAGTAGAGGAAGCTAAGTAGTATCCTAGATGGGAAGTAGTAGGTTGTAAGCGTGGAAGAAAAGTTAGGTGGGGATTATTCATGTGAAATAGTTAGATGAGGAATTTTGGTATGTCCCTTTTGTAGAAGTTCTTCAAGTTATAGCTCCTAGATATGCTAGGAAGAGGGGAGAAGTCTTGGATAGTATGAGCTACAGACCATAGGGTGATCATAGTGATAGTCTTAAAAGTCGTGATGAAATACATGTGGGCTTTTGATTTTTGTGCCTAGTGACCCATTGATTAGAGCTCAAGATTGGTTGATTTTTGTAATAAGGAGGAATATCATTCTTGGGAGGTAACTCTAGATGTAAGAGATTTAGTCAAGATAGGCTTGAACATGGTGAAGGCAGGTAGTTAGACTCAGACCTTAGTATTCAAAGGAGTTAGTGTAGTTGAAAGGTGTTTCCAAGCTTAAGGGTTGTCAACTGTAGTACTTAAGGCAAGAATAGTCTTGTTCTTACTCCTAGCCTAGGGTGCTCATATATTAGGTCCAGTAGCTTCAGCTTTCAATATACGAAACTCCTCATATCAGATTAGTTCAGACCTATCGATAATCATTCCTAAGGTTAGAAGGCCCTACATTCAATTTAGTCCAAGGTAGTAAGTTCAGTTTAAAAGAGAATGGTTTCCTCGTATAGTTACCCCTCTCAGTTTGACGTCATTTTCAGTTATCTATGATTTCTAAGAATGCGCTCATTCCTTATGAGTTCCAGCTGAGACACTACTCTTAATCCAAATCAGTTATTATGTTAGCCATTCAGTTTCATACACCATCAGTTGTTCTCATGCCCTCAGTATGCTTACATGCCTCATGAATTCGACTCAGTTTATAATTCAGTCGGAGATCAGTTATCATGTAAATACTTCAGCTTTTAAAACTCAGTTGATGGTATTTCAACCCTTTCACCCTTTAGTCTCAACTTGGAAGTCTTCATTCGAGGAAGAATGATCCCAAGGGGGAGATATTGTAACACCCCAGAAATTTTAAGCCAAATCTGAACCGTTCTTCATGCGTTGTTAGACCTGAACTAGATAAATTTTCTATGTATCCAAGTATTAATACATATTCTAAAGTTTTAAAGGTATATTAGATATGAATTAGGGTCATAAAGAACCTCTAGCTGAAAGTTGAGTTGAAAGCTTCCTTACCGATTGAGTTTTAGTGTAAGATTTTTCAAGGGTAAAATTCAAAGGATCATAACTCCTAGAACATAGAGAGTTAGGTGGCCTAGTATCTAGCAAATTAAAGGTTTTTGAATCTTCTTTCCAACGCCACCAACGGCGCATTAATCCAAGTTTGGAGCAAATTGTTATCAGTGTTTTACTAAAGGGTGTCAGTCAGTCAAAATGACAGACAACAACCACGAGAAGGCTCCACGGGCCGTGGAAGTTTCCACGGGTCGTGAAACCAACTCGTGGAAATCAGTTTTTTACCTAAAAATCATGAGAAGGTTCCACGGGTCATGGAAGTTTCTTCGGGTCATGAAACCAACTCGTGGAAATCAGTCCTGAGCCCCGAAAAGTCCCTTGGAACCATGACTTCCATCCCATGGACCGTGATTCATTCCACGGGCCGTGATTTGTGTCTGTGGAAGCCTTTGACGAAATTTTCTGATGTTTTTAAATTCTTTTCCTAGGGGTATTTTGGTAATTTCCCACTCTTTTAACTCCTAAGTTAAGTCATTTTGGGTAAATTAGAAGGGGTTTTATTTCCACTTAGCCTAAGTTCTCTTCCATTCTCTCAATCAAGTTCCAAGAGAAAAAAAGGGTCTCCATTCTCCAAGCTTCAAGCTAAGGATTCCATCTTCAAGTCTCCATCCCCAAGTTCCAAGTTAGGAAAGCTTCAATTCAGGTATGTGGGTATTCAACATGGGTTCCCTTCACCCTTGTGCAAAAAATCCCAACTTCCTAAATTGATTTTATGAATTTCCAAATTAGGGTTCTTACCCAATTCTCATGGGTTTCTTTACAAGTTGTTTCCTCATGATTCTTCTATGGATTTTGACTCTAAAATTGCATGACTTTGACTCTAAAATTGCATGATTTTGCTTGGGTCCTTATAAGTGGTTTCCTATTCATGATTTTTAGACTAATCCTTATCTAATTTATGAAACTTGGGTTCTTACCCAAATTGGGGAAAAGTTATGGGTTCAGTTTTAAAGTATACGTTCATGGTTCCTCATTACGTATCTATTATTTAATTTAAGTTCCTTAGTTGATCTCAAAAGCCCATATGTTGATGATGAATTTTAGCATGATTCCTTTGAATTGCATGTTTTCAAGTGAAAGTTTACATGCTTAGATAACATGTCATTATGTATTTATGAAATTGCATGCCTAATTCTTCAAGCATGAATTTAAGAAGGAAAAGTATGTTTTGAATTATGGCTATGCTAAGCTTCAAGAACCTATGATATGAGAATTGCATGATACCCGATGTGTTTTTATGCTTTTCAACAAGATTTGGCATGAGATTGTGCCACTATGAATATATGAGCTATATGTACATGTTTTGGGAGTAGTATTTAGCACCGAGCGACGAGGGTTCGATTACCCAAGTCCAAAACTACGTTGCCAGCGTAGGTTATGAAACAAAGTGCCCTATGGGCTTATGAGAGTGGATCCACATATTGATCATGGAGTCCTGTGCTTAGCGAATATTAGGACAACTTTGCCAACTAGAGTTATATAGTTGGATATGGTGACTCGTTCTTTGACACGGTTCAAGTCAGCTTTGCTAACTAGGGTTATATAGTTAGATTCATACCTTCAACCCTAAAATCAAGTCTCGCCTCTTCCGCAGCTGATAGCTTCTTTAGGTTTTGCCCTGTGTTTCCTCTGCTAGAAGACATAGTCTGCACATGGAGATTGTGAGTACTCAAATTAAAAATGCAAAATATTTTTTGCATTTTTGACATATGTAAAAGACATATGTAAAAGAAGAAAAGCTAAAAGAAGTTAACTAATTAAAAAGAACGGAATGCAAAAAAGAAGAAAAACAAATTGGGTAAAATTGATGGTTTGTGCGAGCCATGTGCAAAATGCACCAAGGGTTGTGCATATTGCACGTAACATCGCACAAGCTATCAGAAACCCAAGTTGATTTCTACTTTGGGGATCGAAGTCTGATGCGAATCACACCAGCCAAAGTGTGCATCGCACAATGCTTTGCCCCTCAATCCAGTGAACTGGTACAATTTATCAATGAGGTACAGCGCCTTGTGCATTTCGCACATAAAGATCAACACATCGCATGCGAAACACACAAGGAAATAGATGGAACTTTTTTTTCCCTTGTGTCCTTGTGTGTTATGTATGTGATTCGTAGAGCAATATCTGTGATATACACTTGTCACCAAGCACAAACACCAATAATAACAGGGCTAAACATATCATGAGCAAACCAAATCATCCGGGTACTCAGACTTCCCCAGAATCTAACAACATATTTAAAACAAAAGAAGAACTCAACGATTTCCCTTAAGAAGGACGTTACCCCATCTATCATTGGGAACATCAAGCCTTCAATTATAAACCAGTAGGCACACTCAACAACAACAATTTTATATCCCCCACCAAGAACATATACCCACAAGCATAATCATAATAGAACTGGGCACAAAGGTAGCAACAATTCTATCCCCAAACGTTAATTTTGAACAAAAACCTAATGAAGATGACGATTTACCCTTAAGAATGATGTCATTTAATCTATCATAGGGCCAAATTATGCACCAACACAAGTGGGTTACTTAGAATTCACCCAAAATACAAATATTTAAGGCTAAGAATTACCACAAACAACATGCATCATCATAACTTCAAGTTCTACCAAGTTAATCCTTAACAAAATCAATAATATAATCCAAAATTTTCAGATTTCAGCCAAAATCAACATGGCAAATTTAATGAGCATGCTTCATAATATGAGTTCCCAGTCAACATAAAAACACGTATTTAACATTGGGGAACTTAACACAAGTGAAGATTAGAAGTAGGAGGCAAAAATTGAAGCTTTTTGAAGTGCTACAATGGAGACCCAATAATTTTTTCCGGAGAGAGACAGAGGCGCTTGGTGGTGATGCAGTAGTGAAGAGGTTTGGGTGAGAGAGGAGAAGATTTGGAATAGTTTGAGGATTTTAGGGGAATTTTTAGAGAGAATTATGGAGGTTTGTGGAGAAGTATAGGAGAAAAGGAGAAGGTAGCAATTTATAATGAAGAAAAAGAAAAAGAAAAAGAAAGGTCACCAGATCAGTCTCTGGGTCGGGTCGGTCAATGGGTAATTCAACAAAATTTTTAAACATACCTTGGTGCACTGCGATGTGCAATTTGCACAAGACCTTGTGCGGCTCGCACATTGCCTCACACCAGCCAAATTTTTGCCCAAACATTGCCAACTTTCTGCTTTGGTAAGTGATGGAGGTGCAACGCGCACAATGGCTTGTGCAAAAAGCACAACCTAGCGCACGTCACCTCTAACTTAGAATTTTCTTCTAATTTTTTGGTTTAGGGTGTGTTACCCCATGCGACATGGACAACAACATATGTGAACCGCACGAGCTTTTGCACATCCCTTTTTTATCTTGTTTTTCCATTTGGTCATTTTTTCTCTTTATGCATTCCTAAAAACACACAAAAAATAACAAAAGGTAACAAAAATAAAAGAACTTAAATTGCCTTCTAAGAAGCGCTTGAGTTTACATCATGGCTCGACTAGAGTACCTCAATCCTCAATCATTGTCGAAGATCATGCCAATCCATCTGGCATGGCACCCATCCCAAGCATGGGAATTGCTCCATCATCATCTTCATAGAATCATCTTGTTGCCAAGGTGGAAACATCCAAGGCTTGGGTATCTCTTTCATCATAAATTCCTCATGTGCATCCACAAACTTGCCCTCAATATTGATCACGGATACTACCCGAAGCTCATTCGGTGGTCTCATGGGTTGGCATATATTAAAGGACACTTTCTTGCTTCCAACCCAGAACTTGGGTTCCCCGAGTATCATGTCGACCAAATCTCTCCCGGTTTCCAATAATGGTCACCCTAATATGATGGGCACCTCAAGATCCACTTCACAATCCAAGACAACAAAATCGACGGGTAGGATGAACTTGTCAACTTTGATCAATTCATTAAATAGAATTCCTCCCGGTCATTTAATGGACCTATCGGCCATGAGAAGCCTCATAGATGTAGGCTTGGGCATACCCAATCCTAACTTCCTGAATATCACTAGGGGCATCAAGTTGATACTCACCTCCAAGTTACACAATGCCTTTCAGAACACAAACACGCCAATAGTGCAAGGAATGGTAAATTTACCCGGGTCTTCCCATTTTATAGCAATATTGCTTGTCATCACAACACTACAACTATATGAGACTTCCATGGTGCCCACGTCAACAACACACTTCTTATTGAGAAGATACTTCATGAATTTCATGTACCTGATAATTTGCATTAAACCCTCGACCAAAGGGATATTAATAGAAAGCTTGCTAAACATATCAACAAACTTTTTGAATTGGTTCTCCTCCTCCTTTTTGGTCAACCTTTGCGAGTATATAGGAGGCCCCTTAGGTAGTGTGGTTGGCATACTTGGAACATCAGGAGTGTCCTCCTCAATATCTATAGCCACTTGATAATGAGCATCCGCCTCCTTCTCCTCTTCACACGCTTCATCATTCACAAGAACATTAGGTGCACTAAGCTTCACCCAACTTTTGACCCTTCATCATCTTTTTCTTCAAGCACAATCTCTGCCTCAGCAAAACTCGTAGGCTTTACAATGACCTCCATACTAGGATTTTTAACCACACCACTCACTTTTCCGCTCTTTGGGATAATAGCGATAACATGGCCATCATTCTTTGGATTTGCTGTGGTGTCACTAGGAAGTGTCCCCTTCATTCGAGGATTCATTTGGATAGACAAGTGGTTCATTTGCGCCTCGAGATGCTTGATAAAATCCGAGTGTGACCTCATCATTTGGTGAAGAGTCGACACTTTGATCTTTATATCCTTCAACCCACTATCGGTTGACTCAACATTCTTCAAGACACGGGACAACATATATTTAATTTTTGAATGTCCGGGGTTGCTAACAGTGGGTTGATAAGAAGAGGAATCAGCTTTATTTGGAGGCACATAAGGGTTATAACTCAGGTGATTGTATCTATCACCTTCTTTGTCACGATCCCTCCAATTACCATCTCGCTCTTTATCCTTTATCCACCTTGATTCTTTTCCCTCGTGCGCCAATACCTGGATCGAGAACCCACCAACAAATAACAAATCTTCCAATCCATAATAGTAAACACCTCCTTTTCACTAGCTTGAAGCTCTACAATGCTCACGACATTTACACTTTTAGTATTTCTGGGCCTCATCATGTGCTTGGCCAAGAGATCAATTTGTGTTAGCATTTTGGACATAGCCTCATCTCTCTCCTCATCTTTATGACACATTTCATTTTTCAAAATAGATGAGGTCACCCCCATGGGAATATCAACCTCCTCGTGTGCCAAGCACGATTCGTCTTGGTCATCCTTTCTAGAAGAGCTGAGGTAATACTATATTATTAGTCTATTAAGGTACCACCTGCAAGGTTTTTGGCCACAGAATTGTTCATTGAATTCAAAGCCCTATAAGAGCTTTGGAGAAGGACATTATCTGGAAATCCATGATTGGGGCACAATAATAGTTTCTTTTTAAAGCTCAGCCACGCCTCATGGAATGGTTCATCTTAGAGTTGACAAAAGTTAGTGATTTCATCCCTCAGTTGCATCATTCTTGAAGAGGGAAGAATCTCACCCTAAATGCTTTAATAAGACTATTCCATGAAGTGATTGATCCTTCCGGAAGCTCCTCTAACCTTGTCGTGACTTCTCCTGTGAGAGAGAAAGGAAATAAGCGAAGCCAGATAGACTCTTGGGGGATGTTATAAAAGATGAATGACTGGCATATCTCGATGAAGTTCCAAAAGTGCCTATTTGCATCTTCATGTGCAGCCCTTCTGAATAATATTTTCATTTGTATGAGGTAGAGCATGCTACTAGTGACGTAAAATACGACATTGCCTCTTGTGGGAGGTAGGCGGATTGCACCTACCCCACCTTGAATTATGGGCTTCAGGGCTGTGTCCATGAATTCATCTACACTTTCTTTGTCACCCACTTCACTCATGGGCGGCCTGCTCAATAATCAAAAACAACAACACAAAGTAAAAATGAATAAAAACTCACAAAGTGATTTCAAACATCAATAAAAGAAGATACTCAAAAACCATTTTCCCGATAATGGTGCCATTTTTGATAATGCTCAAGTAACACTCTCCATACGAAGGTGATAGAGATAATTAGAGCAAAACAAAATTTATATTCTCGATGGGAGTCGAGTCACCAATAAGATTATCGTATATCAATCACCAATAGAGTAATCATTCAAATAATAAGAAAAGTAAAAAGGGGGAAATCAGGGAATTAGGAATCTGTCACAATCACAATTCGATTAAAGAAGTAATGTATACAGGGATTTGTAGTCAAAAGAAAGGACGACTAGTGGTATGTTTCCGATGGGAGTTAAACATTGTTTAAGGTACTTGCGTAATTATGCGAATTCTTAATAAACAATATGGGTAACATTGGTTTTAGTCATGAATGTCAATATTTTGATCTCACAAACATTTATACGATGGTCTCTATTCGAGCACCATGGTTTCAACACTAACCAACCAATACAACCTTGGGGAAGTCACACTATTTCTAGCTTAGACTCTTAAATGGGTGTTTTCCGGCGATTTGAGCTATTTCTAGCCTCAATCTAGATGGAAATCCCAAGTACCCACTAGTGAATTCTCATCCAAAATTATGAACGTCTTGCTCAAGAAAGAACACAATCAAGTAATTTCAATCAATGTTTGCAACCATTAATTTTAGAGTTAAAACACGGAGAATTCACTAGATGATGTGCCATGGGTTTGTGGCACTTTTGACGGTTAAAACTTGGAATGAAGTATGTTCCTTAGCGATCTTTAGTGGATTTGAGTCTTATGAAGGAAAACATGGTGCAAAGACTAACTACGGAGAAAAGAGTGCAAAAGTGGCTGAAACTGACTTCTACGACTCAACTCCACGAGTCGTGGAAAGAATCTTTCAGATGGTGGTGATGCCTGAGTTGAATAGTTTCCAAAAAGCCTGGACTATTTCAAGAGCCGTAATCACTGTCAGTGCAACCTAATCAGAGAAGGAGAAATAAGTTTTGAGATTTACAAAGCCATTCCACGAGCCGTGATTCAATTTATGAGTCGTGGATGGCACTCGTAGAAGAGAAGCTACAGGAATACAAGTAGTCTGAGAACCATTAGATAAATCCATGAGCCATAAAGAAGTTCACAAATTGTAGAGTGACCCTATGGAAGTGAACCCACAACATGATATAATATCTGAGTTCCACGAGGACAATTGATGACTCGTAGAAGCTTCCATGGACCGCTATGTCCGTGGAAGTTGCCAATTCCAGTTTCCTTGTTTAATTAGGATAGGTTTTCTAATGTCTATAAATACCTTTCCTAGGTTTTCTTTTACATTTTATGCTCGATATTTTTGTAGGAAACATATTGAAATATTGTGATCTTAGTTTATTCTTAGTTTTGAGAGTTATACACATTCATAGTTCATTGCTCTTGCTTCCATCTTCATCTATTCAAGTTTACAAATTTCTTTACGTCTTATTGTAAGTATATGATCATGAACGCATACATAACTTCTAATTGTTTACTTATGACCATGAGTATCTAAATCCACAACTAGAGTTATGGGAACCATAAAGGATTAACGAAGTAGGGAAAGTACTTGGGTATTCTAGGGTGGTGTTTATGCATGTATTGTTCTTTCCTTTGTTTTGTTTGCTTCTAATGGTGCACAATGTTAGAATTCGCCTTATCCTTACTTGCCGGACCAAGAAGGTAACATATGGGAAAAGGGTTGTTCAACGATGGAGATTTGAGGCTATCAACCCTCATCTAATAACTTGACCTTGTCCAGGAATAGCTAGTCTGGGATCCAGGGTAAGGGTTAGTAAATCATACACCCACGGCTGAACCAAGGCGTGTGGTGAAATTCATATATCTTCCACACCAAGGATTTAGGTGAACCTAACTTACCGATTCTGCATGCTAAGAACCAAGCTAGTTTACTAAGTACAACACCTTACTAAGTTATGATCTCATGGGGAACACTACCCTAGTCATCTCTCCTATTGATTACAACTCTTAAAACTGTTACGTGTTACTTGTTTATCTTCTAGTTACAATTATTACTTAGTACATTAAAACCCCCTTCATATAGAAATAAACAGCTAACAACACAAGTAAACACTAATCAACCATAGTCCTACCATATTCCCTGTGGGATCGACCCCAACCTTCGTTGGGTTCTATATTTGAACAGTGACTGCTTACGCTTCTAAAAGGAGGTGTAATTTAGGCGTATCAATTTTTGGCTCCATTGCCAGGGACTACGGTTTAGGATTAACAGAGATTGTGTTTATTTCACTATTAGTCCTTATTTCCTGATTTTACTTTTTCTGCTGTTTTTGTTTTGTAACGCAGGTTGCACACTTGTGCATGCCCAGTACACGGAGTCAAAGAAATCCCTTGATCCCATATGATCCTGAACTCCTTAGAACTCTAAGGAACATGGATAAGGAAGGAGAGCATGAGACACCGGAGCAGATCACTGCTCGGTTATTGGTAGAAGAAGAGCAAAGGACAAAGGAAGGTGAAGATGCCCTCGTTGCTAAATATGCTACAATTGCAGTAGACCTCGCAGCCTAAAATATGGCAGCTGAGCAAGCAAGGAAGGCACGACAACAAACTGCTCATCAAGCTGCACTAAATTCCCAAGCTGCAGCAGACGAGGCAGCCCACCAAAATTTTCCTAGAGGACCAGTTGTTCCAAGAAGGAACAAGGGCCGACAGTTTCAACAACCATGACAAGTGCCGCAGTATGACATTGATAATGATGATGCAGATGACGTAGGAAGTACAGGACCCATAGTAGTGCCACCATTGCCAGTCAGTACAAAGTTTGACATTACCAGCACCATGATCCAGCTGCTGAATATGAATGGACTTTTTTCTGGGCTGCCCGCTGAGGATGCCAATTTGCATATGTCCAATATTGTGGGAATCTGCAAAGTGTATAATCTTCCAGGAGTGGAGCAAGATGCTATTAGACTACAACTATTCCCATTTTCTTTGACTGGAGAGGCAACTATTTGGCTGAGTGAGCTACCCAAAAATTCTATATATACATGGCTACAGTTGAAGACTTTGTTCCTTGAGAGGTTATTTCCGCCATCTAAGATGTTGCAGCTGAAATAAGATATTTATAACTTCAAACATCTACCCACGGAGGCACTGCATGAGACATGGTTGAGGTTTAATAAGAAGCTAAAGCATGTTCCAAAACACAAAATTCCTTCTGAGAATCTAATGGAGATATTTTACAGAGCACTGAATGCCAACACAAAGGCGGTAGCAGATATGGTGACGGTAGGAGCATTCATGGAGAACAGTTATTATGATGTAGCTGAGATGCGTGATAGGTTCACTAAGACAAACAGAGCATGGCACAATACAGAAGCTGAGAGTGGAGCGGGTACTTATGTAGTGGGGAACTCCATCAACCATCAAGAACTTCAGGATATTAAATAGAGTTTCGCAAGCTTGCAAACAACTATGGATCTAATTGCGAAGCAAATTCTTAATGGTGGGCTGGAAAAGGGTAAAGGCAATCGGTTCACACGGAAGAGATACAATGCAAGATGAGTATGATTCTGACGAGGAAGTTAGTTACCTAAATGATCAAGGAACAGGTTTCCAAGCCAATGGCCAAGGAAATCAAGGTAGGAACAGAGAGGAAAACTACAATCGGTACGGATACAGAGACAGGAGCAGGGGTAGAGATGGTGATTGGAAGAAGAGAGATGGCTACAAAAATGATAGGAGCGGCCTATATGTCCCACTCGGAAATCATGAATTAGGTACTGATCAAACCACTCCCACCTATGAGAGAGCTCATGATCAAGTTATTGCAAAAGGCTGATGCTATGGAGGAAAGCTTAAAGGATATATGTGCGGATATTTCTGGCATGAGTCAGATGGTTGAGTCTTATTCTGTAGTGATAAAATAGATGGAGGCAAAAATGAGTCATATGTCTACAACCCTGAATCTGCGTCAAAAGGGTACTCTCCCAAGTGATATAATTCAGAACCCAAAAAATGATCGACAAGTTATGGATGTGACTACCCGAAGTGGAAAACAAACTTTTGATCCTCCCTTGCTGATAATTTGGTAATCTACCAACTTATTGAGCCTATATACATGAATTATTGCTATATTTTGAATCGATTTAGAGGTTCTTATGGCCTTTATTGATGTCTATACAGGTACTTTGGATAGAAGAGGAAAAAACAAGGATATTGACCCAAAAAGAGCCAAAAAGGAGATAAGTGGAAAGAGTTGAGAAAAGCTAGAGAATCTGCCAGGAGGTGCGGTGGTTGTGCGACACGCACAAGACGTGGTGCAGTTCATACCTCCACCGCATGAAGCTACAAAGATGACTGAAGATTCTGCTAAGGAGTGCGGTCTCCATGCGACGCGCACATCCCGTGGTGCAAAATGCACCACCCTCACACAAAGCTTACCTATGCGGCTGAAGTCACTGGTCAATCTAAAGTAGGTGTGTGATGTGCACACCGACGTGTGAACCGTATATCGCGTTGCACACCACCCGGAGGGCAATTTTGTCCTAAATTTATGTGATGATTTGGGAACATATAAAAGGCAATTTTAGGCTTATTTTGTATATACACTTCTTGCAGAGAATTTCAGATAGAGAACTTGGATATATTTTTGGCTTGTAAACATTTTTCTCCATCTCCATTGAGAGAGGGTTTTCAATCCAATCTTTTGGTTAACAATTTGTGTGCCTAATTTGACTCTATAACTTGAGAATCAACTACAATGGATGGGAATTTGATTTACCCAGCTGGTATATCTTCTCCCCCTTCTATGAGTTGCTAATTTTTCTTTTCTAGGGGTGTATTGATGATGGGTGCTTAGCTAATGGGTGTGGGTGTTATTAATTCACTTTTATAATTGCTTATCTGATATAGGTCTCATAATTTCACCATGTTTTAATGTAAAATTTGTGGTTGCAAACATGAATACCTTACTTGGCTATGTAATTACTCGAGAGAGAATTTTTTAGTTGTGGATGTGAAATTGCTAGTGGGTACTTGGGAATCCACTTAGATTAGAGGCTAGACAGAGCTCCAATCACGGAATCTCCCATTTAAGGGTCTGAGCTAGAGATAGGACGACCTCCCCAAGAAAATGCTGGTTGGTTATTTAGCACACCGAATGTTGTTCTAACCAAAATCATCGGATATGTGGATGTTGATCGAGAGATAACATTCCACACCCATAACCAATGCTACCTGTGTCAATAGGTGAAAATTTAAGTGAATTAGTGATTACCCTATTCTATAGCGAATGTCCCATCGAAAATGCACCCTAGTCATCTAGTTCTCATTGTTACACCCATTTCGATTTTATAGCTTTTATTTGAATTGGATTAGTAGTGACAACTTTTCCAATTCCCCCATTTACTGCTTTGGTTTTGTTGAACAACTACTCTCTCTTTGAAATCGCTTCGCACAATCTCTAACTAGCAAAATCAAGTCCCTTGGGTATGACCTCGACCTCCGTTGGGAGTTTATAAATTTTGTTTTGACTACGCAATCACCATGACCTCCTAGTTGGAGAGCACGATTTGAGAATTTATCAAAAATGGCACCGTTGCCGGGGATTTGAGTGTTAGCTAGTTTTTTATTGTTGTTGTGAAGTCAACTTGAGATTATTCATTTTCTTTTACTTTTTGTTGTTTCTGTGTTGATTGAGCAGGCCAGCAATGGACGAAGCCGATGACAATGAGAGCATTAGTGGCTTCGACAATGCCAATGCTGCTGAGCCTATGATGCATGGAGGCGTAGGTGCAATCCGCCTACCCCCAATGGTGGGAAATGCTGTCTTTCAATGTGACAAGCACCATGCTTCATTTGACTCAAATGAAGGGGCTATTTAGTGGAGCTTCCCATGAGGATGCCAACCGGTATATTCGGAACTTCATGGAGATTCGCCAACCATACATCATCCACAATATCTCCCAAGAGTCCATCTGATTATGCCTATTCCCTTTCTCTTTGACGGGGGAAGCCACGACGTGGTTGGAAAAATTGCCAGATGGATCCATCACATCTTGGGCAGAGTTGGTTGAAGCGTTCACTTCAAGGTTTTTTCCTCTGTCTCGCATGATGAAACTCCAAGACATGATTACTAACTTCAAGCAACTCCAAGAAGCTTCTCTTGTGTCCAAACCATGAATTGTCAAACAATGTGTTGTTACAAAGTTTCTACCGGTCATTGAACTCCGTGAACAAATCAGTGGCCGATAACCTTGGAGGTGGCACCTTTATGGATCTTGAGTTTCACATTGCCTCGGTGCTATTAGAACGAATGACCAAGACCAATCATGCTTGGCATATTAGAGAGGCAGAGGTGTCAACTTTGGGAATGCCCTCAACAATCTTGACAAATAAAATAAGGAGAAAAGATGAGGAGCGAGATGAAGCTTTGGCTAAAATGATGACACAAATTGACTTGATGGCCAAGCATATGATGGGAGCTAGTGTTAAGAAGGTTAATTTAGTGAGTACACCGGAGATTAAGGTGAATGATGTTGAGCTTATGACTGAGGTTGATGGTAAGCTATGCTACGTGTCGGTGGGTTCTCGTCCCGGGTATTATCGCCCGAGGGAGGAGAATCAAGGTTGGATTAGAGACAAAGAGAGGGATGGAAATTAGCGTGAAAGAGATAAGGATGGTGATCGCTTCAATCACTGGAGCTCAAATCCTTACATCCCCCCAAACAAATCTGATTCTCTCTACCAACTGGGCACAAGCAATCCCGGCCAATCCAAGATAGAGGACATGTTGTCCTTGGTTCTTAAGAAGGTGGATACGACAAACTCAGGAGTGAGTGAGCTAAAGAGTAAGGTTTCTACACTTCACCAAACAGTGAGCTCCCATAGTGCTTCAATCAAACACCTTGAGGCCCAAATGACCCACCTATCAAGCCAAATGAACCCACGGATGAAGGGAACGCTGCCTAGTGACACCGTCAACAACCCAAAAATGAATGAGGATTGAGGTAATATCATCGTGCTGCGACGTTAAATCAAGCACTGCTTGGGAGGCAACTCAAGTTTCTTTCTTTATTTTTGGTTATTGTTTGTTGTTTTTAATGTTCTATAGGGAATGCATGGAATGGAGAACTCACAAAGGGAAAGCAAGGCAAAAAGGTGCCGTGCGGTGGACTGTGCAGACCGCATAAGCAATTGTGCATGTCGCACAACCAATCGCATACCAAAATAGATGATCTGGAGAAAAATTAAAAAAATAGAGGTGACATACTCTGGGCTGTGCAGACCGCACAAGCCCAAGTGTGTGTCACACCTCCATCGCACAAGGAAACAGATGCCTGGGCAAACCCAGGGGAGAAAAAGGGGCATGTGCAATACGCCATGCGGTCCGCACCTTGCCTGGTGCGAATCGCATGTCGCGGTGCACAAGAGGTAAATTTAAATTTTTAATTGACCTAACCTGTTGACCGATCCGACCCGGAGATGATCCAACCGACTCTTCTTCTTCTTTTTCTTTTAAAACCGCCTTTTTTTTTCAAGCATATTTCTCCATATCTCTCAAAATCCTCCACCAAAATTGTCACGACCCGATTTCTCGGTCATGATGGCACCTACAGCCCTCCAGTAGGCAAACCAATTTCCGTAGCCCAGGACAGTTAGTAATGGGCTACTATCTAACAAATAAGCGGGAGGGTAGTTAATAAGCAAAAGTAAGGGAACAAGATGAAGAGAATAGATAACATAAATATATATATACATATGCGAAAACTAAACCAAACCCCAAGACCTGGTATCATAGTATAGAGCCAAAACTACATACATGGAGTGCAAACGATCCAAAACAATATATACAGATGTCTCTGAATGGTAACAGAGTACATAAAGCAAAAGATAAACTAAAGCTAAGCTCCGATCGCCAAGAGCTCACCCTCAGTCTGAAGTAATCCCCAACGGATCTCCAAGCACGACTTACATCGATCTAATGGTGATGGCCCACGCTAGGATATGCATCCAAAGATGCAGGGGGTAGGGTGAGCACCAAATGCGAAGCATAAGGTACCCAGTAGGTATCATAGGCCAACTGGGCACATATAAGATAAAAGCGTAGTAACAGACAGAATAGAAGCAAGTAGTCACAGAAATCAACAAAAGGTACACAGGAACTAGCCCAGAGGGAAGTCAATAGAACCACATGTGAGGCCAGCAAGCAAAATAGATACACCGTAGGCACAGGTGAAAGTAAGAAACAACGCACCTGGGGTCCTTGCAATAACAGTGTATACATAATAAGTTTACGAAATGTACGGTATACCGGTAACCTCAAGTGTAAGAAGAAGAGAGAAAGAGTAATGATAGGCATGCTTAGAGACATGAATCAAACTCAACCAATCATATTAATCTCAAATCCAGAAACTAACAGTCTAGCAGTAACCAATTTCATACTTAACCGTAACAGGGAACAATTTTGTAAGTAAATAGCAAGAGACTACCTACAGTCCCCCGGCCGCCCATACAACCGAGGAACACAAACAAGTGAAAACAAACCCTCCGGCATCCCATACTATCGGAGCGTACAATCAATAAACAACAAACAATGGTGGAACCCCAAACACTGAATGATATGATGCATGAAGATCTCAAGTGAAATGGTATCTCTGTATGTACCTCCTCCGGTGCCGATCCGGCCCAGCAGGTAGGTTCCATGGAAGGACACTGACCGTATACCTCTACTCCACCGTATACCCTTCCTCCGGCACACGCAGCCCGCATCCCCAGGCCCGGATGGCAAGGTCCATGGAGGTCCCTGACCCCATACTAAAACTCAGTATCAAAACATGTCATCCGAAAGCAAGTCCGGGTTCAAGATAGAGACCCAGTCTCTAATATGCATGCCCAAACCCTGTCCAGGACTAAACTAGTAGGAAAATATCTCAAAAACCCCTCCAAGGGTGCCCGGGCATAACCGGGTCTAAACAGTAGAAAGTCGTCTCAGGTGCTCGGTCCGACCGAGGCTAAAATTATCTCAAGTAGCAAGAAAACTCAACTAGCACCCCGGCCCTGCCGAGTCTAGCGTTAATCGTAAAACTGGTGATTTAAAACATAATTTTAATTTCTTTTACCCAGGAATATTCACAAGTTAAATCAAACCATTTCCATCAAAAACAGGCCCCCGGGGCCATGCAAGGTTAAGAAAATAGTGCCAGTAGGCCCGAAGCAAAACCATAGTAAAACATGGATAAAACCTCTTTAAATGCATGGAAATGGTATGATGAAACACAATAGCTGCCCAGCAGCTCACAATCAACCTATCGACCCTGCACAGGCCCACAGCTACTCAGCAAGCATAACCAGCCTAGAAGGATAATTCTATGCCCGGGACTCGCGGACATTCCCAAAATCCCACCTTGTATGTTCCAGAGTCAACAAGGTCTCAAAGGACCACAAGGGTAAATAAAATATATCGGCAAGTACTACAAGCAACGGAGGAACAAAAGTAAGCGGACATGAATAAAGCGGTCGAGGTCTGTGGTACCGACCTAATAAACCCAACCCAAGGATGCCCATTAATACAATTTTATCCTATATATGCAGAATCTAGGGAAAATAAACCGTAACCTATCAGTCGTCCGATGACAAGCTTGAACCTCTCCGAAAAAGATCCAAAATGAAATCAAACTCGAACTCGGGCTTGAATAAGTTGACGTAGATAATTGACTTTCTTTTGCGAACCAACTATAGCGTTAAAAAATATTTTCCTATTGAATTTCAACATATATGCGTATAAACCCATTTACAGGAATATGCAAAAGCATGACAAGTTAGCAATTATTGAAATTTAAAGAGGAAATCTACTCTAAGCATGTGTATCTATATGTGTATTTACGGTGGGGGTTTCATAATGGTAAACTTACATCATATATATACTACACATATTCTTGAATGAGTAGGCTAAGGAGGGATAAGTGGCAGCCACACAGTTGGTTTAAAAAAATGTTGTCCACTCCATCCACCTCCACGTGGAGTGGAGGTGTCAATACCAAAAATATTTCTATTCTGTTATGTATGTACTCGGGTATTGCATAAGTTAATGGTAAAATAAATATAACTTTTTGAATATATCATAATTCATAGAAAATTATTTCAAACAAAACCTACTATATTATAATAATAATTTTTAACATAACTAAATTTACTATCTCCGTTAAAATAATACAATGTATAAAAACCTTATAAAATAAATACATACACAATTATGTCATAACAAAAGTATTTTTCATACACATTAAAATACTTTAAAAAGGTAATAAAAATATAACTTTAAAATAAAATATTTTCAAATATACGCGCGATGCTAATAAAATTCTTAAATTTAGGTTCGCAATTCACCATCGCACGATTTTGATACTCAAGAACTCTCTTGGAACCCTCCCTTATGTTTTCTCACTGTTTCAGAACTGAAATGGCATTTTAAAACGTGAAGTTGAGGCTTTAAATCGATTTTGACCCGACCCAGTTCGCGACCCGATTCGCGACCCGGTTTCTGCCAGACAGTCCGCGGTAAAACAGTCATAACTTTTTACTCCAAGATCAGTTGAATGTGAGGTTTTGTGCATTGGAAACTAGACTCGTATACCTTCGATTTGGTATTTCGGGAGACTTCTAACTCTTTATATATTGAGAGAAAGGCTCTGAGACATTTTACCCAAAGTTCAGAAAATTTATTAAAGAAACTTACGATAAATTTTGCCGACTTGCTTGACTTCAAAACTTATCATACGACCAAAAAAATGGACCCGGCACCAAAATTCCGGTCCCGACAAGCCTTAAATGACTTGGGGCCGCTACAAACTCTAACGGTACAAGGAAAATGTATACGTGGAAATGACCGAAAGAGTCATTACAAAAATTCACTCCAAACCCCTCAAACTCCCACAAAATCTTCTCCTCTTCTCACCCAATCTTCTCCACCACTTCTCCACTTCACCGCCGTCATTCTCTGGGAGGTCTTGTGGGTCACCATTGTTGGAATTCAAAAAGCTTTGATTTTCATTCTTCCCTTCATAATCTTCACTTGTGGTAAGTTCCTCGATGTTAAATAGCTGTTTTTATGATTGTTGGGAACTCATATTGTGAAGTATGCTTAGTAGATTGGCCATGTTGATTTTGGGCGAGATCCAAAAATTTTGGGTCCCCAATTTTAAGTTGTAATGATGAATTCTTTTAATGTCAACCTGGTAGATTGTAAATCTTAAATATGCATGTTGCTTGATAGTAATGTTTAGCCTTAATAT
Source organism: Jaltomata sinuosa (assembly GCA_003996215.1). NCBI lineage: Eukaryota > Viridiplantae > Streptophyta > Magnoliopsida > Solanales > Solanaceae > Jaltomata > Jaltomata sinuosa. Next base: position 125,310 of record QJPP01007280.1, read on the forward strand.
CTGTGATGGGGTGAAGTCTGAGTAACCCACTTGTGACTAGTGCTTGATTTGGCCCAATGATAGATTGGGTGACGTCGTTCTTAAGGGCAAGTCATTGGTAGTCACGAGGTTTCATTTGATAATTAATAATTGAGGTTGAATATTGCTGATTGTATGCCCATGATCCTTATTGAAAATCTAGTTTGGTTATATGATCTTGTGCGAGGAAGAGGTTAATTGTTGATATGCTATTGGTGCCCATTATTGCAAGAAGGGCTTGATGATCCCGATGATATATGGGGTAAAGTCCATCTTAAGGGAAGTCATTGAGTCCTTTCTTATTGGTTATGTGTTAATGGAAATCCGGGGAAGTCTGAGTACCCGGAAGTTATGGTCATGAACCCCCTTTGCCCCCCTTGTTGTTGTGAATTAGTTGTGTGTGGTGCTAAGTGCTGAAGCACTTCTTGCTCTATGGATCATATGCGTAACTCACAATAACACAAGGAACCAAAAATTCCAATTGTGTCTTTGTGCGTTTCGCATATGATGCATAGATCTTGATGTGCATGTCACACAAGGTGTCACACTAAGTTGAAAAGAAAGTGCAGAACACTGATTTAAGTGGCAAAACTTGGTGTGACACACACTTCTGATGGTATAGATCGCACCAACATCACACCTCAATAGAAAAATTTCCTGAAGGTTCTGTTGGCTTGTGCGACAGCACATGCGATGCGCACTCTTCCTAGTGCGTTTCGCATGTGGTCCGCACAAGAAAACACACACCTACTTTTCTTTCTAATTTGTTGCATTCCACCCTTCATAGATTTTGTTTTGTTTTTGTCTCACAATCTTTGGATGCAGACTATGTCTTTTAGCAGGAGAAACACTGGAAACCAAGCAAGGTAAATATCAACCGCTGATGAAGCAAGGCTCTGCTTTGGGGTAGAGGGCATGAGAACCTACTACACCCAGGATAAAATAGAACTTTTAATGCGGAGAGAGCTTTAATCTAGGGGAGGTTGGTGATGAGCTACCCAATATGCACCACCAGTGTGCTACTAGAGGGTGGCAACCATTTCAAGATGTACCCGAGGTATACTATGAAGAAATAGTCCGCGAATTCTTTGCGTTTTACCAAGCCATACATGATTCCAAAGGCTATAAAGGCCCCAAAGACAAGTTCCCTAATCTTGATGCTATACTGTCAGAGGCAAGAAAATGTCTGTCACCCCCGCTGCAATCAATGCTATATATTGGAGACACCCAATTGACCCTGCACCATCCCTGATGGCTAGAATGACTGCTGAGTTCAAGCCATATAAAGAGACTGCTCGCACCATTGCTCTAGGAACCCTTGTGTGGTCCACCATGGTAGGTAATATACCGAGGAGATCATTGGTATTTGAGGCACGACTTTGGTATGATCTAGTGCGCAACCGTATTCTCCCCTCTCAAAATGACCAAAAGATAACTCAAGAGGGTGCCATTCTAATTGAGGCTATCATGATGGGGGAGAATATAAACTTTGGAGAGGTGGCTGTAATGGTAATTCGGAGTAAAGCTCATCGCAGAAATGACTCCTTCCCTTTCCTGGCCCATTGGATGACTTGTTTGCTTCATATACATTCGAGGAGCTGCCAGGTCATGCTGAGCAAGAGCTGGATGATGATGAGAACCCAGAGTTTCAGAGAGTGCTTCGTGACTCCACATTTTTGGAAAACTCTCAAAGGGGTGGTGCTGGCCCAAGTGGGAGAAATGTTGAAGAAGAAGCTGCTCCTGATGATGGTGATGATGAGGACTAGATCCTCTAGGGAGTTCCACCTTTTTCCCATTGCACTATGAGCATTGAGGGAAATGCTCCTTTTATGGGGAGGGGGTGGCTTTACTTACTTGCTTTTTGATACCCGTGAGTGGGCTTGAGACAATTTATTGCCCTTGTCGAGCCTAGTTGACTATTCTGCTTAGTTTTATTTGGCCCTTGTCGGGCATACTTTGGATAATTGATTGTGATGCTATTATTTTGCTTTTCTCTAGATTATGTTTTGATTTTACTTTGAGCTTAATTGTGCCCTCGCCGGGCTTGATGTTTTTATTGATGGTGTGCTAGGTTGGACTTACATGCCCTATTGTTCCATTACCCATGCCTTGCAAATGCGCTAAATGCTTACGCCAAGGATTATTCTTGAATGATTCATGAGCGTGAAAAATTGTGGATCACCTTGTTCTAAGTAGTGTAGAAATAAACTCCGAGGGTTTTCTTAATACTACGGTTCTTTCCCAAGGAGAAAAAGTTTTGATTATATTCTTTTTCTTTTCTCTTGTTTTTGTGTGTCGAACCGGGTTGGTATTTCCCTATGATAGATTGAGAGGCGACCTTCTTAAGGGAAAATTCCAAGTTTTAGTTTAGAATTGAGTCCGTAAGTACTTGTCTCAAAATGATCCCACCAAAAAAAAAAAAATTCTCTTGGTAAATTGTTTTTGTAAAGGAAAGGAAGAAGGGAAATGAATTTTTGAGGAAAAGTGTTCTCTTGTCATGACTTGCACACTCTCGCTTTGGCTTGATTGACTCACAAACAAGTGTGTAACTAACTCGGAATAGCTTGTCAAAATTCATTTGCCCCAATTGATTGTGGGACTAATGGATGAAGTCTTGTGGCATGATGCCTTGTGCGGTGAGGCTTTACCTTGATTCTTGTGTGTAAGTGCCGTCTAGAACTTTCCCTGAATGTGATTCAAGGCAAAATTTTAGGTGTAACCAAGCTTGGAAAATGACCTTAGGCCCTTTTTGATAGCTACTTCACTCAAATGACCTCCCAATGACATCAAATCCTAGTGAACCCCTTTGAGATTGTGACCATTCTTTGACACCTTTTTAACACCTTAACCTTTTTGGAACCTCTATCTTGGCACCCATCCTCCCTGATTGCTTGAAAATGAAATGTAGGCTAAAAGCCTAAGTTTGGGGGGGAAACAAAAGATAACATAGGCAAATGTCTAAGTTTGGGGGGTGCATGTGATCAAATGAGGAGAAGAAAAGAAATGCACTTCAAGTTCAAGGTAGCACCTTGATTCGAGAATTGCAAATTGCTCCAAAATATCAATCCAATGAGCAAATTGAAAAGCAAAAATAGGTGCTACCAAGTGAAGGTGATATAAGGTGTGAATGATCATGAGATAAAAAGGAGAAATCTTGGGTTGTGTGAGGGAGAAATAAGGTGAAGTTGAAATTGAAAAATGTGAGCGGTGTTTGGAATGAAAACAAAGAGCATTAGGGAGGTGTAGTCAATTAAACCAAATGATATCCTCACATTATCCCTAACCAACATCATAACCCGCAAGTCCTTGGTGATTCCGAGATTACCCTACATTAGTGGCTATTTACATGAAGGGCAAGCCTATAGTTCGATGCACATGCACTTGAACTTCCTTGAGAGAGTGAGAGTCTTCTTGGTTCTTCCATAATCCCATATTTTGTGAATTGAATGATTGTGAGTGGGATTCTCTCTTGTGGTGAGTGGCATCATGCACTCAAATAGAAGAATGAGTCTTTATTTCAATTGAGAAGAATGAATGAGACAAGTTGTGTGGAGAATCTCAAGGCAAACCTTGAAGGTCCATGCCAATGACTTGAGAAGCTTAAATGTCTTGCTTTGAATGACAAAAATTCCCTTGAATTTTGAATGGAATATGATGTCCTTTGAACAAAAGGTTTTGAAATGAGCAATTGCCGTGAGCATGTGGTGGTCCAAATTGAGATTAGCATAGTAGTTGAGTCTTTTGTTTGAGTCGTTTGTTTGTTTCTTTTTATTAATTTTTAGTGTAGAGTAGTTTTTTTCCCTTAATTGAGCCTTAACATAATTCATTCCTTGCCTTGTGAGTATCTTGCTTGAGGACAAGCAATAGTTCAAGTTTGGGGGTTTGATAAGTCGGTAATCTACCAACTTATTGAGCCTATATCCATGAATTATTGCTATATTTTGAATCGTTTTAGAGGTTCTTATGGCCTTTATTAATGTCTATGTAGGTACTTTGGATAGAAGAGGAAAAACAAGGATATGGACCCAAAAAGAGCCAAAAAGGAGCTAAGTGGGAAGAGTTGAGAAAAGCTGGAGAATCTTCCAGGAGATGCGGTGGCTGTGCGACACGCACAAGCCAAGGTGCAGTTCGCACCTTCTCCGCATGAAGCTACAAAGATGACTGAAGATTCTGCTAAGGAGTGCGGTCACCATGCGACGCGCACATCCCGTGGTGCGAAATGCACCACCCTCGCTCAAAGCTTACCTATACGACTGAAGTCACTGGTCAATCTGAAGCAGGTGTGCGACGCGCACACTGCGACGTGCGAACTGCATGTTGTGTCGCACACCACCTAGAGGGAAATTTTGTCCATAATTTATGTGACGATTTGGGATCATATAAAAGGCAATTCTAGGCTTATTTTGTATATACAATTTTTGCAGAGAATTTCAGATATAGAACTTGGAGATATTTTTAGCTTGTAAACATTTTTCTCCATCTCCATTGAGAGAGGGTTTTCAATCCAATCTTTTGGTTAACAATTTGTGTGCCTAATTTGACTCTAGAACTTAAGAATCAACTACAATGGATGGGAATTTGATTTACCCAGCTGGTATATCTTCTCCCCCTTCTATGAATGGCTAATTTCTCTTGTCTAGGGGTGTATTGATGATGGGTGCTTAGCTAATGGGTGTGGGTGTTGTTAATTCACTTTTATAATTGCTTATCTGATATGGGTCTAGTAATTTCACCATGTTTTAATCTAAAATTTGTGGTTGCAAACATGAATTTACCTTACTTGGCTATGTAATTGCTCGAGAGAGAATTTTTTAGTTGTGGATGTGAAATAGCTAGTGGGTACTTGGGAATCCACTTAGATTGGAGGCTAGACATAGCTCCAATCACAGAATCTCCCATTTAAGGGTCCAAGCTAGAGATAGGACAACCTCCCCAAGCAAATGTTGGTTGGTTATTTAGCACACCGAATGATGTTCTAACTGAAATCATCGGATATATGGATGTTTATTAAGATATAACATTCCACACCCATAACCAACGCTACCTGTGTCAATAGGTGAAAATTAAGTGAATTAGTGATTACCCTATCCTATAGTGAATGTCCCATTGGAAATGCACCCCCTAGTCATCTAGTTCTTATTGGTACACCCATTTTGATTTTATAGCTTTTATTTGAATTGAGGTAGTAGTGAAAACTTTCCCAATTCCCCCATTTACTGCTTTGGTTTTGTTGAATAACTACTCTCTATTTGAAATCGCTACGCACAATCTCTCACTAGCTAAATAAGGTCCCTAGGGTATGACTCCGACATCCGTTGGGATTTTATAAATTTTGTTTTGACTACGTGATTGCCGTGACCTACTAGTTCGAGAGCACGATTTGAGCATTTATCACTTGCCCATAGTTGTTGATGAGTCGACCGAATCTTATAAAGATGATATTGAGGTTATAGTTGAGTTTGAGGAAAAAGATAGCGGTGAAGGGCCAAGTGAAAGAAAGTCTTCTGAGTTGAAAGTAAAGAACTAAAAGGTTGCACCAGTCTTGAAGCCCATGCCATTGCCTCCTCCTCCTTACCCATAGATATTGAAAAAAAGGTTGAGGATGACAAATTTCACAAGTTCATCTCCATGCTAAAACAACTTTCAGTCAATATTCCTTTAGTTGTGGCATTGGAGCAGATGCATGGTTATGCTAAATTTATGAAGGATCTATTGAATAGGAAAAGAACTGTGAGCTTTGATCCTGCGGATAATTTGCACCATTGTAGTGACATAGCTTTTCGTTCATTGGTGCAGAAAAAGGAAGATCCTGAAGCTTTCACTATTCCGTGCACAATTGGAGCATTCTATTTTCTAAGGCATTGTGTGATCTGGGTGCTAGAATCAATCTGATTCCACTAGAAAAGTTTAATCAGTTGGGCTTGGGAGCCCCCAAAGCGACTATAATACGGCTTCTTATGGCAGATCGTACAGTGAAAAGACCTGTAGGGATTCTCTATGATCTGCTTGTGAAAGTTGACACTTTCATATTCCCTGCGGACTTTGTTATTCTTGACTGCGAGGTTGACTTTGAGGTTTCTATCATATTGGGGTGACCATTCCTTGCTATCGAACGCGCATTGGTTGATTTAGAGACTGGGCATATGAAGTTCAGATTGAATAATGAGGTAGTTACTTTTAATGTCTGCCAGTCTATGAAGCAACATGATGACATGTGAGTGGTTTCTGTTATTGATGTGGTTGATAAGGATTAGCTAATTGTGTCTGTTGAGAAGAGACTTGGTGTTGAAGCACTTGGGGCCATGATTGTGAATTTTGATGGAGATGACATTGAAAAGTATTATGATATGGTTGAAGCACTTGCAGGTATGAGGTCTTATACCTACGCTCCAAAAAAGCTTGATTTAGACCTAAAAAATAGACAGACACCGCCTGCCAAACCATCTAGTGAGGATCCTCCAGTGTTGGAGCTCAAAGTGCTTCCATCTCATCTTTGGTACATGTTCCTAGGAGCTAATGAGACCTTGCTAGCTATTATTGCTGCAGACTTAGGTGAAGGACAAGTTGAAGCTGTACTTTCTGTGTTGAGGAAGTTTAAAAGGGCCATTGGTTGGTCCATTGCTGATATTATTAGGATTTCACCTGGAATTTGCACTCACAAGATTCATCTAGCCCCAGGTTGCATTCCGAGTATTGAGCACAAACGTAGGTTGAATTAGCCTATGCAAGAGGTTGTCAAGAAAGAGATTATCAAGTGGTTGGATGTAGGTGTGGTTTACCCTATTGCAGACAACAAGTAGGTGAGCCCTGTTCAGTGTGTACCAAAGAAGGGTGGAATTACTGTAGTCCCTAATGCAAGGAATAAGTTGATTCCAATGAGGCCAGTCATAGGCTGGGGCATATGCATAGATTATAGCAAGCTGAATGCTTGGACTGAGAATAACCATTTTTCGATGTCGTTCATGGATCAGATGTTAGACCGTCTTACTGGCAGAGGATGGTATTGTTTTCTTGATGGTTATTCGGGAAACAATCAGATTTTGATTGCGCCTAAAGACCAAGATAAGACCACTTTCACCTGTCCATATGGGACATTTGCGTTTAAGAGGATGCCTTTCGATCTATGCAATGCACCAATGACTTTTCAGCGTTGCATGATGTCTATCTTCTCTGACATGGTAGAGGACACTATTGAGGTGTTTATGGATGACTTTTTGGTGGTGGGTGACTCTTTTGAAGACTGTTTGGCTCATCTCAATTGTGTTCTAAAGAGGTGTGAAGAATGCAACTTGGTACTTAATTGGGAAAAATGTCACTTCATGGTGAAAGAAGGTATAGTGCTTGGCCATCGGATCTCCAAGAAGGGTATTGAGGTTGACAAAGTGAAGATTGAGGTGATTGAAAAATTGTCTCCACTAGTTTCTGTAAAGGAGATTCAAAGTTTTTTGGGCCATGCTGGTTTCTATAGGAGGTTTATCAAGGACTTCCCAAAAATTGCTAATCCATTGTGAAAATTGTTTGAGAAGGAGGTAAAGTTTGTTTTTGATGAAGCATGTCTGAAGGCATTCGAGTGCCTTAAAGAAAAGTTGGTCTCATCTCCCATAGTTATTTCTCCAGATTGGTCTCAACCTTTTTAGGTTATGTGCGATGCTAGTGGAGTGGCACTAGGAGCAGTCTTAAGCCAAAAGCATGAAAAGATCCTTCATCCTATATACTACGCTAGCAAAGCACTTAATGCTGCTCAAAAGAATTATACTATTATTGAACAAGAGCTGCTTGCTGTGGTCTTTGTGTTTGAGAAGTTTAGATCCTATTTGCTTGGCACCAATGTAGTGGTGCACACAGACCATGCAACTCTTTGCTACCTCATGGCAAAGAAAGATGCTAAGCCGAGACTGATTAGATAGGTGTTGCTTCTACAAGAGTTTGACTTTGAGGTCAAAGACAGGAAGGGCACAAAGAATTAGGTAGAAGATCACTTGTCTAGGTTAGAGGAAGAAGCTATGCTAAAGCTCGATGATGCACAAGAGATTGATGATTGGTTTCCGGATGAGCAAGTATTGGCTGCCTCTCAAGACTTGATCCCATGGTTTGCAGATTTTGCCAACTATTTGGCAAGTGATTTGGTGCCTCCTGATATATCTGTTCACCAAAGAATAAATTTCATATCCGATGTCAAGAAATTATTTTGGGAGGAGCCATTTTTGTTTCGTGTGTGTGCTGATACTATGATCCATAGATGTGTGCCTGAAGTTGAGATGATGGAGATTTTAGAGGTTTCCATTCATCCCCTATTGGGGGTCATCATAGTGGTATCCGAACTGCGCACAAGATTTTACAATGTGGCTACTATTGGCCGACTATTCACAAAGACGCTCATGAGTTTGCTAAAGCTTGCAGAAGATGTCAAAGGGAAGGAGGTATATCAAGGAGGCATGAGCTCCCTCTTAAACACATCCTTGTGATTGAGCTGTTTGACGTTTGGGGTATTGACTTCATGGGCCCATTTGTGTTGTCTAATGGAAATCAGTACATATTGGTGGCTGTTGACTATGTATCAAAATGGGTAGAGGCGGTTGCGCTTCCTATTAATGAGGGTAAGTGTGTCATAACGTTCTTGAAAAAGAACATCTTCTCCAGATTCGGTACACCAAGGACAATCATTAGTGATGGAGGCAAGCACTTTTGCAACAAGCTATTTTAGGCTTTACTAAAAAGATATGGAGTGAAGCACAATGTGCAACCCCCTATCATCCCCAGACTAGTGGGCAAGTGGAAGTCTCCAACCGCGAAATCAAGTCAATCCTGTCCAAGACTGTCAATGCCAAAAAAAAGATTGGTCGCGGAAGTTAGATGATGCTTTGTGGGCATACCGGACTGCATTCAAGACCCCAATAGGTATGTCACCATATTAGCTTATGTTTGGCAAGGCATGCCATCTTCCGGTTGAGTTAGAGCATAAGGACATGTGGGCGTTGAAGAAATTGAACCTTAATTGGTCTGAGGCATCATTGCAGCGGCTTGGGCAATTGAATGAGTTGGATGAGTTCTGCTTGAATGCATATGAGAGTTCAACCTTATATAAGGAGATGATGAAATTGTATCATGATCGGAAGATAGAAAAGAGAAACTTCTAGCCAGGTGACTTGGTCCTGCTCTTCAATTCTAGACTTCGCTTGTTTCTTGGAAAGTTGAAGTCCAACTGGATTGGACCTTTCAATGTGGTACAAGTGTTTCCTCACGGGGCCGTTGAACTTGAAAATCATGAAGGAAAAAGGTTCAAGGCTAATGGACAGTGGATTAAAGCTTATTTTGGCATAACAGAGGAGCTCAAAACAATTGAAGCCTAGAGCCTTGATGAATTCACCCCACCCGAGGAGCTTGATGAAGTCTGAGTAATCAAGCAACATGCGTCGTGCAACGACGTTAAATTAGGCATTGCATGGGAGGCAACCCATGGATTTTTCTTTTTATTTTGTTATTTTTGCTTTTGAAGAAGTGTTTTGGCAAAGTATGAGTAGCCAAAACACTCGCGTCATGCCGCGACGTGAAATCAGGCGCTGCTTGGGAGGCAACCCAAGGCTAATGCTTGATGTGTGTCAGGAACAAGTGAAGGAAAAGTGTTGGAGAAGATAAAACTCAGAAAAGTGGTAAGTCAAGTTCCATGAGCAAGGATTACGGACCGTGGATCAGTCCACGGGTCGTAGATCAAACTCGTGGAACTCAGGTGAAAATGGGCCAAGTACAGAACAACATCTACGAATGAATCCCATGGGTCGTGGTTAAAATCATGGATCGTGGTTATTGGTCGTAGAAATTAGGGAAATTTGTTCAAGTGCAGAACACGTTCTACAAACCTATTCCATGAACCGTAAATCAAACCACAAGTCGTGGTCCCAGTTCATGGAAATCAGGCAAAATATGGGTGGCAGGACTTGTTCCACGAGACTGTTCTATGAGCCGTGGTAAAGTCCATGACTCATGAACTGGACTCGTAGAACTCAGGTAAGTTTTTATATTTTTCCACTGTTCACCTGTCTCACTTGTCTCACCTGACCCGACCTAACCCCCGACCCCTTTCATTTAACTCACACCAAAATCAAAGTTTTCCCCTATTTTTTCATCAAAACCGACCCCCACTCTCCCCTATTTCCATTCAACCACTAAATCCCAACAAATCCGCCACCTAATCACCCATCTACCATAAAATCACCCCCCAAATCTCTCTCCCATACACTGTTGAGGCTCTTTCTTCACCAAAGTGTTGAAAAGAGTCCTTACACTTCATAGTTGGTCGTGAGTCGAGGATTCTACTCACAAGCACAATCAATCACTCCCGTTCTCCCCCAATTTCAAAGGTATGAAGCTATTCTAAACCTTATTTGAAATTCTGGGGAACACAACTTGACCTAGGGTATAAAATTGCTTCATTTAATTGTGTAAACACCCTAAGGAATGACGGTTGTGGAGTGATTAAGTAATATATGTCTGAAATTGTGTGTATGAATGTGTTTGGGGTTGAAATAAATTCACCAAAGTTGAATCATTTGGTTTTCCGCTATACAGTGATCATGAGTGGACTCTACGGGTCATGGTTCATTCCACGAGCTGTGGAATTCACCCGTAGAAAATAGAATAGAAACCTATTCTGAGGTCTGATTTTCACGAGGGTCGTCCATGAGTCGTGGTTCATTCCATGAAACATGGATGGTACTCGTGAATCTCAACCTGCAGACAGTTAAAAAAATAGTCTAATTTCTACGAGAGGCATCTACGATTCGTGGTTCCAATCACGAATCATAAATGCAACTTGTGGAACTCAGACTTGCAATCATCTTATTCTTCCCAGAAATGACGAGGGGCATTCACGAGCCGTGGTTCATTCCACGGACCGTGAAACCCACTCATGGAACCCAAGTTCAGTGCGATGTTAATTTCTTGGCTTGGCTGTACTGATGTTTTCCTCTTTAGGTACCATGCATTCAAAAAACACAAAATCACGCAAAAAAGGGGCTTGTCTAATCAAATCCAGACTCACGGATGAGCCCGATAAGCCGACTGAACCTGAATCGAGTGGGTCTGAGGAAATTTATGAAATTTAGCATAATCTAGATGTGGTACCTTAGACCACGAGATATGGGGCACATACACATGCAACTGAGGATGCATCACTTCAGCTAGCCCTCACAGTTGCACACTCAGCTACGACCACCACTCCTCAGTATAAAGAGGGAGAGGGGTCGTCTAAGGAGGGTGAAGGTAACCGGGAGAGCAACACAGGGACCAATACTGAAGAAGAAAATGAGTCTGATGATGATAAGTCAGCATCCGGTGATAAGAGCTCCTATGATCCTGCCACCCCAGTAGCTGCACGTCAGACACATGCAGAGGCTGACAGAGCACAGAGACTGGAGGCTTATGATAATTGGAGATGGTGTGTTTCAGAGATGCAGATGATATACATGCAGGTGATTTTTCAGTTCGATAGAGGTCTGCCCAAAAGGGGCATATTTGATGAACCACAGATCCAGACTGAGGTCTTAGAATCCATCCCAGATATTCAGGCAACATTCAATCACTACTATGCGGTTGGATGGCTGAGCCCCCTGGTAGCTATTGTCTCAAGATAGTTCGAGAATTTTATGCCTCATATTCAGCCACAGGCAGTTAGCTCTTTAGAACGAGGCAGCAATATCAGGATCTACCTCCACTAAAAAGTACTTAGGTGCGGCATGCACCTGTTGATATCTCTGAGCAGACTATTCAACGGTTCTTATTTGGGCCAGAGCATGAATTACAGGTCAACACGACTGAGTTTGATAGAAACATGAATATTGTCTGAGATAAAACAAAGATGAGGGACCTAGTTCAGCGAGCAGATGGGTTGCGAGTTATATAGCTGAGAATGGTGAAGATGCAGAATAGGTTCATGGCGATGACATAAAAAGGCAACATTAAATTTTGCCGATAAGTTTTGGTGGGCCATTGTAAGGTCCCGCATCTATCTAACTCAGGCGGACAATTCTATGACGGCTGACCGTGTAGTACTAGTGGCCAGCATCATGGCTGGATATGAGATTAATTTTCCATGCTGCATATTGGAGGAGATCTATGAGCAAGCGTTCAGACCACACACTAGCATACCCTTTCCCTGTTTGATTCATCATCAATTCATGGAGTTGGCAATCCTTCGGATGCCCGATATTGGCCACACTCAGGAGGTGACTAGGATTCAGGATGCCAGGTTGATTAGAGATGTGGCTAACCCAGTTGTATACCTACGAGGGTCATCCTCTATTTCTTCGATTACTGTGAGAGTTAAGGGGTCCTCCATAGCACGAGACCCAATAGACTTGCATGATATGGGGGTAAGTGTAACTGCAGAGGGTGCCACAACCACAGCTTCAACTTTAGCACCTCCGACCTCTCAGCCACTAGTAGGCATCCCTATCGCGCCTTCGCACCCAGCCTTTTCGGGTAGTATTATTATTGATGCTGAGTTTCTCTAGAATCTGGTTGCTCGTCAAGCCGATACTCAGAAGAAGGTAAATGATTTATTGAACCAGCTCCAACCATGGGTGAGATCAACTGTAGAAGCCGCTGAGGCAAGGATGAAAGTTGAGATAGACCGGGTTTCACGAGAGATGTCCGCACGGGTAGATGCTTTTGAGCACTGAGTGAATACTCGACCCTAGTCCATATAGAGCCCCAATTTGGGACATATTCAGGATGAGCTGGCATGAATTTGAGAAGAGATTAGATCTATTGACCCTAGCCAGACTCTGATTATGCCCTCCATCTCTATTGAGGTTCCAACACCTACGCGCTGAGTTGTTAATTTATTTGCTGTGATAGAGCCTGTGCTCCCAGGTAATAGAGCAAAGAGAGTGCGCACTGATAGCACTCCTGTGGGTGAGAAGGACCCAAAGAGGCTAAAGCGAGACACCGCTACTGCCGTGCAGCAATCCTTAGATGACACGCATCTCTTTGAGGAGGTGGAGTGGCAGAGAGTTAGGGGTGCATCTTCTAGTTCGGCTACAGTTGTTGGAGGGGCCACATCTTCCATTCTTGGGACTCTGAAGTTGGTTACTACTGAGAGGGTATCTACCGATGTCCCTCCTGTTATTGAGCCATTGAGCACAACGTCCACTGCCACCGCCACTGACACTATGATGGATGCCACATCATCAGCCCTGCCTACTTCATCAGACGCCAGTGCCTAGGCACCACAGGTATGTCCCTGCATCCCTATGTTTTTACTTTTCTTGATGCATTGAGGGCAATGCACATTGCTTTCTGGTGGGGTGGGGGCAACAACTGTCCGTATTTTCTTGGGTCTCTTGGCAAAGTCTGAGTAACCAAGACACCCGCATCATACTATGACGTTAAATTAGGCGCTGCATGGGAGGCAACCCATGAGGAAACTCACAAGGTACCCGAGTCCTTGGGGCTTTCTTGCCTGTGTTCTTTTCCTAAGGATTTTTAATTTCTGTTGCACCGGCATGCGTAGTATAGGTTGTATGTAGTAAAAAAAGAAAAGTAACTTAGCGTAGTCTATGGTATGATTTTAAACTTGATTTTGAGTGAAAAATGGAGACCCCTCCAAAATTTTGTGTGACATGAGATTATCTATTTTTTTATAGACTGACCGTTATGGATATGTGCATAACATTAGGTTAATCGATCTGATGAATGACTTAAGCTAGAGTATGAACCTGATAGTTAGCATGTGATTGTTGTACTCTGTGCCACGTGTGTGTGAGTGAAACTTGTACTTTTCTTACATTGTGTGCCAATTTAGAACTTGCCCAGTTAGTATTGCCTAGGCTGTAGGATAGTTGGTTAGGAAAGGATTATATGCCATTTTTGAAATAGTCCACTTTAGCCTAAATGACCATCCAAATGATTTGAATACCCTTTGATCCCTGATTTTGAGCCTAAATTGACCTTTTTATTGTATAACTTAATCACCTTCCCTATTTTCTATGAACTTTCAGTTTGGCCCTGGTCCCTCCTTGGACATTGTGCACCTCAACTCAGGCAAATCGCCTAAGTTGAGGGTGGCTACTGTGAAAGTAAGTGTGAAATATGGGGTATGAAAAGAAAAGGTTAGTGATAAAGAGAGAAATAATGGGTGTGGCGGATATGCTAGAAAAAAAGAGATATGTGATGAAAAATCTGCACCCGTCACTCGATGAAAAAGAAGGAATAAAAAGGGAGAAAAAAGGGAGGAAAGAATAGAGTTGGCCTGAAAATTGGAAGAAACATAGCATGGTGTCAAGGAGGGTTTAGTCACTATTTCACATATCTACCATACCCATCCCCGAGCCTACGTTACAAGCCGAATAAAGTCCTACAGTGATCCTAATACAACTGTACGAAAGCTGAGGCATAGAAAATAAGGGAAAGCCTATGGTATTGTGCATGCATTGTTTGAACATCGTTGAGAGTTTGAGTGTTCTAGTTCAGTCCCATATATTAAATCTGTTATTGAGTGAGTGTGACTTCTTTGTGGTGAGGGCACTAGAGTAACTTTCACTACTGATGGTTAGGGTAAATCTCATTAGTGTATGCTATGTCATCTATTGATAGTGTGATGTCATCCATGGATCCTCCTGCGTTGTCTTGATAAATGGAACTTGTGCAATTGTTTTGTACTGAAAAAGAGGGGGGAAGTTTTTGTGAGCTGAATTGCTAAATCATATGACTGCCCTAGTTCCTGGTTATATTTTACTCAAGCATCATTTTAGGATAGTTTTGTTTTGTCGCTTGAGGACAAACAATGGTTTTAAGTTGAGGGTGTTTATGTGCCATGGGTTTGTGGCACTTAAAACTTGGAATTGGAGTATGTTCTTTAGCGATCTTTAGTGGATTTGATGTGTTTTTGAGTCTTATGCAGGAAACCATGACGCGGAGACTAATTATGGAGAAAAGAGTGCAAAAGTGGCTGAAACTGACTTCCATGACTCAACTCCATGAGTCGTGAATGCTTCCAAAGTCATGAAAGGCAGTCATGAAAAGAATCCTGTAGATGGTGCTGATGCCTGAGTTCCATAAATAGTTTCCACAAAGCATGGACTATTTCACGAGCTGTAATCACTGTCAGTGTAACCTTATCAGAGAAGGAGAAATAAGTTCTGAGATTTACGAAGCCATTCCATGAGTCATGATTCAATTTACTAGTCGTGGATGGCACTTGTAGAAGAGAAGCTGCAGGAAGACAAGTAGTCTGAGAACCACGAGATAAATCCATGAGCCGTAAAAAAGTTCACGAATCATAGAGTGAACCCGTGGAAGTGAACCCGCAGCATGATAAAATGTTTGAGTTCCACGAGGATAGTTGATGACCTGTAGAAGCTTCCACAGACCGTAGACTATATCCGTGGAAGCTGTCGATTTCAGTTTCCTTGTTTAATTAGGATAGGTTTTCTAATGTCTATAAATACCTTTCCTAGGTTTTCTTTTACGTTTTATGCTCGATATTTTTGTAGGAAACATATTCGAAACATTGTGATCTTAGTTTATTCTTGGTTTTTAGAGTTATACACATTCATAGTTTATTGTCTTGCTTCCATCTTCATCTATTCAAGTTTACAGATTTCTTTACTTCTTATTCTAAGTATATAATCATGAATGCATACATAACTTCTAATTGTTTACTTATGACCATGAGTAGCTAAATCCGCAACTAGGGTTGTGGGAACCATGAAGGATTAACAAAGTAGGCAAAGTACTTGGGTATTCTAGGGCAGTGTTTATGCATGTATTGTTTTTCCCTTTATTTTGATTGCTTTTTAATTGTGCGCAATGTTAGAACTCGCCTTATCCTTACTTTCCGGACCAAAGAGGTAATGGATGGTAAAAAGTTGTTCAACAATGGAGATTTAAGGCTATCAACCCTAATCTAATAGCTAGACATTGTCCGGGAATAGCTAATCTGGGAGCTAGGGTAAGGGTTAGTAAACCATACACCCACAGCCGGACCAAGGCATGTGGTGAAATTCATCTATCTGCCAGACCAAGGATTTAGGTGAACCTAACTTACCGATTCTGCATGCTAAGCACCAAGCTAGTTTACTAAGTACAATGCCTTACTAAGTTATGATCTCATGGGGAACACTACCCTAGTCATCTCTCCCATTGATTACAACTCTTAAAACTGTTACGTGTTACTTGTTTATCTTCAAGTTACAATTATTACTTGGTACATTAAAACCCCCCTTCGTAGGGAAATAAATGGCTAACAGCGCAAGTAAACACTAATCAACATAGTCCTACCATATTCCTTGTGGGATCGACCCCAACCTTCGTTGGGTTCTATATTTGAACAGCGACCGCTTACACTTCTAAAAGGAGGTGTAATTTGGGCGTATCACTAGACCCATACAATTTAGCAAATATAAACACAATTAAGCAAGACCCATACCCATTAATCAAGTACCCATCATACACATACCCCTAGATAAGGAAACTAGTCACTCATGCTAAAGGAACAAGAAATGATACCAAATGGGTAATTCAAATTCCCTTTCATTAGTGGAGATAATTTCCAATATCCAAGGTTAATTGTACAAAAATGGTCAATCCAAGGTTGAAGATAAAGAGAATGGAGTAAAACCCTTTATCTTTCACTGAGAGAGAAAGCTTGCAAAAATTGTTCCAAAACTATCAAAACTATGAGAACTATTGAGTACAATGCCCAAATTAGGTTTTAGAAGGTTTTCAAATTGTCATATGAAAATGGACAAAAATGCCCTTCAGGAGTCATGCGATGCGACGTGTGGTGCAATGTGTTTTCGCACCAAGCATTGTGCGTGTTGCACGGCTCTGCTCTAGCAAACCAGTGACTTTAGTGGATTTCTGGTGTCATGCAAAGGGAGGTGCTATCTGCACCAACCATTATGAGTGTTGCACAACGGCCACATCTCTCGGCAGAATCTTCATCTCTTTTGATCACCTTCATATTTCAACTCTTTTTGAGCTCTTTTTGGTCCAATTCATGTTTTATACTTTTGACCAAGAGTACCTGTATTCATATCAATAAAGGTCATAAGAACCTCTAAATATTATCAAAATATGACAATAATTCATGATTAAAGGTTTAATAAGTTGGTAGATTCCCAACTTATCAGTTACCCCTATTGGCCCCATCTATATTGCATTTTAGAATGTCTTCATTAGGATATTTCCATGCCACTATATTGTAATACAACTTAGGCTTGTAGTTACTAAAATAATACACTATATTTGACCAATCCATAGGGCCCCCTTTAATCCATGGGAAAAACTACATCACCATTTGCTTGATTAGATTCTCCAATTGCATCACCATGGTGTAGTAATTTGTGTCTCCCCATGCCTTCTAGCATTTATCCTCTTTAATAAGGTCCATATTATCAGTGTTGGGACTGCTCTATACAGTGTCACCTATCTTATTGGTCCTAATAGTCTCCACCATGATGTAATCACCTGTTCTAAGGTGCATATTGTCTATGGGAGCTATTAGAAAAAGGTGATTCATGGTTTTCTCTGCATATGTATCACAACAAGATACAATTTTGATCCTCATTCTCTTTAGATTGTTATCTATTGATATTCTTCTCTGCCATTCCCTCCAAGTGAAAAAGTTGATCTTAAAGGGACCCCTTTTGCCCATAACAACTCATAACATCTCCTGTTCTCCTCCCCCTTTCTCATAATATTCCATGTTGAGGTCACACTGAAGGTTCTTTTAGAGTTCCCCATCCACCAAGGTTAATTATTGCATTGCCATTCTCTTGGTGGTTTGATATTCTCCATGATGTACCTTATCATTTCTCCTGAAATCTTACTTCTGAGCTTCTGATCATCCCACAATCCATCCATAATGAAGTCCCTAACTTCCACTTCTTCTTCTACTGCATTCTCTTCTTCCATATAGTACAATGCTCCTTGTTTAGTCCAATTATCAAACAAAAACTTGAGTTACCTACCTGTACTGCCCACTATATGTTATGTTTAATCTCCTCTCTGACCAAAATCATCTTTTTCCATACATGAGAAACTCCTCTAGCTTGCACTATAAGGGGATGTATTTTCTTACAATACTTGTTCCACATATAAGTGCTCCATATTGAGGCTGTACTTACTCTGAAATTCCACCAAATTTTGCAAATAATGCGTTGGAGATATCATGCAAAGATCTAATTCCTAGTCCTCCTTCTCCTTTTGTTAGACACATCCTATCCCATGCTATCCAATGTTTATTTCTTTCCCTAGTACTATGTTATAAACTTAGTAAATATCTTGTGAAGTTAGTCTATCACACTTATTAGTGGATTCATGGATGACAAAAGATATATAGACATTGATTATTGGACATGCAAGATCAAGACACACCTTCCACCAAAAGAGAGTAGTTTGTTCTACCATGAGCTAATCCTCTTCATGACCTTCTTAATCAGATTCTCAAAATGTGATTTATTCTTCCTTTCATAGAAAATTGGGCATTCCAAATATACAAATGGGAAACTTCCTTATCTTATCCCTATTGTTCTCCACATATTAAGATACACCCCAATAGGCACATTCTCATGTAGGTAGAAAAACTTTTGTTTAGGCTAATCATCTGTCCTGATACCTTTTCATGATTCCTTAAAACCTCTCATCATTTTCTTCGTAGACCCAACTTGACCTGAGAAAAAGTATGGTATCATCTGAATAGGATAACTGGTTCACCTTAGGGATCCATTTAGAAAGTCCATAGCCTTTGCATTCTGGATCCTTGTATAGATTATTCAGATTTCTAGATAACACCTCTTCTACATTAATGAATAATGTAGGAGAAATATGATCCCTTTGTTTCAATCCCCTAGAATACATGAAGAAACCAAAATATTTCCCATTCATCAAAACTGAATACCAGTTGTTAGATACTAGTCCCAATAGCATATCAATGATGATTTCTGAGAAACCAAAACTCCTTAAAACCTTCGTAAGAAAGATCAAAGACACCCAGTCATAAGCCTTAGCCATATCAAGTTTTACAATAACATTGTGAAGCTTATTTTTTTGTTAATGTCTCTTATAATCTCCTGTGCTAGCAATACATTCTCTGTAATACTCCTACCCTTTAGAAAAACTGTTTGATTGCATGAGATAATCTGAGGTGGTATATTCACTAACCTTCCATGTAGCACCATGGAAATCACCTTATTTGCAAAGGTGCTAAGACGTATAGGCCTTAGGTCTACAAAAGTAGTAATTACCTCCTTTTAGGGATCAAAACCAGGTTTGTATAAGTCATGTACCTTGGAAATTCTTGACCACAAAACAATACCTTTACCATGTTGGTGATGTTTTCTCCAGTGATGTCCCAACACTTTTGAAAAAAATAACCTAAAAAACCATCAAGGCCACTTGCATTATCCCTATTAAGAGCATTCACCACTTCTTCCACTTCTTCCTTGGTAGGTAGTTGATAAGTCAGTAATCTACCAACTTATTGAGCTTTTAACCATGAATTATTGCTATGTTTTGATGAGATTTAGAGATTCTTATGATCTTTATTGATGTATATGTAGGTACTTGTGATCAAAGATAGAAAACAAGGAAATGGACCCAAAAAGAGCCTAAAAGGAGTTGAAGTATAAAGTGATCAAACAAGATGAAGATTTTACCGAAGGGTGTGGACCTCGTGCGACACACAGAGTCATTGGTGCAGTCCGCACCTCCCACCGCATGAAGTTCAGAGTTAGCTGAAGGATCTGTTAAGGGGTGCGATCTCTGTGCGACGCTCACATTGCTTAGTGCGAATTGCACCCCACTTTGCATGGAGCTCCAAAGTATTGCTGAGTCACTGGTCTACTGAATAGAGCTGTGCGATATGCACATCAAGACGTGCAAACCGCACAGATCCCAAAGGGCATTTTTGTCTAATTTGGTGTGACATTTTGGGAAAATTCTAAAATCCATTTCAGGCATCTTTTTAGATAGTTTTTGAGTTTTTTTAAAATAGAATTGAATAGCTTCAAGTAGTGAGGAAGTTTTCTCTCCAGGAAAGAAGAAGAGGGTTTCACTCTAATTCCTTCTTCCTAACTCTTGGAATCACCATTCTTGTAAAAACTGAACTTGGATATTGAATATTTCGCGTAAATAAAAGGGAATTTGACTTATCCATTTGGTATTGTTCTTTATTCCTTTAGCATGAGTAGCTAAATATCTTGTCTAGGGATGTGTTGATAATGGGTGCTTGATAAATGGGTATGGGTGTTGCTAATTTGTGTTTATAATTGTTAATATGACATGTATCTAGTGATTTCACCATATTTTAACTCTAAAATTGATTGTTGCAAATATTGATTTACCTCACTTGATTGTGTTCCTGCTTGCAAAAGGGGTTCACACTTTCGAATGTGAAATTGCTAGTGGGTACTTGGGATTCAACTTAGATTGAGACTAGAAATAGCTCAATTCACCAGAAATACCCATTTAAGGGTCTATACTAGAAATAGTGTGACCTCCCCAAGCATATGTTGGTTGGTTATTGCCTAAACAATGGTGTTTGAATAAAAAACATTGGATATATGATTGTTTGATTGAGATATTAACAAGCATGTCTAAAACCAATGCTATCCATGTTGTTTAGCGAGAATTTATATGAATGAGCAAGCACCCTAACCCGTATTCGAGTCCCATTTGACATACATCCCTAGTTGTCTCGCTCCTTGTTTACACCCACTTTTATTTTATTGTATTGCTTTGAATTGCAAATTATGACAGATTTCCCAATTCCCCCTTCCTTTACTTTTATTATTTTTAAACAAACGATTCTCATTGTGAAGTCTTTTCTTTACAATCAACTTGGCATGTCATGACTTGATTTCTCGGTCATGATGGCACCTACAACCCCCTCAGTAGGTGAACCAATCCCTATAGCCCATAATGGTTAGTAATGGGGCAAATGCTATCAACTCAAGAATAAGAATAGTTTAATAAGCGGAACAAAGGAACAAGATACAAAAATAGATAGCGGAGCAATATAAACACACTGCGGAAGCAAAACCAACCCCAAAACCTGGTATAATAGCGTATAAGAGCCGGATCTAAATAAGGAGTACAAAGGGTCCAAAATAACATAAACATCATGTCTCCAAACTACGAGAGTCCAATATATACAAAAGACAAACTAAAGTCAAGCTCTGATCCCCAGGAGCTCACCCTCAGTCCGGGATAGTCCAAAATCTCCAAGCACGAGTCTCCCACGAGCTAGCGACGATGGCTCACACTAGGATCTGCACCAGAAGATGCAAAGTGTAGTATGAGCACCAAATCCTATGCATAAGGTACCCAGTAGGTATCATAGGCTGACTGGGCATATATAAGATAAAAGTGTAGTAACAGACAGAATAGAAAAACAAGTAGTCACAAAATTCTACAAAAAAGTCATACAGGATCTAGCCTAGAGGGAAGACAACAAAAACAACATACAAGGCTAGCAAGTAGAATATATACATAACAGGCACAAGTGAAAGTAACAAATGACGCACCTGGGATCCTTGCAATAACAATATATACATAATAAGTTTTAGAAGTGGATGATATACTGGTAACCTCAAGTACAAAGGAAGGAAGAGGAGAGTACAAAAAATAGGAATCAATGACCAACTAATCGAATCAATCTCAAATCCAGAAACTAACAACCTAGAAGTATACAACCTCATAATTATGACCATGAAAGGGGATAACACTGCGATAAAGTAACAGGAGTCAACCTACAGTACCTCGGCCGCCCATACAATCGAGAAACGCAAACAAGTGAAAACAAACCTTCTGGCCGCCCATAAAATCGGAGCGTACACTCAACAAACAACAAACAAGGGTGGAATCTCAAACAATGAATGATATGATGCATGAAGATCTCAAGGTGAAATGGTAACTCTGTATGTACCCCCTTCGCTGCCGATCGGGTCCAGCAGATAGGTTCTATGGAAGGACACTGCCGGTATACCTCTACTCCACCATATACCCCGCCTCCGGCATACGCAACCCTAGGCCCCAGGTTCGGAACGACAAGGTCTATGGAGGTCCAGGACTCCATACTAGAACTCAGTATTGAAACATGTCATCTGGAAGCAATTCTGGGTTCAAGATAGAGACCCAGTCTCGAATATGCATAACCAGACCCTGTCCAGGACTAAAGTAGTGGGGAAAATGTCTCAAAAACCCCTCCAAGGGTGCCCGAGCGTAACCGGGTCTAAATAGTAGGAAGTCATCTCAGGTGCTCGTTCCGACCGAGGCTAAAATCATCCCAATTCTATAAGAAAACTCAACTAGCACCCCGACCCTACCGAGTCTAGCATTAATAGTAAAACTGGTGATAGAAATCATAATTTAACTTTCTTTTACCCCAAGAAGATCCACATGATAAGTCAACCATTTCCAATCCATTTTCGTTGAAAATGGGCCCCCAAAGCCATACAAAGTTTAGAAAATCAGTTCCAGTAGGACCGAAGCCAAAACCATAGTAAAGCATGGATAAAACCTATTTATATGCATGGAAATGATAAGCTTAAACACAAATAGCCGCCCATCAGCTCACAATCAACCTATCGACCCTGCACAGGCTCCAATCACTTTACAACATAGATAACCAACATAGTATCACGATAACGATGCTCGGGACTCACGGGCACCCTCGAATAACCCACCATCTATGGTCCAGAGTCAAAACAAGGCCAAATAGGACCATAAGGGTGATAATATAAACTACGGAGAATACTACATACAACGGAGGAAATAATCGAGGCAAAGCATGGAAAACCGGTCAAGGTCTTTGATACCAACCAAGTAATCCCAACCCAAGGATGCCAGTTGGTACAATTTTTATCTGATATATGCTAAGTCTGGGGAGTTTAAACTGTAACCTACTTGTCGTCCGACGATAAGCTGCAGGAATGATGATACCCGGGGCCGAGCTGCTCCGAGAAGCTCTGAACGAGGATCAAACTATCAAAATCATAAATAAAACATAAAAACAGGTCTAACGATACCTATATCGCCACATTTATAGCTGGATCAAAATTCAGGTCACCAGCGGGCCCGTGGGCCCCGCAACCCAAAACCCAAAATGAAAGCGCACATTATGATCACAATGACCAAGGGAGTACATGCTCGGAAAAGTAAGGAAATTGGGTGAGAAATTCGAGCTAAAACAGCCCCTAAAGTCAAGAAACCAAAAATGAAAATTAAGGAATAAGAAATCTGGAATTGTAACAAGAAGCTCATACCACAACTAGAGAATAACGCCAAGAACGTGAATTGTACAAGCCCACGAACATGCAATCACGAAAGGGGTTGAATCTACAAGTAAATCCAAGCTTCAAGAATTTACAACAATGGAGATTTAGATAATTGGAGAAGACAACTAGGGAGAAGAGGGAAAACTTACCAAAACACCAACAGAACACGAATTTATCGAGGGTCCAGGAATTCTTCAAGTGAGTACTGGTTTGAGGACATTAGAGAGGGTTTGGGCGAGTTAGAGCTGGAAGAAAATGAGAGAGAATGGCTAGAAATACGAAATTAAAAAGTTTTATACTGCCAGGGGTCCTTCATCTCGATTGCGACAGGACCCCTCGCGATCGCGAAGACCATGCTGGCTAGACCATCATGATCGCGAAGGCTAGCCACGCGATCGCGTTGAACAAAGGGGAAGGGACTTCATCGTGATCGCGATAGGCGATCACTCGATCACAAAGAACAGGAGTCAAGGTGCTTCATCGCGGTAGCGAGGGATGAGGCTCGCAATCACGATTAAAGCTTGAGGCCTGCACCTGCAACAACAAAAGTTTGCAACTTTCCAAAATTTGATGGGGCTTTCCGGGCATAATCAGAAATCTATATTCAAAAACCAATAGTGCTAATAGAGTGGAAATGACATTCTGGACTTAACAGAATTGATGAAACTTCCATACGAGTTCATTTTGGAGAAATGTTGACCCAAGTCAACACTAACTAAATGAAATCAAAGGCTCAAAATGAGCCCGACTCACCCGAAACCCAAACCAACCACTTACCTAACCCAAACTCAACATTTCGGAGCCGATGGAATCATCGGATTTTGAATTTGACGCTCCGATCATCGAAAGTCACCCAAAGTTACACTTTCAACTCCAAATAGCCTGAAAACAGAGAAAATAACACAAAACCTACACCGGAAGTTCTCAAGCCTCAACTGAAGGTCCAACTAGACCAAACTCAATGCTACGGAGCTAACGGAACTATCAGAATTCAATTCCAAGTACATTAGCTAAGAATGTTGACTAAAGTCAACAATATTCTAAGTTAAAGCTGTAAAATAGGCAAACGGCCAAAACGCCCAAATGAACGACCAAGGTACCAAACTACTGGTCCCAGCAAACCATAAATGACTTGGGGCCATTATAGGAAAGACCTAACAGTACAATGAATGCGTAAACACGAAGATGACCGGAAGGGTCATCACAACATCCACTACTAAAAAGACTTTTGTCCTCAAAATTTAAGAAGAAGGGAGTAACTGAAAGCTCGAACAACTGCGGATACTGAGCACACAACTCACTCTCGGTCTCCCAAGTAGCCTCCTCGACCAGACGATGCCTCCATTGAACTTTCACAATCGGAATCTCCCTAGATCTCAACCTCTTGGATATCTCTGGCCAGAATAGCTATCGGCTCCTCAATAAATGATAAACTCTCATCTAACTGAACTGAATCTCAATGCAACACATGAGACTCATCTGTAATATACCGGTGCAATGTTGAGACATAAAAAATAGGATGAACAGCTTAAAACATCGTGGGAAAAGCTAACATGTAGGCAACACTTCCAACCCTCTGGAGAATCTCAAACGGCCCAATAAACCTAGGGCTAAGATTGCCCTGCCAACAAACTCTCACCATGCCCTTCACGGGCGATACTCGAAGGAAAACTAGGTAACCAACACTGAACTCCAAGGCACGAAGCCTATGATCAGCGTAGCTCTTTTGCCTACTCTGGGCTGCTCTGAGTCTATACTGAATCAAACAAACTCGGTCTAAGGAATATCTAAGAAAATCTGTACTCTGCGATCTGGACTCTAGCCCATCAAACCAACTAATCGACGATCTGCAATGCCTACCATACAAGGCCTCGAAAGGTGCCATGCTGATGCTTGAATGGAAGCTATTATTATAAGAAAACTCAGCCAAGGGCACAAACTAATCCCATAAACCTCCACAGTCAAGTATACAAGCCCGAAGCATATCCTCCAGGACCTGAATAGTCCTCTCGAACTGGCCATCTGTCTGAGGATGAAAAGCAGTACTAAGTTGAACCTCTATACCCAAGTCCCTTTGTATAGCCCTCTAGAACTGAGATGTGAACTGAGGGCCGCAGTCTAAAATGATGGAAGCTGGAACCCCGTGCAACCGAACAACCTCACGAATATAAATCTGAGCTAACACCTCTCAGCACCGTAGGAAGTCTGAATCGGCAAGAAGTGGGCCGACATAGTCAGCCTATCCACAATCACCCAAATAGAATCAAAACCCCGAGAAGTATGAGGCAAACCAACAATGAAATCCATAGTAATACCTTCCTACTTCCACTCAGGAATGGGAAGTCATTGCATCAAACCACCCGGTCTTATGTACTCGAACTTCACCTGCTGATAGTTTAAGAACCGAGATACGAACTCTGCTACATCCTCCTTCATACCACTCCACCAGTAAATCTGCCTCAAATCCCTATACATCTTAGCCGTGCCAGGATGAATAGAGTATCTAGAAAAATGCACCTCGTGAAGTATCAACTGAATCAAATCTCCAACCTTTGGAACACAAAGTCGACTATCAAACCTTAGAATACCATCAGAACCCAAAGTAGCCCGACTAACCTCACTCTGAACTACTTGATCACGAAGGTCACACAAACTCTGATCTTCAAACTGTCGGCTCTGAATCTAATCAACTAGAGTAGAACGGACCTCAACACTGGCAATAACTCTGCTAGGATCCGACAAGTCAAGCCTAACCAATCGATTAGCCAAGGAATGGATGTCCAAGGCCAATGATCGCTCAGAAACTGAAAGTGAAGCTAGGCTGCCCATACTTACCGCCTTCCGACTCAAGGCATTCGCTACCACATTTGCCTTGCCCAAATGATATAGAATAGTGAAATCACAGTCCTTCAGTAGCTTAATCCATCTCCACTGCCTCGAGTTCAGCTCTCGCTAACTCGTAATGTACTGAAGACTACAGTGATCGATGAATATCTCATAGTGAACTCCATATAAGTAGTGCCTTCTGATCTTGAGCGTGAAGACTACCGCCGCCAACTCTAAGTCATGAGTGGGGTAGTTGCATTTGTGAACCTTCAGCTGTCTCGACACATATGCTATCACTTGACCCTGCTGCATCAACACACAACAAAGATGAACCCCTGAAGCATAACAATACACGGTGAAACTCTGACCCTTGACCGACAAGGTAAAAACTAAAGAGGAAGTCAATAAGGCCTTAAGCCTCTAAAAGATATCCTCGCACTGATTCGACCATTGGAATGGAACATCCTTCCTAGTCAGCATAGTCAAGGGTGCTGCTATGGAAGAAAATCCCTGAACAAACCTCCTGTAGTACCCGGCTAAACCAACAAAGCTGCTAACCTCAGTAGGAGTAGTAGATCTACGCCAGTCACGAACCGCAGAAATCTTACCCGGATCAACTCTAATCCCATCCTTAGACACCACGTGTCCAAGGATTGCAACTGACTCAAGCCAAAATTGACACTTTGAGCCCTTGGCATAAAGCCGATGATCTCTCAAAGTCTGAAGTACAGTTCTCAAGTGTTGCTCATGCTCATCCCTGCTCCTTGAGTATATCAGAATGTCATCTATGAAGACTATCATGAACATATCCAAGTACGGGCTAAGCACCCTATGCATCAAGTCCATGAAAGTTACGGGGGCATTAATCAACACAAAAGAGATCACCATGAACTCATAGTGTCCATAACGCGTCTTTAATGCTGTCTTAGGGATGTCCTCCACCCTAATCCTTAACTGATGGTAGCCAGACCTCAAATCAATCTTTAAAACCACGTCTGAACTCTGAAGATGATCAAATAAGTTATCAATCCTCGGAATCAGATAGCTATTCTTCACTGTCACCTTATTCAGCACCGGTAATCAATACACATTCGCATCGACCCATCCTTCTTATTCACGAAGAGAACAAGAGCACCCCAAGGAGACACACTCGGTCTAATGAACCCCTTAGATAACAAATCTTGGAGCTGCTCCTTAAGCTCTCTCAACTCAGCAGGAGCCATACGGTAAGGAGGAATAGAAATCGGCCTGGTGCCCGGCTCTAACTCAATGGAAAAATCAACATCTCTCTCAGGTGGAAGGCCTGGAAGGTCGGTAGGGAACACATCTAGGAAGTCTCTAACCACAGGAACAGACTCAGGAAACGAAGGGTCAGCACTTGCATCTCAGACATATGCTAGATAAGCTAAACACCCACGAGAAATCAACTTCCTAGCTCTAAGACAAGAGATGATCCGAGACTGTGGATGGCTAACATAACCCTACCACACAACCGGGGATACACTGGGTATGGCTATGGTAACAATCTTGGCATAACAATCCAAAATCACACGGTGAGGGGATAACCAGTCCATGCCCAATATCACATCAAAATCTAACATATAAAGTATCATCAAATCACCCCAAGTCTCCAAATCACCAATAAATATCACACAAGATCTCACAATTTGATCCACTACTAAAGAATCTCCTACTGGGGTCAAAACAGAAACATGAACAAATAATGTCTCACTAGCCAACCCCAAACAAGGAAGAAAGTAGGCAGATAAATATGAACAAGTGGATCCAAGATCAAATAAAGCTGAGCATACTGATGGAGCACATAAATCATACCTGTTATCACGGCATCTAGGCCTCTTCCTCTGGTCTCCCAGGGACTGCATAGAACAGACGACGACCTCCACCTGCCCGACCTTCACCCCTACCACCTGCTCTGCCACATGGATCACCACCTCTACCCTGACCATCACCTTCTCAAGACGGTGGTTGAACTTAGCAAATCGGCTAAGCCGGCAGAGCAGCTGGTTAACTGCGCCTTATTAGGGGCAATCTCTAGCAAAATTACCAATAATACCAAAGGTGAAACAAACACCTGATGACCTACTCGGTTGGGATGAACCAATAGAACCCATATGGCTACCACATCCTGATGCCCTAGAAGATGTACCCCTCGAAGACTGACTGTTATAGCCCTGATGGCTGCTCTGACCCTGCTCAAATAGGGTACTACCAGAAGTCTGAAGTGTCACCTGAACCAGTCGGCTAGACTAACCCTGGTGCTACTATGGATGAGCACTAGCCTGAACCTCTACCACCATGTCTTGAACCACTGTAGGCACCCTGATGTCGAGGCCTCTTATTTCTAGCCCCGGTGTCATGATGACGCGAATCCTCTACAGTACGGGCATAGTTCGTAATAGCCTAGAAAGATTGATCACTAGCAACCAATATCTCTGCAGGCTCTCTAAACTCTCTCCGTAGCCCCCAAATAAATCTACGGACCCTGTCAGCCTCAGTAGGTATAATCATGGCCCCAAATAGAGCAAGCTGATGGAAATGGGTCTCGTACTCCGAGACAGTCATGGAATCCTGAGCAAGTCTACTGAACTCCTCCCTCCGATGCTCTCTGTCGTTCTGTGGCAAGAACTTGGCCATAAAGGCCTCTTAGAAATCAGACAAGGTCAAAGAAGGTGATGTAGATGATCTGCAGGCAACCTGTGCCCTCCACCATAATTTTGCTAGGCCTTCCAGCTGATATGTAGTGTAGCCAACCCCATGAGTCTCCAATAACCCCAAATGGTACAACATCTCCTCATAGGTAGTGATAAAATCATGTGGGTCTTGACCTGGCGTACCAGTAAATCTCGGTGTTGCCAACCTAAAAAATCTACCCAAGGCCCTCTACTCTCCATCTGTCATAGCTGGGCGAGGAGAAAGAGGTTGTGCAGCTGATGTAATTGAAACAACCTCAGCACGAAGAGCTGCAGTAGCAGGCTGTGCTCCTGAACTCTAAACAACCAGGGCTGCCCCCTGAGCGGAAGTAGGTGCTACCTCAGAAGGTCTCTCCCTAATCATACCCAGAAGATGAATAAGTAAACCCCTAATATCCGATGACTGAGCTAGGGCTGAAGCTGGCATAAAATCTGGTGCTAGAACTGGTCCTGGAGTGGGTGGTACCTGGGCTATCCCCAGGCCCACATGCTGCTGCTTTGGAGAAAACTCTGGCTCGTAGTCAAACTCGGGCTCTATCTCAACTCTGGCAGCTCTAGTTGGTGTTGCTGCCCTGGGATGACCTCTACCTCTACCCTTGTGACCACCCCGACCCTTAGCTGGAGTCAGAGGTGCAGGGGCAGGAGGCTCTCCTCCGCAGAAGCTGAAGGTCTCGTACGAACCATCTAAAGAAGAGTGATCCAAAATAAGTGAGATTTCCAGAAACTTTCAAGGATACTACGCATGACAGAGAAAAAAGAAAAGTCCATTTTCCTAAGATGTCACTATAGGCTCCCGAAGATTGAGTACGAACATCTCCGCCCCAATCCGCATGACTCTACTAGTCATTGGCTCCTATACCGATGACACCGGTGAATCTAGAGCTCTGATACCAAGCTATCACGACCTGATTTATCAATCATGATAGCACCTACAACCCCCCAGTAGGTGAACCAATCCTCGTAGCCCAGAATGGTTAGTAATATGCCACATGCTATCAACTCAAGCGAAAAAACAGTTTAATAAGCGGAACAAAGGAACAAGATGCAGAAATAGATAACTGGAGCAATATAAACACACTTAGAAAGCTAAACCAACCCCAAAACCTGGTATCATAGCGTATAAGAGCCGAATCTACATAAGGAGTACAAAGGGTCCAAAATAACATAAACATCATGTCTCCGAACTATGAGAGTACAATATATACAAAAGATAAACTAAAGTCAAGCCCTGATCGCCAAGAGCTCACCCTCAGTCCGGGACAGTCCAAAATCTCCAAGCATGAGTCTCCTATGAGCTAGCGACGATGGCTCACACTAGGATCTGAACCAGAAGATGCAGAGTGTAGTATGTGCAATAAATGCGAAGCATAAGGTACCCAATAGGTATCATAGGCCGACTGAGAACATATAAGATAAAAGCATTGTAACAGACAGAATAGAAAAATAAGTAGTCACAGAATTCTACGAAAAAGTCATACAGGATCTAGTCCAGAGGGAAGACAACATAAATAATATACAAGACTAGCAAGTAGAATATATACACAACAGGCACATGTGAAAGTAACAAATGACGCACCTCAGATCCTTTCAAAAACAATATATAAATAATAAGTTTTAGAAGTAGACGGTATACTAGTAACCTCAAGTACAAGGGAAGGAAGAGGAGAGTAAAGATAGACATGCTCAGAAAATAGGAATCAATGACCAACTAATCGAATTAATCTCCAATCCAGAAACAAACAACCTAGCAGTATACAACCTCATAATTATAACCATGGCAGGGGATAACACTGCGATAAAGTAACAAGAGTCTACCTACAGTCCCTCTGCCGCCTATACAACTGAGGAACGTAACAAAGTGAAAATAAACCCTTCGGCCTCCCATACAACCGGAGCGTACACTCAACAAACAATAAAAAATGGTGGAATCTGAAATAATGAATGATATGATGCATGAAGATCTCAGGGTGATATGGTAACTCTGTATGTACCCCTTCGGTGCCGATCGAGCCCAGCAGGTAGGTTCTATGGAAATACACTACCCATATACCTCTACTCCACTACCCTCTTTCTGGCACATGCAGCCCTAGGCCCCAGGTTTAGAACAACAAGGTCCATGGAGGTCCCGAACCACATAATAGAACTCAGTATCGAAACATGTCATCCGAAAGCTACTCCGGGTTCAAGATAGAGACCCAGTCTCGGATATGCATGCCCAAACCTTGTACAACACTAAAGTAGTGGAAACAATGTCTCAAAAACTCCTCCAAGGGTGCCCGGGCATAACCGGGTCTAAACAGTAGGAAGTTATCTCAGGTGCTTGGTCCGACCAAGGCTAAAATCATCCCAATTCGGTAAGAAAACTCGACTAGCACCCCGGACCTGTCGAGTCTAACGTTAATAGTAAAACTAGTGATAGAAATCATAATTTAACTTTCTTTTACCCCAAGAAGATCCACATTATAAGTCAACCATTTCCAATCCATTTCTGTTGAAAATGGCCCCTAGGGTCATGAAAAGTTTAGAAAATCAGTTCCAGTAGGATCGAAACCAAAACCGTGGTAAAGCATGGATAAAACCTCTTTATATGCATTGAAATGATATGCTTAAACACAAATAGCTACCCAATAGCTCACAATCAACCTATCAGCCCTACACATGCTCCAATCTCTCTACAACACAGATAGCCAGTATAGTATCACGATAACAATGCGTGGGACTCACAGGCACCCCCGAATAACCCACCATCTATGGTCCAGAGTCAAAACAAGGCCACACAGGACCAGAAGGGTGATAATATCAACTACAGAGAATACTACACACAACGGAGGAAATAATTATGGTAAAGCATGGAAAAGTAGTCAAGGTCTGTTGTACCAACCTAGTAATCCCAACCCAAGGATGCCAGCTGGTATACTTTTATCCGATATATGCTAAGTCTAGGGAGTTTAAAATATAACCTACCTGTCGTCCGATGACAAGCTGCTGGAACGATGATACCTGGGGCCGAGCTGCTCTGAGAAGCTTCGAACGAGGATCAAACTATCAAAATAATAAATAAAACGTTAAAACAAGTCTAACGATACCCATATCGCCACAATTGTAGCCGGGTCAAAATTTGGGTCACCAGTGGGCTCGTGGGCCCTGCAACTCGAAATCGAAAACGAAAGTGCACATTATGATCACAATGACCAAGGGAGTACATGCCTGGAAAAGTAAGGAAATTGGGCGAGAAATTCGAGCTAAAATAGCCCCTAAAGTCAAGAAACCAAAAATGGAAATTCAGGAATAAGAAAACCAGAATTGTAACAAGAATCTCATACCACAACTAGAGAATTATGCCAAGAACGTGAATTGAACAAGCCCACGAACATGCAGTCACGAAAGGGGCAGAATCTACAAGTAAATCCAAGCTTCAAGAATTTACAACAATGGATATTTAGATAATTGGAGAATAAAACTACGGAGAAGAGGGAAAACTTACCAAAACACCAACGAAACACGAATTTATCAAGGGTACGGAATTCTTCAAGTGCGTACTAGTTTAAGCAAATTAGAGAGGGTTTGGGCGAGTTGGAGCTGGAAGAAAATGAGAGAGAATAGCTAGAAATATGAAATGAAAAAGTTTTATACTGCCAGGGGTCCTTCATCACGATCGCGACGGGACCCCTCACAGTCGCAAGGAACACGTTGTCTAGACCATCGCGATCGTGAAGGCTAGCCACGCGGTCACAACAAACAAAGGGGAAGGGACTTTATCACGGTCACGACAGACGATCATGTGACCGTGAAGAACAGGACTCCAGGTGCTTCATCGCAGTTATGAGGGATGAGGCTTGCGATCGCGTTTAAAGCCTGAGGCCTGCACCTACAACAACAAAAGTCTGCAACTTTCCATAACTCAATGGGGCATTTCGGGCACAATTGTAAACCAATATTCAAAAACCAATAGTGCTAATAGAGTGCAAACAACATTCCAGACTCAAAAAAATCGACCAAACTTCCATAGGAGGTCGTTTCGGAGAAATGTTGACCCATCAACACTAACTAAAAGAACTCAAAGTCTCGAAATGATCTCGGCTCACCCAGAACCGGAACCAACCACCTACCTAACCCAAACTCAACATTCTAAAGCTAATGGAATCATTGTATTTTGAATCTGATGCTCTGATCATTGAAAGTCACCCAAAGTTACACTTTCAACTCCAAATGTCCCGAAAACAGAGAAAACAACACAAAACCCACACTGAAAGCTCTCAGGCCTCAACTGAAGGTCCAACTATACCAAACTCAATGCTACGGAGCTAACAGAATTGTCAGAATTCAATTCCGAGCATGTTAGCTAAGAATGTTGACTAAAGTCAATGATATTCTAAGTTAAATCTCTAAAATAGAAAAATGGCCAAAATTCCCAAATGAACCACCAGGGTACTATACTACTGGTTCCAACAAGCCATAAATTACTTGGAGCCGCTATAGGAAATCTCTAATAGTATAATGAATGCGTAAACACGAAGATGACCGAAAGCGTCATCACATGGCTAGTCACCAATTCTCTGTGGGATCGACCCTGAATCCATCGGGAATATATAAATGTGTTTTGCTTTAACATTCACTGATACCTCCATCTAGGACTTGAATGTTATAAAAAATGGTGCCGTTGCCGGGGAATTGTGTTTGAATAGCCTTTTTGATTGTGAATTGAAATCACCTTGTAGAGTGTTTGTTCTTTTTATTTGATTTGTTGTTTTTGTCCATTTCTTGGGTAGCCCATGAGCAAAGTGGGCAACAATGAAAGTGTCAACGGAAGTCTTTATGGGTTCATGAACGAGGCCAATGAACCCATGATTCAAGTGGGAGTAGGTACAATCTGCCTACCTCCCACGGTTGGAAATGTGGTGTTCCATGTTACTAGAACAATGATCTATCTAGTTCAAATGAAGGGAATGTTTAGAGGAGCAGCTCACGAAGATGCAAATATGCACATCCATAACTTTGTGGAGATATGCGAACCGTTCATCTTCCAAAACATACCCCAAGAATCTATCCAACTTCACCTATTCCCCTTATCTCTAATGGGGAAAGCCACGACTTGGTTGGAAGAATTGCCAGATAGGTCAATCACCTCTTGGCTGAGTTGGTAAATGCTTTCACTAATAGATTCTTCCCTCTATTACATATGATGCATCTGAGGGATGACATTACCAACTACCGCTAACTTTTTGATGAGCCTTTGCATGAGGCATGGTTGAGATTCAAGAAGAAGCTTGTGTTGTGTCCTAACCATGGATTATCGGACAATGTCTTGCTATAAATATTCTTTAGATCCTTGAACTCGATGAATAAGTTCATGTCCAACATTCTTAGAGGTGGTACCGTCATGTATCTATAATTTCCTCTTACCTCGGCCCTCCTAGAGAGAATGATCAAGACTAACCAAGCTTGGCACTCAAAGAAGGCAGATGTTCCTACCTCGAGAGTGACCACATCCATCTTAACAAATGAGGGGCAGAGAAAGAATGAAGAGAGAGATGAGACCATGGTAAAAATGATGATGCAAATAGACTTTCTAGCCAAGCATATGATGGGGGCAGGTGGTGCTAAGACCGTGAATGCTGTGAGTACATCAGAGATCAAGGCTCGTGATGATGAGCTTATGACCATCGTGGATGGTAAACTTTGCTACCTATCGGTGGGTTCTCATCCTGGGTATTATTGCCCGAGGGATAAGAATTAAGTTTGGAATAGAGACAAGAAATGAGATAGAAATTGGAGGGATCGTGACAAAGAAGGTGATAGATACAATCACTGGAGCTCCAATCCTTACATACCTCTAAAAAAGTCAGATTCTTTATATCAACCCACCACAAGCAATCTAGGGTACTCAAAGATTGAGGACATGTTGTCCTTGGTGTTGAAGAAGGTAGAGACTACAAATATCGAGGTTAGTGAGCTTAAAAGCAAAGTTTCAACACTTCATCAAACCATGACTTCTCATTCAACCTCAATCAAGTATCTTGAAGCTCAAATGAACTATCTATACACATAAATGAATCCGAGAATTAAGGGAATACTCCTTAGTGACCCCACAACAAATCCTAAAAATGATGCTCATGTTATGGCTATTGTCACTAGAAGTGGAAGAATGAGTGATATAGTGGAAAAGCCCGCTGTGGATTTAACAGAGAAGCTGGATATTGTAGTAAAGAGGCCTAGTGTTGACCCTATTGTGGAGCTATGTGACAATGAAAAAGAGGCTGAGCATGAAAAATATATTATAGAACCGGAAGTTGGGGTGAAGCTTGGTGCACCCAACATCCTGGTGGATATTGATATTGATGATGAGGGGGAGAAGGCTGAATCTCCTCCCCAAGTAGCTATTAAAATTGAGGAGAACCCTCCCATTGTGCCAAGTGTGCCGACCATACTACCCAAGGGACCTCCTCCATACCCTCAAAGGCTAAATAAGAAGAAGGAAGAGCACAAATTCAATAAGTTTGTTGACATGTTCAACAAACTTTTGATAAATATTCCATTGGTTGAAGCCTTAACACAAATGCTGAGGTATACTAAATTTATGAAAGAGTTGCTCAATAAGAAGAATATTGTTGATGTAGGCACCATTGATATATCACATAGCTGTACCTCTGTGATGACAAGCAATGTTTCTACAAAACGGGATGACCCGGGTGCATTCACCATATTATGTATAATTGGTTTTTTTGTGTTCCGTAAGGCCTTGTGTGACTTAGGGGCAAGCTTCAACTTGATGCCCCTACTGATCTTCAAGGATTTAGGATTGGGTACACCTAAACCTACATCTATGCATCTACTCATGGCTGATCGGTCCATTAAGCGCCCGGTAGGGATCTTCTTTGATATATTATTGAAGGTCGACAAGTTTATTCTCCCGGTAGACTTCATAATCTTAGATTGTGAAGTAGATGTTGAGGTGCCCATAATCTTGGGGCGACCACTATTAGCCATGGGGAGAGCACTCGTAGATGTTGAACTAGGTGAACTCAAATTTTGAGTTGGAAGCGAGGTAGTAACATTCAACATATGCCAACCCACAAAGCCTCTGCATGAATTGCG
Organism: Jaltomata sinuosa; assembly: GCA_003996215.1. Lineage (NCBI taxonomy): Eukaryota > Viridiplantae > Streptophyta > Magnoliopsida > Solanales > Solanaceae > Jaltomata > Jaltomata sinuosa. Next base: position 161,239 of record QJPP01007280.1, read on the forward strand.
GGTGATCTCGGTGATAGATGCTGAGGCCAAGCTTGATCATTCCCTTGAGGACTGTGAAATGGGCAAGACGCTCAAGTTTAAAGAGTTGTCAAGTCGGAAACATGATGATGTTTTGAGGATGTTGAAGGAGAAATTTCCCTTCTTGGGGTGGGGCCATGCCAACTGGATTGGCATGCTATCCGATAATGACTAAGGTTTGAGGTACTATCATCGAGCCACGATGTAAAAGTAAGCATTTCTTGGGAGGCAACCCAAGTGTTTTTACTTTGTTTTTGGTTATCTTTTGTTGTTTTTGGTTTATTTTAGGAATGCATGGAGAAGAAAAATGAACAAGTGGAAAAATAGGGCAAAAAGGGGACGTGCGGAGGACCGTGCGATTCACACAAACCATTATGCATATTGCACGACCCAACGCATTCCAAAATAGAAGGCTGGGAAGAAAAAATGAAATGGGAGGAGACATGCGTTGGGCTGTGCGGTTCGCACATTTCCAAGTGCGCTTTGCACCTCCATCGCATGATGAAACAGAAGCCTGGACAAAGTTTGGGAAAATATGTGATCTGCAGAAAGGCTCGCAGATTGTGGAACACCAAGTTAAGTTTTGAAATTTTACTTGAACTACCCATTGAACGACCTGATCTGGGGACCGATCTGGCTAATTTTTCTTCTTCTTTTACCATTTATATCCGCCACCTTCAACCCCTTATCCTATAATTCTCCCTCAACTCTACAAATTCTCTCTAAAAATCCTCTAAAAATCCCTCAAACTTCTCCTAAACTCTTTTCCTCTTCCTACCCACTCTCCACTGCCGCTCCACCCTAGAGCCGCCATCGTGGTTCTCCGAGCAAATCATGGTTACCATTTTTGCTCCTTCAAAAGCTTTAACTTTTTCTTCTCCTTGCTTAATCTTCACTTGTGGTAAGTTCCTTGACATTAAATACATGTTTTATGTTGATATGGAACTCATATTGTGAAGCATGCTTATTTAAATTACCATGTTGATTTTGGGTGAGATCCAAAATTTTTAGGTCCCCAATTTTGAATTGTATTATGGATTTTGCTGAGTATCAACTTGGTAGAACTTGATATTGTGATTATGCATGTAGATTGTAGTAGTTTTACCCTTGAAATCTGTGTTTGGGATGAAGTCTGAGTAACCCACTTGTGATTGATGCATGATTTGGCCCTATGATAGATTGGGTGACATCATTCTTAAGGGAAAATCATTGCTTTTCATGAGGTTTGGTTAAAGTTGATGATTGGGGCTGAAATTTGCTACTATTTGTATACCCATGATCTTTGTTGAACAATTTTGTTGGGTGTGTGATCTTGTAAAGGGAGGTAGAATTTGTTGTTGAACTTGTTGATGATTGGGCTGAAATTTGCTACTATTTGTATACCCATGATCTTTGTTGAACAATTTTGTTGGGTGTGTGATCTTGTAAGGGGAGGTAGAATTTGTTGTTGAACTTTTGTGCGTAGTTGTGAACAATTGAAGGCTTGATGTTCCCGATGATAGACGGGGTAACGTCTTTCTTAAGAGAAGTCATTGAGTTCTTCTTTTGTTTTGAATAGTGATAATGGATTCCGGGGAAGTCTGAGTACCCGAATGAATTTGTGGTCATATTATGTTTTTCCCCTTTGTTTAACTGCTGGTTTGTTGCGTGGTGACAAGTGCATAAAGAAAATCTTTCTCTACAAATCACATGCGTAATTCACAAGAACATAAGGAATGGAGAATTCCAAATTGTTTCCTTATATGTCTCGCATGTGACATGTAGATCTTGAGGTCCAGAATGCACAAAGCACTGCACCCTGTTAAAGAATGCTGCTAGTTCACTGTTTCGAGAGGCAAAGTATGGTGCGACGTGCCCCTTGGTTGGTGCGGTGCGCACCAACTTCGCACCTCAACTATAGAAATCCCTGTAGGTTTATGTTAGCTCATGTGAAGTCACGTGTGATGTGCACTCGGTCTAGTGTGGTTCACACATGGTCTGCCCGAGACATCAATTTCCTACTTTGTTTTTCTACTTCTTTGTATTCCATCCTTTTTAGTTTGTTAACTTCTTTTTAATCTTTTACTTTCACATATGTCAAAAGCAAAAAAAGATTTTGCTTTTATTCTTGGACCCACAATATCCATGTGCAGAACATGTCTTCTAGCAAGGGCAATGTCAGGTGGAGTTCACAAAGGCTTACAACTCCCTCCTTCTCCACTCCAACCTCAAAGGGAAAGAAGAAGGCCCCTACATCTTCCCGTGCCCAAGTTTTTGAGGAAGAGAGAATTCGATTTGGAGTGGAAGGTATGAGGGCCATTTATGATTGTGACAAGGATAGGTCCTTCAACACAGAGCATAGTTTCAATCTGGATACAGTGGGGAATAACCTACCCAACATCCCCGGATAGTTTGCTAACTGACAATGGCAACCATACTAGGAAGTGACCAGGAACTATTATAATGAGATCGTCAGGGAGTTCTTTGCCTCATACCAAGCCACACAAGATGCTAAGGTATATAAAGGGGGTTCGAAAATTTCCCCTCCTTGGATTTAGTCATTGTTCGAGTAAAAAAAGTCTGGAAAACTCCAGCTGCAATTAATGCTGTCTATTTGAACACCCCAATTGAGCCAACACCTGAACTCATGGCCAAGATGACTGTCCAACTCAAACCTCTTGAGTGGGATACTCCTATTATTGCTCCGGACACACCTATCTTGACTACTATAGGGGGAGACTTACCGCGATGGTCCCTGTACTTTGAGGCTCGACTTTGGTATGATTTGGTTTTATCTCGCTTCGTACCTTCTCAAGAACGACCAAAAGGTCACCTATGATGGGGCCATCCTGGTAGCCTCAATCATGGTGGGGGACCATATCAACTTTGGTGAGATTATTGCCTTGGTGATCAAGAAGAAGGCTCGTAGGGGTGGTGATGCATTCCTCTTTCCTGTGCTTATCATTAAACTTTGTAAAAACACTGGCATTCCTTATTTCAGTTGTGACACTCCTACTCTCATCACTGGTGTACTGGATTTTGATAAAACAATGATAGGGATGCCCCCGTTTCAAAAGGCTCAGGGTAGAGACATCAGTAGAAGTTGAGATTGATGATTCAGATGCTGAAGCAAATACTTCCTCTCCTTCTAAGGCCACTTCAGAAGCACACACCACCACGACCGCTGCACCTAGAGGGCCGTTGACTAAAAGTTGCCTCCAAGATATGGTTGACAAAACATACAACCATGAGATATAATTCAGAGATTTGGCGAAAGATCTGCCAGGGTTGATTGATAGGGCTGTCAAGAAGGCCATCAAGGGAGTTGTGGATAGCATTTCCACGCTTTGCAAAATGGTGTATGTCATCGAAGGGCCGTCAAAACTCTTTGGAATAATGTTGAAAAAGCCAAAGGGAAGCAGCCAGTTGAAGAAGCAGACTTGAGCACCTTACCTCCACCTCACTCTATTCATAGACCGATGGATGACATATTTGCATCATTGGCAGATGATGAGGATGCAGAGCTGGATGATGATCAGAACCCAGAGTTCCATCAAGTCCTTAGAGAGTCCACATTTTCTGTGCACTCCCAAAAGGGTGGGTCGGGTCCTAGTGGAGATGCCGCAGATGATGAAGAACCAGTTAATGATGATGAGGCATAGTCCTCCAGGGAGTTGCACCTCTTCTCTCCTTATTTGATCTTAAAGCATTGAGGACAATGCTTCTCTTTATGGGGGAGGTGGTGTTATTTGATTTGGGTGCCCGTGTTGGGCTTGAGAGATTTTATTGCCTTTGCCAGGCTTTGTTGACATTTTTAGTTCCCTTGCTAGATTTGATTTGGCCCTCGTCGGGCATGATTAAATGATTGTGATATTTCCCATGGCGAGCCTTTTTATTTTGTTTTTTGTTTTGTTTTGGGAGCTTAATTTGCCCTCGTCGGGCTTGATTTTAATTTTAATTGTGTTGCTGGGTTAGTCTTAAACGCCCTATTGTTTCGCTACTCATGCCTTGCAAATGCGCTAAGAGCCTACGCCGAGGCTTGTTTTTCAAATGACTCATGAGTGTGCAAAATTGGTTATCACCTTGTTAATAGTAGTTTAGCAATAAACTCCAAGGATTTTCTTAATACCACGGTTCTTTCCCAACGAGCAAAATGTTTTATTTTTTCTTTTTCTTTTCTTTTGTTTTTGTCAAATCGGATTGGTGTTTCCCTATGATATATTGAGAGGTGACATTCTGAAGGGAAAATGCCAAATTTTAGTTTAATTTGAGTCCGTAGTGTGCTTGTCTCGAAATGGACCCATCAAAAAAAATTCTTGGCAAGACATTTTTGAAAAGGAAAGAAAAGAGGAAAAATGAAATTTTGAGGAAAGCATTCTCTTGTCATGACTTGCACACTCTCAGTTTGGCTTCATCGATTCACCAACGCGTGTGTAATGAACACAGAATAGCTTGTCAAAAGTCATTTGTCCCAATTGATCTTGAGACTACTGAAAGAAGTCTTGTGGCATGATGCCTTGTGTGGTGAGGCTTTACTTTTATTCTTGTGCATATGTGTCATCTAGAACTTGCCTCGAATGTTATTTAAGGCAAAATTCTAGGTGTGACCGAGCTTTGAAAAGGATCTTAGGCTCTTTTTAATAGACACTTCACCCAAATGACTTTCCTCGACATCAATCCTAGTGAAACCCTTTGATCTTGTGATCGTTCTTTGGCACCTTGTTCAATACCTTAACCTTTTTGGAACCTCTATCTTGGCACCCGTACTCCCTAATTGCTTAAAGGTAAAACATAGGCTAAAAGCCTAAGTTTGGGGGGAAATGAAAAGACAAAATAGACAAATGCCTAAGTTTGGGGGTGTATGTGATTAATGTGGAGAAGAAAAGGATTGCACTTCTAGTGCAAGGTAGCATCGTATGTTGAATTGAAAATTGCTCCAAAAGTCCAAAATCCAATGAGCAAAATAAAAAGAAAAGAATGGATGCTACCAAATGAAGGTGTTACAAGGAAGTTGAATGATAAAAAAAAAAATTGAAAGGGAAAAGCTTGGGTTGTCTGAGGGAGAAATAAGGTGAAGTCATAGTTCAAAAATCTGAGTGGTGTTTGAAATGATAACAAATAGCATTATGGAGGTGTAGCCACTTGAACCAAATGAAATCCTCACCTTAGACCTAGCCAACATCGTAACCCGCAAGTCCCCAGTGATTCCGAGCATGGCCACCCAACATTAGTGGAAATTTACATGAAGGGCAAACCTATGGTTCGACATGTGTGCACTTGAACTTCCTTGAAAGAGTGAGAGTCTTCTTGGTTATCTTATAATCCCTTTGTTTTGTGAATTGTATGATTGTGAGTGGGATTCTCTCTTATGGCGAGTGACATCATGCACTCAAATTGAAACATGAAGCCTCTATTTCAATTGAGAGGAATGAATGAGACAAGTTATGTGGTGAATCTCAAGACAAACCTTGATGGTCCATGCCAATGACTTGAGAAGCTTAATGTCTTGTTTTAAATGACAAAATTCCCTTGGTTTTGAAAGAGAAATGAAGTCCTTTTGAAAAGGTTTTGAAATGATCAATTACCTTGATAATGTGGTGGTTCAGATTGAGATGAGCATGATAGTTGAGTCTTTTTTTTGAGTCTTTTTGTTATTATTTTCTTAGTTTTTAGAATAGAGTAGTCTTTTGTGCCTTGATTGAGTTCTAGAGCATAATTCATTCCTTACCTTGTGAGTATCTTGCTTGAGGATAAGCAATAGTTAAAGTTTGGGGGTTTGATAAGTCGGTAATATACCAACTTATTGAGCCTTTAACCATGAATTATTTCTATTTTTTGATGTGATTTAGAGGTTCTTATGACCTTTATTGATGTATATGAAGGTACTTATGATCAAAGATAGAAAACAAGAAAATGGGCCCAAAAAGAGCCTAAAAAGAGTTGAACTGTGAAGTGATCAAACAAGATAAAGATTCTGCCAAAAGGTGCGTACCTCGTGCAACACGCACAGTCATTGGTGTGGTCCGCACCTCCCACCGCATGAAACTTAGAGTTAGCTGAAGGATCTATTAAGGGGTGCGGTTGCTGTGTAACACGCACATTGCCTGGTGCAAACTGCACCCCACTTCGCATTGGAGCTCCAAGGACTGGCTGAGTCACTGGTCCAGTGAATAGAGTTATGCAATGCGCACATCAGGACATGCAAATTGCATGTCAAGACGCACAACTCTCGAAGGGCATTTTTGTCCAATTTGGTGTGACATTTTGGGAAAATTCTAAAATCTATTTCAGGCATATTTTTAGATAGTTTTTGATAATTTTTTAAAATTGAATTGAATAGCTTTGAGTAGTGAGGAAGTTTTCTCTCCAAGAAAGAAGAAGAGGGTTTCACTCTAATTCCTTCTTCCTAACTCTTGGAATCACCATTCTTGTAAAAACTGAGCTTGGATATTGAATATTTAGCTTGAATGAAAGGGAATTTGACTTACCTATTTGGTATTGTTCTTTATTCCTTTAGCATGAGTAGCTAAATCTCTTGTCTAGGGATGTGTTGATAATGGGTGCTTGATAAATGGGTATGGGGTTGCTAATTTATGTTTATAATTTCTAATATGATATGGGTCTAGTCACCATATTTTAACTCTAAAATTTATGGTTGCAAATATTGATTTACCTCACTTGATTGTGTTCTTTCTTGCAAAAGGGGTTTACAATTTTGGATGTGAAATAGGTAGTGGGTACTTGGGATTCCACTAAGATTGAGACTAGAAATAGCTCAATTTACCAGAAATACCCATTTAAGGGTCTAAGCTAGAAATAGTGTGACCTCCCCAAGCATATGTTGGTTGGTTATTGCCTAAACAACATTGTTTGAATAAAAACCGTTGGATATATGATTGTTTGATCGAGAGATTAATAACCATGCCTAAAACCAATGCTATCCATGTTTTTTAGTGAGAATTTATATGAATGAGAAAGTACCCTAACCTGTATTCAAGTCCCATTTGACACACATCCCTAGTCGTCATCTCTTCTTGTTTACACCCACTTTTATTTTATTGTCTTGCTTTGAATTGCGAATTGTGATAGATTTCCCAATTCCCCCTCCTTTACTTTTATTGTTTTTAAACAAACTATTCTTTTTGTGAAGTCTTTTCTTTATAATCGACTTGACTAGTCACCAATTCTCTATGGGATCGACCCCCACTCCCATAGAGAATATATAAATGTGTTTTTTTCTAATGATCGCCAATACCTACATCTAGGAGAGTACACTTGAGCGTTATCAGTAGTCTAGTTAGCTTCTCATTTAGCTCCCTATATATCAAATGGGGAATCTTCTCCAGTATGCCAAAGTTAGATGTGAAGTTGGTTTCCTTGAACAACTCTTTGAAAACCTTTACAGCCTCCTCCCTATTGTTCTGTGTTGTTGTGATGGTGTCACCTTGATCATTCTAAATCTCAGAGATGTGAAGTTTCTTCCTTCTTCCTTTCACATAAGCATGGAAGAACTTAGTGTTTCTATCTCCATCTTGAAATCACCTCATCCCAGCCTTTTGCTTCCAGTATTCCTCCTCTAAGTGTAAAAACCTCTTTAAATTAGCCTTAGATTTGCTTAGTTCTGCCCTATTGACCTCTGAGCGGTTTATCTCCAGTTGGTCCTCCTTGACCTTTATTATATCTTCCAGTATGTCGATCTATTAAAATATGTTCCCAAATGTTCTCCTACTTCATAAAGCCAAAAGGTCGTTCACTTTCTTCAGCTTCTTATGGAAAATAGCAAAAGGTGATCCTACTTCTACCTCTTTCCATATCTCCTCTACCACTCTTTTATAATTTGGATGGTTAGTCAAAATATTTAGAAATCTGGATGACCTGGTACCTGATCCTATTCTCCATTACATATCACATGAAGGGGAGCATGGTCAGAGCCTTTCCTGATCAAATGGTTCACCTTATTATCTTGTAACTTATTCATACACCTTGTGTTGCCCAAAACCCTGTCCAGCTTCTTGAATATACAAGCGTCTTTTATTCTTCCATTCCACCAAGTAAATCTACTACTAGTGGTTCTAAGTGCTGTTAGTGCACAGTTGCTCAGACAATGAGCAAAGTCTGCAATTTCCTACTGAGTGACTGGTAGTCCTCCCAGTTTTTCAAAGTCATCCAGGATTAAATTAAAATCTCCTCCCACTACCCAAGGTCTTTGAGTATTACTTGTAATCTCCTCTAGATCCTATCATAACTCTAATCTATCTAGAGTAATGCATCTAGCATACACAACTATAATTTTGCATGAAATGGTACTGGATTGATGGATGAAATTCATAGTAAGCTATTGCAAAGTGTCAAACTCCACCTATCTAGTCCATTCACCATTCCAAAAAATCCAAATCTTTGAATAACAGTTTGATGCTTCATTTTTGAATGCCCAACTTCCTTATGTACCCTTTTATCTTCTCTGTACTTTGAAAAGGCTCAAAATGAGCAATATAAGTATAGAGATGTCTTCCATTCAGTTCCATTAGTCTCTCAAAAACATTTTAAGAGTTTACAGATCTGATGTTCCTAAATATCCTTTTGCTAATCATTGATCAGATGAGTATGCCAAACCCTTCTCACTTCTTGTGGTCATGCTTAAAGGGAAAATGGTGCCTACATTTTCCTTCTTGTTAGTTACCTTCAGTTGACTAACTTCTCTTGGAAATAAATCTCCTACTTTTGCTTCATCCTCTATACTCATCTATAGGTCCTCTTCTTTTTTCCTTGCTTTTCTCTTTTTGCTTTCTTCATGTGATATACTGTCAAACAGTAAAGTATTATATGTTAGCACCAAGATTTGAATTGGAGATGGGCCCTGAACACTGTTATTCTCTTCACCTACTTGTACCAATTCACTAGTACTTGGGTTATTGTGTTGGTCGGCTTCTGATGGGGTTGAAGTTGGGTAATTCCCCTTCTTCTGAGTGTCTACATATTTTGTTGGAGTCCCTATCTATTGTTTCTCTTATGAGCTAGTATCTTTCCCTATTATGTCTCCTGAATTGTCCTTGCTTGCTTGATCTGCTTCTAGTGTTTTGGTTCCCTTCTCTGATTTTTTGCCAAAAACATTTTCTACCCATTGGTTTGATGTAATATCTTTGTACTTGCTGGGGTTTCCTCTTTTACCATCCTTTATTTCTCCCTCTTCTTTCTCATTTTCCAGAGCCCCAAATATGTTTTCTGCCTCTACCCTTTTTTTATTTGGTGGTGGCTTTGGATTCCATGTTTGTTCCTGTCTATATAACTATTGTATTTCCTGTCTCTTCTATTTCCTTTTTTCCTTTGTTCTTTGAAATCTTCATAATCATATTGCTTTTCTTTTCTAATCTTCTTCTTTTTTTGCGAGTTTTTCTTGACTGGCCTTCTCTTTTTATGGGTTGAGTCCTTCTTCCTTCTCGTTTTCATCCTTAGGATATAGCTCCGAATGCATAACAAAATAGTCATTCTCATTATGGCCCTGCAATTTGCATGTCTTGCAATATTTAGGAATGTAGTCATACTTAATCGAAATCCATTTTTCCTTTGTTTCCCCCGATTTCTTCCTGACACCCACATTTATTCTTTTTTGGGAAGTTGCCTAATAGATCTACCTCTACCTTGACCCTTGCACAACTAGGTGTTGTCTTATTGTATGTGGCCATATATACTTGCAAACGTATCCCCACTACTGCTGCTAGGGAAAGATTGCTTGTTTGCCAAAAAAAGTTTGGTGGCAGTGAAGGGAATGAAATCTAGGCTATGGCAATGGTAGTTTCCTCCTCTAGATCAAAAAGAGGATCCCATTTCAACATCTTCATTGGATATGGCCAATATTTGTGAGCGATATAGAATTGAGGCTTTGATAATAGACTAGCATAGTCTTCTAGATTTGACGATCGAATAAGTATGTATCTATTACTCATGAGCACATTGTTTGCTCCCCTTTTAGGTTGCATTGTTTTGGGATTAATCTCCTCAAATCTTGAATGTTCGGCCAACCATAGGAAAATTTTCCAATAATCACATACTGTAAATACTTGTTAACAATCATTTGGGCTACCTCTTCTTCCTCCCAGACAATTCTTGGCTCTCCATGCAATTATTGAATTTGTTTCAAAGGGAAATCTTGTTGTTAAAATGAGACTGAATTGAAAGTCGATGCATACATGATGGTGTTTGTGGGTGTTGTTGTGGTTAAAAAATCTAAAGGTTGAAAAACTTCCGGTGGAGGAGGATGTCGAATAGCCGCAGCAGCCATGAATTTTGGCAGGACAGAGGCGTATTAGGGTTTTTCAGTGAGTTATTCTAGAGAGAATTTTTTCCTTTCCTTTGGCTTTTTCTGAGATATTCTAACACCTACAATTTTGAAACAACATTTTGGCAGTATAAGAAAAATTGTAGACTTATCCCAGGATCTATGATCACTTTTGTAGACTGTGTTTCTAAAAAAATGGTTCGTAGAGTGAATCATAAAAGTGATCCTTGAAGAACTTGTCTCCCAGGTTTCTATGGGAGACAGTATGGTCCATATTCCCAAAGAACAATATGCACTTTCAATCGTAGAAAAGGATTCGAGAGTTATCAAGATTTTATAGTGAAAGTACGAACTGTTATTTCATCCGTAAAAGGATGATCAGAGATCCATCAAATCTCAGAGAAAGCTTATAGACTGATCTACGGTGCGTAGATCCCACTAATAGAAGTTAGAACATAAACCCAAAAATTCTCAAAAGACATCTTATGGCTTGAACTATGATTTATAAACCAAAAGAATAAACCGTAGAACCAACAATAAATCCCAAATCTCAAGCGACTATATAAAGAGACCTTAGTCATTTTTTCATAAATTTTCAAGTCCAGACCTATTCTCTAAACCCTAGGTGATGAGTTTCATTCTCCAAATATTATGTAAGTCTTCTCCTTCATCCTTTAGGCTAAACTAACAATTCCTAAAAAACCCTGGGATTCATAGAAGGAACCATTTCTTAAATCTCTAGATACAGGTTCTCCATTAAAGTGTAGAGCACTTGAGGTATGTAAGCCTACCCTAGTGAGGAACCATGTTCTTCTTCACGCCCTATACCTAGAAGTCAGTTTTTTAGCAAGATTAAAATTAAGATTCTTACTCAAAGTCCGTTGATTCAATTTCCTTATATCTTGAGTTGTTCATTGTTGGTTCTATTACTGAATGTATTGAGATTCACATCATTTATGATCATCGAGTTGTGGTTCATGCTTATTCTATCCCATGGACCCCTTTGAGTTAAAGTGATATCGAAAGCATTGTTATAAATGCTATATATATATACATTGTTTTCATGAGCAGAGCAGTTTTAAAGTTCTAAAGAAGTATTTCAAGTCAAACACGTTTACGCTTGAAGTGCATGATTTTAGAAAGAAAACAAAGTACAGTTTCAAAGAAGTCACATTGAGCAAAGATTCAAAGTAAAGTATTTCTCAAAATTTTCACTAAAGTGGGACATATAAGTCATTGAGCATTATATATTATATTAGGAGTATTATTTTCACCAACACAGTTAATGTTCCTAGTAACCCAAGCCCCAAAACTAAGTAGCCTCATAGGATATGATTATTCCATAAGTCAAACGACTCCTCATTAGCCTTAAGTTGCTCAGTTTGGATCCATAAGATATGTTTCATTTTATACTATGGAAAGGTATAGGATAGCTCTGACAACATGGGAAAGATGTTGTATCATCATGAGGTTCACATGGTTGTTGTCGGTTCAGAGAAACTCCCTAAGAAAACTAAAGATATTTTTAGTCCTTGGTTTGATGCACACTTTCAGTTATAAGGCATTTTATTATTTATTTATATACACATGCTTCACTATTTTAGTGGACTTCACTTCAATCGTTATCTCAGATTTTTACTCCTATCAGCTCAGTATATCATTATTATTGATATTAGCCTTGTTGTTTCATTTAGCTATTTACGTACCATACATATCCACATACTGACACTATTTGGTGTTGCATCTTCTAATGATGCAGATTCAGGTACTAAAGATCAACAACAAACACATTCTAGTCCTCCTATCTTCAGAATTAGTGAGGCCTTCTTGCTTTCGAAGGGCTCCAATATATTTATTAGTCCTTAGTTATTGTTAGTAGAGTATCAAGGTAGCTCGGGGCCTCATCTTGATAAACTATTCTTCAGATGTTAGAGGCTTCATAGACGAGTCAGTGCAGTAACAAGTTTAAGTTGCTTTATAGATATCTCGTTTCTTTCAAATTTCATTTATTAGGACATTGATTTTGTTTTCAAAGAAGTTGCATGCTCATTACATTTTAATCTTTCATAAATATAGTTAAGCATTCAGTTTAGTAGTAAGCCAAACCAAGGGTACGCTTGGTCCAGTAGGGATTCCGAGTTCTAGTTACGCCTAGAGTGTAGGCTCAGGGTGTGATAGCTTCTCCAACTGCTTTTCCTCTCCTACTTATTTCTCGTAGTTGTTTTTTGCCTTCTCTCTTAGGAATTCCCTTAGATGCCCTTCCTTTAACAACTTGGTGACCTCCTTCCTAAGGTATCTGCAGTCCCTGGTCCTGTGGCCATGAATCCCATGGAAATCGCACCAAAGGGTTCGAGCACTATAGTCAGGGTCTGATCTAACTGGCTTTAGGAACCTCACTCCTTCCAAATCCTGAATGGACAAGACTAGATGAGTAGGGCTGATGGTGAAATAATGTTTAGACAATAAAGAAAGTTCATCAACTGCAGGTTTGACCACCTCTTTATCCATCAAACATCTCAATGCTTGACTATTGTCATTTCCCCCGTCTGATCGAGGTCTACTATCAATTTAAGACCTGAAAACCCAGTTCGCTCATCTTTCCCCCTACTGTGTAGGGATAATATCTTTCTTGAGATGGCTCCCTCTAGGTATCGAGCCTTATTCTCACCGATGTATATTGCTTTTGAGTCCAACATTTGTATCCCACTGATTCTTGAACAATTTTTGGCTAACTTCCCATAATTGTAGTATCTTTCCATTGGCCCGACAATAATTATCTTCGATCCAAATCTTTGACTCGTACCGATTATGCATGTCCACCCATGTGGTAGCCTCGAACATTGTTAAGCTTCCCTTTAATTTTAGCAACACAATTATGCTATCAAGATTTTGACCCTTCACGAAAGCTTTAGCAGCAAAGTTGTCAAATACCATGGGAAGCCGCATTCTTTCCTTCTTAAAACTTGCCATAAATTCTCGAAGTAACTTGTCGTTGCCCTACTCTATCTTGAAAATGTCTCTCTTTTAGAGTTGTACCTTCTTTTTCCCCAAAATTTGCCTTGACAAAATAGTTTGCCAATATATTAAAAGAGTTAATAGAGTTCTCAGAAAAAAGGAAATACTAGATTAGTGCTCCTCGGACAAGGTCTCGCCAAACATCTTGACCATTAGTGACTCCGATTTTTCTTTTGTTAAGTCATTTCCATTGAGGACAGTTGTGAAAATAACAAATGCTCCTATGGGTCTGAGTTTCAATCATACATGGGAATGTTGGGCATCTTGAACCTTTTTAGGATGGGCCTATTAATGGCGATGGCTGTGTATGGAACATGTGCATAGCTCTTTGAATTCACACCCTTGATGACCTGTAGTTCTTGCAGGATGTGATTTACTTGGGATCACAACACTGAGTATTGAGATATTAACTCCTTCCTCAATGAGTCAATCATTGAGGCCAAAGATGTTGGGATTTAGGCTCGACTGCCATCTTGTTGGAAAACAATTCATCCATCTCGTTGTCACTTTCCATGTCATCTTCCTCCATCTTCTCCTGTCTATCTCTACCCAATGCATTTGAGGTTCATTGGGCTAGGTTTCCCTGTAAATCTTCCACCTTACTGTCCTGAGACTACATCCGCCATATCAAGGTAGAGTGAAACTTTGTGAAGCTTAGCAAAATTTCTTTTAAACTCTCTAGGCTAATGGGCCCCTATTCTTTTTTGGGTTCCACATCCCCGAGTGGATGCCTGAGATTCCCCTTCTGAGTGTTCACGTTTATTGTGTCTATGTGCCTTACATCTATGTCAACATTAATGGGTTAGTTAACACTGGGAGTCTGATCCCTAACTTTCCTGGATGTTGTGCTTGTTATTGCATCTCGAGCTACTACATCACCAGTCTGTTTCTTCCGCACTGAGTTACTAATGCCTATCATTCCTTAGCAACCTGTCAGACAAAAACACTCAAGCTAGTAAGTGGTAGGCTAAAGTAAAATACAATTGCTCTGGCCCCATGGTGGAGCCCAAACTATTTACCCTAAAAATGATATAGTTAAATATGTTCGTAACATCACGAACATGCATTTTAATTCAACCCCTTTTTTAGATTCATTTACTAAAGGTTTAAATGTTGAACAATGACTCAAATGAAAGTAACAACAATAAGGTAAAATAAAGAGTTTCAATAGTCGGATTTGGGATCCCTAGGCTCTCTCGTGTTTGTCCGAGAGCTATGATATCTTTTCCAGGAGTATGATTGAACGCAAATTTAATGCCTATGAATGAATATTATATTTCTTTCTATTGATAATCTAGACCCCCCTACAAAGTGGATATAATTAACTATTTATAGGTTATAAAAAAGAGGTCATTGTTCATGAAATTCCACCTATACCCCTACAATACAAAGACTAATTCCAGCAAACCACGTGGCGCCCAGTTGCTAGTGCCTATAGATATTCCTACATTTTCTTAGCTCTGTATAAGACTCTTCAGCGCACCTGACTTTTCTAAAACTTTGGTCCCCTTTGTCTTTTTGTCCACGTCATTCAAAATTCCAAATCCCTCCCGGCCTTACCTCTTCGTTCAATCAATTTGTCAATTACTGCGTATCACCGAGCTTTTGTCTCCATGTATTTGACACGTGACATAAACCCTTTTTCCCCAATACATATAGGTATTCAGTAAAATAAGTAGATAGGCACAATTTGGCGCCAGACACCACTATGATATCCAAAAAATATATCAAACAGAAGTGGACGTGCAAAATTTTTGGATTTTTGATGGTTACACGACAACTTGAAATCCCTCTCTGTAGTATCAAATATTAATTCTTATCCCCTCCCTTTTAATTTTTTGTGTTACTTTTCTTTTTAATTTATTTAAAAAATAATGTTTCTTTTCTTTTTTTGGATACTCTTTCGTTTATTTTACTTTTCAAATAGCATATTTAGGACCACTAGACTAAAAGACATTTTGGTATATTTTACATGTTTTTAGTTTAAGATCATAAATTTTAAAAGTATGTTTTACTTTCTAAAATATCGTGTGGCCTAACTAGAGAAGTAGTTGAAACATCATCAAGGGAAATAAGACAATAGCCGAGGAGAAGTCATCATGGTGGTAACTCTAGCTAGAAGTCTGTATATCCCAAGATCTAAGTTCAAAGAGATCAAACAAAGTTATTGATGATGGTTCAACATTGTCAAAGGAAATTTTGTAGTCCATTCTCATAATGAGACAATGTTTAGAAACAAGCATAAGACATTAAGTTTTTTTAATCATTTCTAAGTTTCATACCTGGTATATCAAATGGTGTATCTATGGGGATGACACATTTAGGAATCACCTAGATAAGTGTGAATGTAAGTTGGTTCAAGGAGAATTTTGTAAGGCCAATTTTTTATGCACTTATTAGACCAGGCGGTGTTCATGGCAGAAACGAATACAACAAAGAGAATCAAAGACAATTAAAGGTTAATTATGTGACATATGTTATCTAGGTATACACTTAAGTTCCAAGGTTCAAAGATATTATATCGAACGATTAACCGAGTATATCTAGTATACGTTCACTATGAAAAGTTCAAAGAAAAACCTACTTATCTAGATGCAATTAGTCCTTACTTAAAAATCACATATGTTTTTTTCTTTATAGCCATTCTCCATTCATGTTGGAGATTATTGAATTTTAAGAGGTGCAAATAAGAAATGAATAGGTATTTTCTCGAAAAGACACCAGGAGAAATGGTACACTTTGAATAGCATCTTTCACATAGAATAGGTTGTGACTTTTCCAAAAAATCACCATAGCACCTGTTCATAGTATCCTTCATTGACTATAAATACTTGTCCACTTCCTCGGATTGTAACTACGAAAATTATGAAATTCCCTCCATTCTGCAATACTTTCTTCAATTGCAAAGTAAGTTCTAAGTATGATTTGGCTGTTCTTTGAGTTTGTTGTATCCTGGGATTTGATGTAGTGCTACAATAGTATGGTTTATCCATTTTATCCTTGAAAAAAAATTATTATATACCTCGGATACTGGGAAGAGATTAAGTTTCTTAAGGACACGCTGTGAATTCAGTCAACTCGAATATAATTCTATTTCTTCTCCATTTTTGGTTTACTTTTTTTAAAGTTTTGGTATTTTATTTTCAAATACAACAAGAATAATAAGGCTTATCATAGAAATTGTAACACTCATTATACTTGAAATTAAATATTACATTTGTTACTCAATTTTTCTGTCTTGATTGTTATTTTTTTCCACTCAAAATTTATTATTTACAAGACGAACATGCAGGTTAATGTCCTCGGTACTCTTCTAGAGAAAACACAAAGTTTTGTCACTAATATAAAATTGCAAAAATCTAACAATAATAAATGAACTCATGTTTTCAATAGACCCGATTTAAACTATTGCCTTGTCATTAAAAAAATAAAAGGATCTAGTATTCAAAATTGTACATATTACACAGTCTAGGGTAGGGCTGACAATTTGTCAGGACCCGATTTCTCGGTCATGATGGCCCCTACGACCCCTCAGTAGGCAAACCAATTCTCGCAGTCCAGAATGGTTAGTAAAGGGCTACCTTCTAATAGTTTAAGCGAAAGAACAAATAAATAAGCGGAAGCAAGGGAACAAGATGAATAAACTGGATAATAGGAGTAATATAAATACAAAGCGGAAGCTAAATCAACCCCAAAATCTGGTATCATAGCATATAAGAGCCCGATCTACATAAGGAGTACAAAGGATCCAAAAGTAATATATATACATCATGCCTCTGAAGCTATAAGAGTACAAAATATACAAAGAGATAAACTAGAGTCAAGCTCCGGTCGCCAAGAGCTCACGCTCAGTCTGGATGTAACAAAACTCCAAGCACGAGTCTCTCACGAGCTAGCGATGATGGCTCACTCTAGGATTTGCACCAGAAGATTCAGTGTGTAGGGTGAGCACCAAATGTGAAGCATAAGGTACCCAGTAGGTATCATAGGCTGATTGGGCACATATAAGATAAAAGCGCAGTAGCAAACAAAATAGAAGAAGCAGTCACGGAAATGTTAGGTCCTACCCCCTGCATCTTTGGGTGCAGATCCTAGCGTGGGCTATCGCTGTTAGGTCACTGTAAGTCGTGCTTGGAGATCTGTTGGGGATTACTTCAGACTGAGGGTGAGCTCTTGGCGATCGGAGCTTAGCTTTAGTTTATCTTTTGCTTTATGTACTCTATTACCATTCAGAGACATCTGTATATATTGTTTTGGATCGTTTGCACTCCATGTATGTAGTTTGGCTCTATACTATGTTAGCAGGTCTTGGGGTTTGGTTTAGTTTCCGCATATGTATATATATTCCTGTTATCTATTCTCTTCATCTCGTTCCCTTACTTTTGCTTATTAAACTACTCTCCCACTTAGTTGTTAGATAGTATCCCATTACTAACTGTCCTGGGCTACGAGAATTGGTTCGCCTACTGGGGGGTTGTAGGTGCCATCATGACCGAGAAATTGGGTCGTGACATATACGTAGTATTTTATTTATTAAATAGCAGCCCAGTTTCAATTTCATTCCCAATTTATTTAAACTCTAGCCTCCTTTTATCTAATTTATTTCAATTCTAGCCTAAAATTGAGTCAATTTGGACTTAATTTTAAATGCTCCATTTCAATTCTAATTCGGGTACCCACTGACACGTCTGACTCGCTCCAGAACCCATCCATATATTCAGAATCAAATATCAACCGTTGATCTAAAATGATCAACGACTGAGAATAAACCCCTCATCCCTTCCTTTTTAATTACTCACACCCTCAACCTAACCCTTATTCACTCTACACCCCACCAGTCTCCACCCTCCATCTCCTCTCTTTCTCCCTCTACACAGCCGCCACCATCGCCGCTGGAAAGCGGTTAGTATCGGCGGCCCGGCAAACCACCCTCCCCTTCTCCTTGCTCTCCATCTCCTCTCTCTACTCCTACGCTGATGGGCGGCGACCCAATGCCACCGCTTCGCTTCTTCCACCATCCGGCAAAACCCTATCGATAAAACCCCGACGAACCACTACTCTCCACTACCCTTTTCTCGTCTTCTCCCGACGAGCGCCGACCACTGTCGCGGCCTCCTTTCCCGGCTAAACCCCCACATCACCAGCGACCAACCAACAACAATCATGTCACCGCTGCTCCAACGGATCTCCGTTCGGCAGACCCCTCAAACCCCCTTTACGTTAAAACTCAAAACCCTAAAGGTTTGTCCCCTTCGATGAGGATGTCGAGTTCGTCACCCGCCACCCCTACTTTTCACGAATTGAAGTATTATGAGGAGATTCCGGTGGAGTTATGCCAAATTAGTGAGACATCAAACATTAGTCTTGGGATGATTTGAGCAATAATGAGCATCATCAGTCGATCTCCGACCGTGTCCAGAATTGAATGATTTGGATTCTTTGGCGGATATGAATCCTTCTCGGGTTTGACTATTTATCTTTATTTTTTGACCCTCACTCTACCTTAGTTCGTATTTTATTCACAATTGATTTTCTGACATGAAATTGGTGGGTGTTGAGTATCGATTTGTGCATAGAAATAATTGGTTTCACTTTCTTGTGGTTGCGCGTCGTCATATATTGTCATGAACCATGTTTTCTAATACTCTACTGCATGTAAATTAGTTGTTGGTTATTGTATTTGTGTTATAATTGAAAATGTGCCTGCTTAGTCTATATATGTCATCATCTGAATACATTATTATGTTCAATTCCAAATTTGCCTTCATGATTATCCTGATGTTGAATCAATCACAGAACTAGATATAGATTTGGTTAATTGTTGCCGGAATATGGTAGTTTGCATCATTCTTTGTTCAAAATGTGTGGTGACTTTAGAACTTGTCTAATTTTGGTAGATTTTAGCAGTCTTGTGCAATTTTGATTCCTTTGGCTAAGTTGATTCATTGACAATTATGTGTAGTTAAATATGGCTACTAGAGATTTTATTTTATCCAAAAGTAGCTGTAGTAATCATGTAGTTACAAAAAGTTGATCTATTTTAGTACCCAAATCAATTCTTTTTCCTTTTTTTTTGCTTCCTTTAATTGTGACAGATTTTGAATTTTCTAATTTTTGGTAAGCTTGGATTGAGTTTAGATTTAATTTGATTGAGGAGAGCCTTTTATGATTCATACCCTTTCCTTTTCTTTCCCATGGCTAATTGAGACAACTTTGGTACTTAGCCATTTATAGTAAAGATCTAATCCATCTTACACTTAATTGAGAGTATTATGTGGCTGATCTGTGTATGATTTATTTCAAAATATGTGACAATGATTTATTTCAAAATATGTGACAATTGCTTTACATGTGGTTATGGTAAAATGGAGTTTGTTGGACACCAAACTCCCATGATTGATTCTAATTGATAATCCTTGATTATTTTTTTTCCTTTTATCACTCTCTCTCTCTGTTGATTTGGTGATGACTAGTATATAAACAATATTCTCCTATTCTATGGATCACTGGATGTTTCCTCTACTTCCAGACTTTACACTGATATTGTTAAGAACTCTCTTCTGTGAACAAATTGTGGATTGCCAAGTGTTGGATTTCAAATTTCTCTTATTGTTTACTGCAAATCGGTATGTCTCTTAATTCGTATACATAATTTATGAGTTTGATAGAAAGCATGACTATAGGAGTTTAAAGCTAATAACTTATTGCCTACTTGGTTATGTGATCCAAATTGCCACTACTTGTAGATCATGTATTAGTTATATATGTTACTGCCATGATTCTTTCTTGGTATTGTTCTGGTATATGTTGTATGGAACAGAGGGACTTAAACATATCCTAAACCTTGACATGGGCAATGCCTAGAACCCTTGAGGTTCTCATGATACTTTGCGATATTAGGGACTAGTATTAGGAATCGTTATAGGCTCCTTTGCATTTTTGTATATTTATCTTTAACAGGTTCTTTGCTAGCATTTGGTTGGGACCTTGAAGAGTTTCCAGGATTTGGGAGTCTCCAAGATTTAGATCTGTTTATTTTATTTCTCATTCATTTATTTGGTCTGTAATATTTTGTATAAACTTCGATAAATAATAAGATACATTAGGGGTGCAACAGGGGAGGGACAAACTACGTGCTACTTGCTTAATTGTAAACCGTAGAAATTATGCCTATAGGATTTCTATTGATATCATTTGTTAGAAATTATGCCTATAGGAGTGTATTAATATCGTTTGTTAGAAATTATGTCTTAGGTTTTAAAATCCGCTTTGTCTTTTAAAAAAATTTAGAAATCGTGCTTATATGATATTTCTGTTTCAACATGTTAAATATGATATTATTTACCTAGAAATCATGCCTATAGGCTTAAAACTGTTTTCAGTTGTGAAACCACACCTAAGACTCAAATCCGTTTTAGCATATTAGAATTAGTTTCAGCATGTTTAAATCTGTTAAATATAATTCAGCATATTAAAGTAAGTTTCAGCATGTTTAAATCTGTTAAATTTAATTCAGCATATTAAAATTAGTTTCAGGATGTTTAAATCTGTTAAATTTAATTCATCATATTAGAGTCAGTTTCAGCATGTTTAAACCTGTTAAATTTAATTCAGCATATTAAAGTCAGATTTAGCATGTTTAAATTTGTCAAATTTAATTCAGCATGTTTAAAATCAGTAAATTCAAGCCGGTAGACAAACCAGTTTCAGCATGTTTAAAATTAGCAAAATTTAGGTATGCATGTTAACACCACTAGATATTATGCTTATAGGACTTAATTAATTCCTGTATGTCTTGATCATGTCCACATGTTTTATTAAAATGTCAATTCTCCAAATGTTCAATCCTAGATATCATGCTCATAAGATTAACTACATAAATTGTTAATTGTGCGAGTTGTGAGGCCTATTCGAAACCATTCTGTGCTACTTGTTTTAAAGTCCATGTATGTTTTGTATGACGTTAATCCCGAGTCTCACTAAGTAGCCTTGGAATCTTATTGTCTAGACCCATATCCAAAATAGTAGTTCAATGCCCCTAGGACATTAAGTGGGACGAGTAGGCATACTAAGGGTACGCTAGATTTTTCATTTCTTTAGTACGCTCCTAGGAATAATAATCTTAATAACCAACTTAGGTGGGTAGATAGACGGACATGATGGAAATTGACCCGAGCAGAATACGACAATGTCTTTGAAATTGTCTTCGATAAATAAGCCGGGCGATGATCCGAATAGGTTAAAATTAACCTAAGTTTAATTCTTATACTCTTACGTTTTTGGGGTAGTATTAATTAAATCACCTACTAATTAGATTTCTTTTCTTATATCATTTTTTTCGAATTCTATCTTCTCGCTTATCTGATTTTCTTATGTGTTTATTTAGCTTTTAAATATTCCACATGCTTAATTCTTGCTCACCTAGTTTCATTAATAATTAAACTGGTTTAATTTATTGACTTTTTAAAAAAAATAGAATTTATTTGTATAATGGTGTAGTTTTATTAATTCATATTGATCTTTGTTTATCGCATAATTTCCCACATAAATAACGAATCCGGCAGGGACCCACATTTGTGGACCTCAAAAGGTGCCTAACACCTTCCTTTTGAGGTAACTTGAACCCTTACCCGATTTCTGGTGACGTAGACCTCTAAAATAAAATTAATCGTAGTTAGTTTAGAACGGTGCCCTAACGCGCCTTTAATTCGTTAGGTGGCGACTCTTCACTCTTTCTATCCTAAAAAAAGTTGTCACGTCGATGGCCCATCTTTTCACGAGTAAAATGGGGCGCGACAGAATGGCGACTCTGCTGGGGATACTTAGGTTCTAACCATTACGGATTTGATATTATGTGGGAATTTGTGTTACCTTATCTTTTCTCTCTAATTAATTTTATTATTTTATTTTTTTCAAGTTTGGCTTTCTCCTTGATTCGTTTGTGTTTTTCATGCTTAGTGTTTTTCATAGATGATATAAGTTTGTGTATCCTGGAATGATTAATTTTTTATTTATTCTCATATTTTCACGGAAAATTTTCTATTTTCTTTGTCAAAATTACTTGTGATTCTTTATTGATTTATTTACTTGTTTTTACTGCTTTCATAAACTGTTCAATGTGTTACCATTTTTTTATATGCTCCATATTATCGTTTTTCATAACTGGCATTCCGTTCATACTTCCTTCCACTTGGGAGCTTCACACTTTCACACACTATACATGTGAGTTGTGCCTTTGCACTTCTCCAAAATTTCTTCAAATACCCATTTTAGAGAGTTGGCATAGACGTGGGGTGAGGGAATAGTTTTGCTACCATGTGACCACGTGCCTCTTCGCATAGGAAAACCTTGAGTCTGTGTCCATCCAAATCTTGAAAACTAAGATAGTGTTGTGCCCACCCCTTATACTTAAGTCATGCATGTATTAACTATAAATGTGTGTTCGTGACACACAAATGATGCATATATTTATTTGCTATGTGTTAATCTCTTATGTTTACGTTATTATTTTACCTATTCGATTATTTAATTCGTGTCTTAGCTATCCCTTACTCTTAGAATTCCAAGCTTTAGGCGACGTCAAAATTCATTTATTTGCACTTAATGCAAGTAACTGTATAGTACCTTACCTTTTTCCTTTAGGCCCAAATCATACAATCTTAGGGTCTAGTCAAATCCTCCTTTATTCTAACGTTATGATTTGAGCTTGTCCTCTAGAAATCTTCTTTCGACATACAAATCATCTCTTGATTTTATCTATTCCTTGATAGGATATCCTAGACCCCTTTCTAACCTCTTAGGGTAATTTGTTACCTTTAGAATATCCTTGACTCATCGCATTCTACATGGACATATTATTTTCTCTGTCAAAATTTTATTTATTTGGTTCATATTTCACCGTAAGTTTGACTTTTAATCGTCAATGTTCGACGTTTGTGTCATCTTCCAACTCTTGCTACGTTGGAATTATATGAATCCCTCATAACCTCAATTCAATTCTGAATAAATCGTAATCTATTACTCAAATAAATAAAGCATTCCACTCTATGACTCCATAATATTGTTCTTCATAAGATATTTTCTTTCGTGCATTCCTCCTTTGTTCATCCTACGACTCCCTTGTCTCTTAAGTTTGCATCCTAGTATCATGTCGAACCTTCGAAATCATAAGTTTTGTTACTATCATAAATTTTATACAAATCTCAAATCTCTGCGTTTAAATAACTCTTTAAATTTTCATTCTCGTCCATTTTGGGCGTCCTTTATTCTTAGTATCATTATCATTATTATTATTCAATGTTTCAAGCTTATGTATGCTACATGATAATTTCCTCTCGCCTATTCCTTTCCGTTAACTATTGAGATATATCACAATTTGATTTGTGTTTAATTTATTTTTTTGCTCAAAGGTTGTCTAGCGTTTGAACATCGATTCGACTAAGAATCCGCAATATGACAAATATGCTCAGTATTCGAAAGAAAGCTAGTCTTCTTCCTGCTAGCTCCAGGCAAAATACTTTTTGGACTATATCTCCTCTCTCCGTCCCTACTCATATACTCCCTGAACAAATATCTTCAACTCACATTGATCGTGGTACTTTACCGAGAATGATTATATCTGGCAAAAATGAGAACAACAAGCTAGGTGCATTGCAAAAAAAGATTCATGATTTAGAGGAGAGGGTGGATGAAAAATTACGCTCTGAAAATGTTTATGACATGAGGTATAAGAAATTATGTCTACATCCAGGAATTGAATTGCCGCTAGGGTACAAAGTTCCAAGATTCAATGTGTTTGATGGGCATGGAGATCCAATCACACATCTTAAGGATTATTGCAGCAGATTGGTTGGAACAGGACATAACGAGGCTCTTCTTATGAGGTTATTTATTCAGAGTATATCGGGAATAGCACTCACATGGTATGTCAAACAAGACTTTGACAAATGGTATTTGTGGGAAGATATGGCTCGAGACTTTGTAGAACAATATAAGTTCAGCATTAAGGCAGATGAAACTATGCTAAATTTCCTCAGATTTAGAAAATTGAATCACGAGTCTTTTGAGGAATATGTAACACGATGGAGATTAGAAGCCTCTAAAGTGTGTCCTTCAGTACTTGAAGAAGAATTGGTACAAACCTTCATAAGGTCACTCGATGGTGTATATTATGAATCATTATACTTTGCAAGTATTCAAAGCTTTGATAATCTGATTCGAATTGGGAAAGAATTAGAATATGGCATTCAGACGGGGAGAATCAATGATGTTTCTACAATACAAGCCATCTTTCAAACATCGAAGAGCTCACAGGATGAAAAAGGAAATAAGATATCGACCCCTATATCTCAAACACAATATCATCAAAATTCTGAACAGGTCCATGACATTTTTTATGAGCGTCCCCAGTCGTATAACCCACAAAGTTCTCCAGAGGTGTATCAGGCACCCTATTCTTCTCCACAAAAAGGGAGAAAACCTCGTACCTTTACTCCTTTAACGGAAACTTTGTCGAGTATATTTCAAAGATTGTGGGCTCAAGGAATGTTGAAACCAATAAGGGGATGGATTCCTAGGTACTCATCTCCGTCTTTTGATCCATCCAAAAATTGTGTTTATCACTCAAATATTCAAGGTCATGATATCGAGGAATGTTCAACATTGAGGCAAAAAATTCAGACTCTGATTGAGAAGGTCAAAATAAAAGTGCAAAGATCACTAAACAATAATCCTGTCATGATAAATGCAGTCATTGTTCAAGGTGATCCAACAAAAATATTTTCAAGACATTTAACAAGGAAGCGCAAGTTACATCAAAGGAATTGACGAGAACAAGACTCTCATATGCAAAGTGTTATTATCCTCTATTTGTCTGTCTTATGATCAATAAACGTTTTCTATTTTTATTCACTCTCTTTTGTATTCCTGAACTACGTTTGACCTGATTTCCATTTGGATATGTAGGCAGCCCATTATTGGGTTCTGTCTTAATCTAATAAAAATTTCTTCTCCTTTCACTTTCAAATCGAATTGGCCTTGACCAAGCTATCCGCTCATTAAGCCTAAATTCTTTTAATCTGTCAAGCGGCCAATAGTATCATAATGTAGATTCAAAATTAGGATCTCGATGGTCAAGCGCAAGACAACCATATCTTTTGTGCTAATATTCTTCTTTGAGTGAAGCAGGAATACATGACTCTTTACATGAAAATATTGTCTGAGTTTTGAGAAACCTTAAAAACTCTACAAGGAGGCAATCTTTCGATATGGGAAGACCTGCATAAAGTATTTTATTTTAAACTGGGGCAGAAATTTTTGAGAAGTCCTCAAATTTTTTACCAAAATACATGGCGAGCTCGAATTCACAGAATCAAAACAATGCAAAGAGACAAAGACAAGTTAAGGTACGTGTCAATCTCACCTTTTAAAACTTACAGCTTTTCTTTGAATGCAAGAATAACAAGTGTAAATCACAAAATTATTTTCGAAACCAAGAAAAATCGTCACCAAGAGATGCTCTGCTTCCTCTCGCATTTGACGCAAAGGCTAAGATGTTCTATCCTTATACTTCCTAATTATGCTACTTTTGGCCACTAAATACTTGAATTGAGCCACTAGCATTTAGTTAAGCTACTTTTGATCCATTGAATATGGAAATCAGATTATTATTGCTACTAAATAATTAAATTGTGTTATTACTGAGCTACTAATATGTAGGCTCGTTCACCTTACAAAGGACATCTAAGGTTGGTCCGCCTTACAAATGGGACACATTAGGCTTGTCCGCCTTACAAATGAACATTCAGGATCGTTCGCCTTACAAAGGAATACTTCAGGCTTGTTCGCCTTACAAATGAACATTCAGGCTCGTTCGCCTTACAAAGGAACACTTCAGGCTTGTTCGCCTTACAAATGAACGTTCAGGCTCATTCGCCTTACAAAGAAACATTTCAGGCTTGTTCGCCTTACAAATGAACATTCAGGCTCGTTCGCCTTACAAAGGAACAATTCAGGCTTGTTCGCCTTACAAATGAACGTTCAGGCTCATTCGCCTTACAAAGAAACATTTTAGGCTCTCTCACCTTACAATTGAACATTTAGGCTCGTTCGCCTTACAAACGTACACTTAGGCTCGTTCGCCTTACAATAAGACATCTTTTTTGGCCCTACAAAATATATAAATTATTATTTATTTATTTTTTTAAAAAAAAAATCCTTACGTACTAACATCCACAGGTTTAACGACTGATGATTTCTCTTTAAAGGTTTAAACTGGGAAATTTTTTTGAGGTTCCTCAAAAATACTGCAACAACATTAAATTGATAAGCTTTCTCACCTCCTTTCTTCATTATTCTTATTTATTACTATTTTGCGCCACATTAGTCAATACTTCTCTATATTAATGAGCTAACAATTTTATCTAGTTGTGTTAGAAGCTGCAGGCAAGACAAGAAACGGAAAAGAGCAATTCTTCAAAGCATAATTCTTTATTCGTAAATCATATTCACATTTCATTTTGCTTATACTATAATCTTGTCAACTCGTGCTATCCTCATTCGAAACTCATAGCTGTCAATCTTCTTTAGGGATATCATTCTAGAACTACACACGTCCTGATTCTCGTAAGACTCGAGATATGTAGGCGACTTGAAACTGAAGTCTCGGCCACATCATTTTCACAACCCCTTCTTGTTTTTTCGATTCCAAAAAGAATCGTCCTCCCGATCGGACAAAATTGGCTACTAGTCAACATTCCTTGTCCGTCAATTCATCCTTCATTCCCGAACAAGGAAGGGGTAGCTGTTGAAACCCAATTTTGACCTCCCTAAACCTTTCTTGGACTGTTATTTTACTAGTTATTCTTATTTTTTGAAGCTTAATTTTCCTCGCATATTGCTTTTATTTACTAAATAAATCGTGTCTTCCATCGTCATCTTGACATTTTTTAAATTCGTATATAATAAATATATAATTTATTTCTTAATTATTACTATTTATCATAAATTTCGTATAAAATTACATGTCACTAATTTTACGTACAATATATATACGTAATTAATTTTAAATAAAATTCTTCGCTTGATAATTATCGTTAGTTGTTATTTTATCTATTAAATTATATATACGTAGTATTTTATTTATTAAATAGCAGCCCGGTTTCAATTTCATTCCCAATTTATTTAAACTCTAGCCTCCTTTTATCTAATTTATTTCAATTCTAGCCTAAAATTGAGTCAATTTGGACTCAATTTTAAATGCTCCATTTCAATTCTAATTTGGGTACCCACTGACCCGTCTGACCCGCTCCAGAACCCATCCATATTCAGAATCAAATATCAACTGTTGATCTAAAATGATCAACGGCTGAGATTAAACCCCTCATCCCTTCCTTTTTAATTACTCACACCCTCAACCTAACCCTCATTCACTCTACACCCCACCAGCCGCCACCCTCCATCTCCTCTCTTTCTCCCTCTTCACCGCCGCCACCATTGCCGCTGGCAAGCGGTTAGTCTCGGCGGCCTGGCAAACCACCCTCCCCTTCTCCTTGCTCTACATCTCCTCTCTCTTCTCCTATGCCGACGGGTGGCGACCCACTGCCGCCGCTTCACTTCTTCCACCATCCAGAAAAACCCCATCGATAAAACCCTGATGAACCACCACTCTCCACTAACCTTTTCTCATC
The DNA here is from genome assembly GCA_003996215.1 of Jaltomata sinuosa. Classification (NCBI taxonomy): domain Eukaryota; kingdom Viridiplantae; phylum Streptophyta; class Magnoliopsida; order Solanales; family Solanaceae; genus Jaltomata; species Jaltomata sinuosa. Next base: position 189,214 of record QJPP01007280.1, read on the forward strand.
TTCCCCCGATGAGCGGCGACTACTATCGCCGCCTCCTTTCCCGACTAAACCCCCACATCACCGGTGACCAACCAACAACAATCATGTCACCGCTGCTCCGACAGATCTCCATTTGGCAGGCCCCTCGAACCCCCTTTACGTTAAAACTCAAAACCCTAAAGGTTTGTCCCCTTCGATGAGGATGTCGAGTTCGTCGCCCGCCACCCCTACTTTTTCACGAATTGAAGTATTCCGAGGAGATTCCGGTGGAGTTATACCCAATTAGTGAGACACCAAACATTAGTCTTGGGATGATATGAGCAATAATGAGCATCATCAGTCGATCTCCGACCGTGTCCAGATTTGAATGATTTGGATTCTTTGGCGGATATAAATCCTTCTCGGGTTTGACTATTTATCTTTATTTTTTGCCCCTCACTCTGCCTTAGTTCGTATTTTGGTCACAATTGATTTTTTGACATGAAATTGGTGGGTGTTGAGTCTCGATTTGTGCATAGAAATAATTGATTTCACTTTCTTGTGGTTGCACGTCATCATATATTGTCATGAACCATGTTTTCTAATACTCTACTGCATGTAAATTAGTTGTTGGTTATTGTATTTGTGTTATAATTGAAAATGTGCCTACTTAATCTATATATGTCATCATCTGAATACATTGTTATGTTCCATTCCAAATTCGCCTTCATGATCATCCTGATGTTGAATCAAACACAGAACTAGATATAGATTTGGTTAATTGTTACTGGAATATGGTAGTTTGCATCTTTCTTTGTTCAAAATGTGTGGTGACTTTAGAACTTGTCTAAATTTGGTAGATTTTAGCAGTCTTGTGCAATTTTGATTCCTCTGGTTAAGTTGATTCATTGACAGTTATGTGTAGTTAAATATGGATACTAGAGATTTTATTTTATCCAAAAGTAGCTATAGTAATCATGTAGTTACAAAAAGTTGATCTATTTTAGTACCCAAATCAATTCTTTTTCCTTCTCTTTTGCCTCCTTTAATTGTGACATATTTTGAATTTTCTTATTTTTGGTAAGCTTGGATTGAGTTTAGATTTAATTTTATTGAGGAGAGCCTTTTATGATTCATACCCTTTCCTTTTCTTTCCCATGGCTAATTGAGACAACTTTGGTACTTGGCCATTTATAGTAAAGATCTAATCCATCTTACACTTAATTGAGAATATTATGTGGCTGATCTGTGTATGATTTATTTCAAAATATGTGACAATGATTTATTTCAAAATATGTGACAACTTCTTTACATGTGGTTATGGTAAAATGGAGTTTGTTGGACACCAAACTCCCACGATTGATTCTAATTGATAATCCTTGATTATTATTATTTTTTTTCCTTTTATCACTCTCTCTCTCTTTTGATTTGGTGATGACTAGTAAATAAGCAATATTCTCCTATTCTATGGATCACTGGATGTTTCCTCTACTTCCAGACTTTTGACTTTACAGACTTTACACTCATATTGTTAAGAACTCTCTTCTGTGAACAAATTGTTGATTGCCAAGTGTTGGATTTCAAATTTCTCTTATTGTTTACTGCAAACCGGTATGTCTCTTAATTCGTATACATAATTTATGAGTTTGATAGAAAGCATGACTATAGGAGTTTAAAGCTAATAACTTATTGCCTACTTTGTTATGTGATCCAAACTGCCACTACTTGTAGATCATGTATTAGTTATATATGTTACTGCCATGATTCTTTCTTGGTATTGTTCTGGTATATGTTGTATGGAACAGAGGGCCTTAAACATATCCTAAACCTTGACATGGGCAATGCCTAGAACCCTTGAGGTTCTCATGAAACTTTGCGATGTCAGGGACTAGTATTAGGAATCGTTATAGGCTCCTTTGCATTTTTGTGTATTTATCTTTAACAGGTTCTTTGCTAGCATTTGGTTGGGACCTTGAAGAGTTGCCAGGATTTGGGAGTCTCCAAGATTTAGATCTGTTTATTTTATTTCTCATTCATTTATTTGGTCTGTAATATTTTGTATAAACTTCGATAAATAATAAGATACATTAGGGGTGCAACAGGGGAGGGACAAACTACGTGCTACTTGCTTAATTGTAAACCGTAGAAATTATGCCTATAGGATTTCTGTTGATATCATTTGTTAGAAATTATGCCTATAGGAGTGTATTAATATCGTTTGTTCGAAATCATGTCTTAGGTTTTAAAATCCGCTTTGTCTTTTAAAAAAAATAATTAGAAATCGTGCTTATATGATATTTCTGTTTCAACATGTTAAATATGATATTATTTACCTAGAAACCATGCCTATAGGCTTAAAACTGGTTTCAGTTGTGAAACCACGCCTAAGAGTCAAATCCATTTTAGCATATTAAAATTAGTTTCAACATGTTTAAATTTGTTAAATTTAATTCAACATATTAAAGTCAGTTTCAACATGTTTAAATCTGTTAAATTTAATTCAGCATATTAAAATTAGTTTCAGCATGTTTAAATCTGTTAAATTTAATTCATCATATTAGAGTCAGTTTCAGCATGTTTAAATCTGTTTAATTTAATTCAGCATATTAAAGTCAGTTTCAGCATGTTTAAATCTGTCAAATTTAATTCAGATTATTAAAATCAATTTCAGCATGTTTAAAATCAGTAAATTCAGGCCTGTAGACAAACTAGTTTCAGCATGTTTAAAATTAGCAAAATTTTGGTATGCATGTTAAAACCACTAGATATTATGCTTATAGGACTTAATTAATTCATGTATGCCTTGATCATGTCCACATGTTTTAATAAAATGTCAATTCTCCAAATGTTCAATCCTAGATATCATGCTCATAAGATTAACTACATAAATTGTTAATTGTGCAAGTTGTGAGGCCTATTCGAAACCATTCTGTGCTACTTGTTTTAAAGTCCATGTATGTTTTGTATGACGTTAATCCCGAGTCTCACTAAGTAGCCTTGAAATCTTATTGTCTAGACCCATATCCAAAATAGTAGTCCAATGCCTCTCGGATATTAAGTGGGACGAGTAGGCATACTAAGGGTACGCTAGATTTTTCATTTCTTTAGTACGCTTCTAGGAATAATAATCTTGATAACCAACTTAGGTGGGTAGATAGAAGGACATGATGGAAATTGACCCGAGCAGAATACGACAATGTCTTTGAAATTGTCTTCGATAAATAAGCCGGGCGATGATCCGAATAGGTTAAAATTAACCTAAGTTTAATTCTTATACTCTGATGTGTTTGGGGTAGTATTAATTAAATCACCTACTAATTAGATTTCTTTTCTTATATCATTTTTTTTGAATTCTATCTTCTCGCTTATCTGATTTTCTTATGTGCTTATTTAGCTTTTAAATATTCTACATGCTTAATTCTTGGTCACCTAGTTTTATTAATAATTAAACTGGTTTAATTTATTGACTTCTTAAAAAAATAGAATTTATTTGTATAATGGTGTAGTTTTATTAATTCATATTGATCTTTGTTTATCACATAATTTCCCACATAAATAACGAATCCGGCAGGGACCCACATTTGTGGACCTCGAAAGGTGCCTAACACCTTTCTTTTGAGGTAACTTGAACCCTTACCCGATTTCTGGTGACGTAGACCTCTAAAATAAAATTAATCATAGTTAGTTTAGAACGGTGCCTTAACGCTCCTTTAATTCGTTAGGTGGCGACTCTTCACTCTTTCTATCCTAAAAAGAGTTGTCACGTCGATGGCCCATCTTTTCGCGAGAAAAATGGGGCGCGACAACCTAAACTCAACATTCTGGAGCTGATGGAATTATCAGATTTTGAATCCGACACTCTGATCATCGAAAGTCACCCAAAGTTACACTTTCAACGCCAAATGGCCTGAAAACAAATAAAATGACACAAAACCCACACCGGAAGTTCTCAGGTCTCCACCAAAGGTCTAACTAGACCAAACTCATCGCTCCAGAGCTAACGAAACTGTCAGAATTCAATTCCGAGATCCTTAGCTAAGAATGTTGACCAAAGTCAATAATGTTCTACGTTTAAAGCTTTAAAACAGGCAAACGGCCAAAACGACCAAACGAACAACCAGGGCACCAAACTACTAATCCCAACAAGCCATAAATGACTTGGGACCGCTACAGAAAAGCTCTAATAGTGCAATGAATGCGTAAACACGAAGATGACCAGAAGGGTCATCACACAATTTCAGCCCATATTAATGAAATAAGTCCATTTAATTCATATTTGAGATCACTTATATTTTAATTGGGTAAATATGAACATCAACCTATTTTAAAAGACTATAAAATTATGAACAAAATGGGTTAAATATAGGTATCTATATAGACCCATAACACATCGCCCACTTCTGCTCAATATCTCTAATTGCATTAAAAAATAAAGATTTCAAAATAAAAAATTAAAAATGAGGGTAGGTAGGTTGAGATGGAGGTGGGGTAGAAAACAAATTTAAATTTTTTTTAAAAAATAAATAAATTGGGGGATGAAGGGGTGAAGGTGGGGGTGGTAGGGTTGTGGTGGGGCGGAAAATATTTTTTTTTTGAAAAACATTTTTTTAAAAAGGGGGTGGGTGGGGGGTGGGGTGGGGTAAAAAGTATTTATTTAATTTTTAAAGAAAAAACAAAAAACAATTGGGGGTTAGGTTTAGGGTGGGGTTAGAAAAAAATTTAAAAAAGAATTAGGGGGTGGGTGGTTAGAAAAAAATTTACGTTAGAAACTTAGAAGATACAAATTCATTTTAATTCTCCAATAAATGCGAGAAAATATGAGTAAATTCATATCCAATTTATCCATTATTCACCCAATTCATATTTTACCCATATAAAATATAAGTGAATTGGGTAATTACCTATTTTTTCTCAATCCATTTCAATCCTCCAAAATCTCACCAAATCCACCTATTTTCTACCCCTAGTCTAAGGGATTAAGGTGGTGATTCAAATGATATTACATTTACATAATTGCATAATAAGAGACTACAAAGACCAGACAGGGAGAGAAAAAAGTATTTTGTCTCTGCTTCTTTAGCATTTAGCAGACCAGGAAGGTACAAAGAAAATCGACAAACAATACTAAATCGATAATCTGAGTCAAATCGAGAAAAAGTTTGACTAGTGGTTTGATTTTATTTGGTATTATAAAAAATACTCTATAATAATTGATTTAGTTTGATTTTAACTAAAAAGTCAAATAAAATTAACCTGACATTACATGTATACAACTTTTAAGAATATTCTATACATAAAAATATTTATTGTAATATAATTTATAGATATTTTTTAAAACTTTTTCATAGTTTTTAGTTTTAAATATATTATTTCAAGTTTGGACTTAGAATTTTGAATGGTCCAATAAATTTTATAGCCCATAGATGTTAGTAACTCAAATTAATGAAGCTAAAATCAATTTTAATGACAACAAAAAAAAATCAGTTCAACACTAGAAATGACAATAATGTTAGATATTTAGCCTTTAGTTTTGCGTTGGTTAATTTAGACAATTAATTCCATAACTTAATTTTTAGTCATGTATTAAAAGTACTTATTAGTCACACATATTTAGCATGACATAATATTTTACATTATAATCTTTTCATTAGGGCTTAAAATTTGAAATATTTTTTATACTATTTCATTATCTGTTCTTTTTGTTGAACATTTTAGTTTCTTTACACTCATTTCACATTTTGCGTTATTTTTTAAAATGAAATATCTAAGATAGTTATATATTGTTTCCCTAAAGAAATATTTGAAATAAAAATTAACTACATGTATATACGAAAATATTACCAAAACACCCCCCACCCCACCCCACCCCACACTCCGCACAAAGAAAAACATAGAACTCAAGATATCCAAAGTTGAAAAAAACCCAATTTTATTGATTTAGTTTGATTGATAAATTTTAAAACTCAACACAAATTAATTTAATTTGATATTTTAGATGTACAGTACCTCTACTGCACAATCTTTAAGAAGATATTAGTAATAAGAATTGCTTGATTGGATTATTCATATTTATTTTATGGTGTCTCTAGTTTTTTAAATTCTTTCTACAACATAATTAGAGTAGTAATGGATATGTTACGACCTAATTTCTCAGGTCATGATGTCACCTACAATCTCCCAATGGACGAACTAATCCCCGTAGCCTGGGACAACTAGTAATGGGCTACTACCTAATCCAACACGCACAATAAGCAAAATAAGCAGAAGCAGATATAATAGAGAACAACGCGGAAGTAAATAACCTGAATATATATATATACAAGGAAACTACACCAACCCAAAGACTTGGTATCTGTAGTACATGAGCTTCTAATAGCATACAAGTGCTAGAAGTAACAAAATAGAATATACAACTATCTTCAAATAAATAAAGAGTAACAGTTCCAAAAGATGAGATATTGTCACGACCCGATTTCTCGGTCATGATGGCACCTACAACCCCCCAGTAGGCGAACCAATTCCCGTAGCCCAGGACAGTTAGTAATGGGCTACTATCTAACAAATAAGTGATTAGAATAGATAACAGGAGTATATATATATACATATGCGGAAACTAAATCAAACCCCAAGACCTGGTATCATAGTATAGAGCCAAAACTACATACATAGAGTGCAAACGATCCAAAACAATATATACAGATGTCTCTGAATGGTAATAGAGTACATGAAGCAAAAGATAAACTAAAGCTAAGCTCCCATCGCCAAGAGCTCACCCTCAGTCTGAAGTAGTCCCCAACAGATCTCCAAGCACGAATCACAGCGATCTAACGGCGATGGCCCACGCTAGGATCTGTACCCAAAGATGCAGGGGGGTAGGGGTGAGCACCAAATGCGAAGCATAAGGTACCCAGTAGGTATCATAGGCCTACTGGGCACATATAAGATAAAAGCGTAGTAATAGACAGAATAGAAGCAAGCAGTCACAGAAATCAACGAAAGGTACACAGGAACTAGCCCAGAGGGAAATCAACAGAACCACATGTGAGGCTAGTAAGCAGAATATACACACTATAGGCAAAGGTTGACGAGTAAGAAACAACGCACCTGGGGTCCTTGCAACAACAGTGTATACAAAATAAGTTTACGAAATGGACGGTATACCGTAACCTCAAGTGTAAGAAGAGGGAAAGAGTAATGATAGGCATGCTCAGAGACATAAAATCAAGCTCAACTAATCATATCAACTCAATCAGAAACTAACAGTTTAGCAGTAACCAATTTCATTCTTAACCGTAATAGGGAATAGTTCTGTAAGTAAAAAGCAAAAGTCTACCTACAGTCCCCCGGCCGCCCATACAACCGAGGAACACAAACAAGTGAAAACAAACCCTCCGGCATCCCATACTACCGGAGCGTACAATCAATAAACAACAAACAAGGGTGGAGCCTCAAACAATGAATGATATGATGCATGAAGATCTCAAGTGAAATGGTATCTCTGTATGTACCTCCTCCGGCGCCGATCCAGCCCGTATACCTCTACTCCACCGTATACCCTTCCTCCGGCACACGCAGCCCGCAGCCCCTGGCCCGGAAGGCAAGGTCCATGGAGGTCCCTAACCCCATACTAAAACTCAGTATCAACACATGTCGTCCGGAAGCAAGTCCGATATCAATATACAGACCCAGTCTCTAATATGCATGCCCAGACCCTGTCCAGGACTAAAGTAGTAGGAAAATATCTCAAAAACCCATCCAAGGGTGCCCGGGCATAACCAGGTCTAAACAGTAGAAAGTCATCTCAGGTGCTCGGTCCGACCGAGGCTAAAAATCATCTCAAGTAGCAAGAAAGCTCAACTAGCATCCCGGCCCTGCCGAGTCTAGCGTTAATCGTAAAACTGGTGATTTAAATCATAATTTTACTTTCTTTTACCCAAGAATATTCACAAGTTACATCAAACCATTTCCAAATTATTTCCATAAAAAATGAGCCCACCGGGCCATGCAAGGTTTAGAAAATAGTGTCCGTAGGCCCGAAGTCCAAACCGCAGTAAAACATGTATAAAACCTTTTTATATGCATGAAAATGGTATGATCAAACACAATAGCTACCCAGCAGCTTACAATCAACCTATCGACCCTGCACAGGCCCACAGCTACTCAGCAAGCATAACCAGCCTAGAAGGATAATTCTATGCCCGGGACTCGCGGACATTCCCAAAATCCCACCTTCTATGTTCCAGAGTCAACAAGGCCTCACAGGACCACAAGGGTATATAAAATATATCGGCAAATACTACAAGCAACGGAGGAAGAAAAGTAGGCGGACATGAATATAGCGGTCAAGGTCTGTGGTACCAACCTAATAAACCAACCCAAGGATGCCCATTAATACAATTTTATCCTATATATGCGGAGTCTAGGGAAAATAAACCGTAACCTACCTGTCGTCCGATGACAAGCTTGAACCTCTCCGAAAAGAAGCTCCGAAACGAAATCAAACTTGAACTCGGGCTTGAATAACTTGACGTCGATAATTGATTTTCTTTCCGAAATTAAACATAACATCAAAATATAATTTCTTTACCAAACTCCTCTAATGTTCTATATATACCCATAATGGAATAAAGAGCTAAATGTATATATATAAGTGTGCACGTAAACAGCTACTAAACCAAACAAGATAATCACCTTTACTACATTAATTAATTAATTAATTAGTGTATGCCACTAATTCCAATATGAAAATCCCACCAGTCACTTAGCCATGTATTACACCTAGCAGCTACAATATGTTGGTTGCTTTGCCTCACCTCCACGTGTTGTGGAGGTGGCAATATTTTAATATTTCCAGCCCGTTATGTATATATTCGGGTATTGAATAAATTCGTGCTAAAATAAATATAATGTACAAAAACCCTATAAAATAAATATATATACCATTATATCGTAACAAAAATATTTTTCATAAACCTTTAAAATATTTTAAAAAGGTAATAATAATATAACATTTTACCAAATTGAACTTTCAAATAAAATATTTTCAAATATACGCGATGTTAATAAATTCTCAAACTTAGGTTCGCAACTCACCATCGCACGATTTTGATACTCAAGAACTCTCTTGGAACCCTCCCTTATGTTTTCTCCCTGTTTCAGAACTGAAACGGCATTTTAAAATGTGAAGTTGAGGCTTAAATCGAGTTCGACCCGACCCGGTTCGCGACCCAGTTTGCAACCCGTTTTCTGCCAGACAGTCCGCGGTAAAACAGTTATAACTTTTTACTCCGCGATTAGTTGGACGTGAGGTTTTGTGCGTTGGAAACTAGACTCGTAGACCTTCGATTTGGTATTTTGGGGGACTTCTAACTCTTTATATATTGGGAGAAAAGCCGTGAGACATTTTACCCAAAGTTCAGAAAATTTATTAAAGAAACTTACGGTTACTTTTGCCGACTTGCTTGGCTTCAAAACTTATCATACGGCCAAACAAATGGACCCGGCACCAAAATACCGGTCCCGACAAGCCTTAAATGACTTGGGTCCGCTACAACAAGCTCTAACGGCACAAGGAAAACGTGTATGTGGAAATGACCGGAAGGGTCATTACATCATCCACTACTAAAAAGGACTTTCGTCCTCGAAAGTCAAGGTCAAGGGGGTACCTGAAGGCTCAAACAACTGCGGATACTGGGCCCGCATATCTCTCTCGGTCTCCCAGTAGCCTCCTTGACTGGACGGTGCCTCCACTGAACCTTAACAACCGGGATCTCTCTCGAGACCTCAATCTCCTGACATCTCTGGCCAAAATAGTTGCCGCTCCTCAACAAAGGCTAAATCCTTACCCAATTGAACTGAATCCCACTGCAACACATGAGACTCATCTGGGACATACCGACGCAACATCGAAACATGAAATACAGGAGTATAGCTGAAAACATCGGAGGCAAGGCTAGCTGATAGGCAATGCTACCAACCCTCTGAAGAATCTCAAACGGCCCAATGTACCTGGGGCTAAGCTTGCCCCGCCTACCAAATCTCATCACGCCCTTCATGGGCGATACACGGAGAAACACCAAGTCACCGACACTAAACTCCAAGGCACGAAGCCTACGATCAACATAACTCTTCTTCCTGCTCTGAGCTGCCCGAAGTCTGTCCTGAATCACTTGGACTCGGTCTAAGGAATCTTGAAGCAAATCTGTGCTCTGTGGCCTAGAACCAAAACCATCAAACCAACCTACCGGTGATCTGCAACGCCTGCCATACAAAACCTCAAAAGGTGCCATGGCGATACTCGAATGGAAGCTGTTATTATAATCAAACTCTGCCAAGGGAACAAACTGATCCCATGAACCTCCAAAGTCAAGAACACAGGCCCGAAGCATGTCCTCCAGATTCTGAATGGTCCTCTCGGACTGGCCATCTGTCTGAGGGTGGAAAGCGGTACTAAGATGAACCTCTGTACCCAAATCTCGCTGAATAGCCCTCTAGAACTGAGATGTGAACTGAGTGCCACGGTCTGAAATGATAGAAGCTGGGACCCCGTGCAATCAAACAACCTCACGAATGTAGATCTGAGCTAACCTCTCCGCGCCATAAGAAGTATGAATCGGCAAGAAATGTGCTGACTTAGTCAGCCTATCAACAATCACCCATATGGAATCAAACCCATGAGAAGTACGAGGCAAACCAACAACAAAGTCCATAGTAATCCCTTCCCACTTCCACTCAGGAATGGGAAGTCGCTGCATCAAACCACCAGGTCTCATGTGCTCGCACTTAATCTGCTGACAGTTCAAGCACCGAGATACAACATCCGCTATATCCTGCTTCATACCACTCCACCAGTAAAGCTGTCTCAAGTCTCTATACATCTTTGCTGTGCCAGGGTGAATGGAGTATCTAGTACAATGTGCCTCATGAAGTACCAACTGAATCAAATCACTAATCCTCGGAACACAAAGGAGACTATCGAACCTCAGAACCCCATCTGAATCTAGAGTAGCCCGACTGGTCTCCCCCTGAACAACTCGGTCACAAAGATCACACAACTGCTGATCCTCAAACAGACGACTCTGAATCTGATCAATCAAAGTAGAACAAACCTCAACACTGGCGAGAACTCTGCTAGGATCCGACAAGTCAAGCCTAACCAAACGGTTAGCCAAGGACTGGATGTCCCAGGCCAACGGTCGCTCTAAAACTGAAAGAGAAGCTAGGCTACCCATACTCACTGCCTTCCGGCTCAAGGCATCCGCTACCACGTTTGCCTTGCCCGGATGATACAGAATAGTGAAGTCATAGTCCTTCAGTAACTCGACCCATCTCCTCTATCTCGAGTTCAACTCCCACTGACTCGTGATATACTGAAGACTACGGTGATCGGTGAAGATCTCACAGTGAACTCCATATAGGTAATGCCTCCAAATCTTGAGCGCGAAAACTATCGCCGCCAACTCTAAGTCATGAGTGGGGTAGTTGCACTCGTGAACCTTTAGCTGCCTCGACGCATATGCTATTACTCGACCCTGCTGCATCAACACACAACCAAGACCAACCCCAGAAGCATAACAGTACACGGAGAAGTTCTGCCCCTCAACCGGCAAAGTCAAAACTGGAGCTGAAGTCAATAAGGCCTTAAGCCTCTGGAAGCTATCCTCATACTGGTTCGACCACTGAAATGGGACATCCTTCCTAGTCAGCATAGTCAAGGGTGCTGCTATGGAAGAAAATCCCTCAACGAACCATCGGTAGTAACCTGCTAACCCAACAAACCTGCGGACCTCAGTAACAGTAGTAGGTCTAGGCCACTCACAAACCACTGAAATCTTTCCCGGGTCAACCCAAATCCCATCCTTAGACACCACGTGCCCTAGGAATTCAAGTGAATCAAGCCAAAACTCACACTTTGAGAACTTGGCATAAAGCCGATGATCTCTCAAAGTCTGGAGTATAACCCTCAAGTGCTGCTCATGCTCATCTCTACTACGCGAGTATACTAAGATGTCGTCTATAAAAACTATCACAAATGAGTCCAAATACGGGCCAAGAACCATGTGCATCAAGTTCATAAAGGCTGCGGGGGCATTCGTCAACCCAAAAGACATCACCAGGAACTCATAATGGCCATAATGTGTCCTGGATGCTGTCTTAGGGATGTCCTTCCGCCCTAATCCTCAATTGATGGTAGCCAGACCTCAAATCAATCTTCGAAAACACGACTGAACCCTGAAGCTGGTCAAACAAATCATCAATCCTCGGCATCGGATACCAATTCTTCACTATCACCCTATTCAGCTGCCGATAATCAATACACATGCGCATCGACCCATCCGTCTTCTTCACAAAGAAGACAGGAGCACCCCAAGGTGACACACTAGGCCTAATAAACCCCTTAGCTAACTGATCCTGGAGCTGCTCCTTAAGCTCCCTCAACTCAGCAGGAGCCATACGGTAAGGAGAAATAGAAATGGGCCTAGTTCCCGACTCTAGCTCAATAGCAAAATCAATATCTCTCTCAGGTGGAAGGCCTGGCAGGTCGGTAGGAAACACATCGAGGAAGTCTCTAACCACAGGGACAGACTCAGGAGAAGTAGGGTCAGCACTAACATCTCGGACATATGCTAGATAAGCTAAACACCCACGGGAGATCAACTTCCTAGCTCGAAGATAAGAGATGATCCCAGATGGTGCATGGCTAACAGAACCCTGCCACACAACCGGGGATACACCGGGCACAGCTATGGTAATGGTCTTGGCATAACAATCCAAAACCACACGGTGATGGGATAACCAGTCCATGCCCAGTATCACATCAAAATCTAGCATATCAAGAATCATCAAATCACCCCAAGTCTCTGAATCACCAACAGATAACATACAAGATCTCACAATCCGATCCACTACTAAAGAATCTCCTACTGGGGTTGAAAAAGAAACAGGAACAGATAATGGCTCACTAGCCAACCCCAAGCAAGGAACAAAGTAGGCAGATACATATAAACAAGTGGATCCAGGATCAAATAAAGCCATAGAAGACTGATGGCACATAGAAATCGTACCTGTAATCATAGCATCTGAGGCCTCTGCCTCTGGTCTCCTAGGGACTGCGTAAAACTTACGATGACCTCCACCTGCACGACTGCCATCCTTACCACCTGCTCTGCCGCGCGGAGCACCACCTCTACCCTGACGACCACCCTCTCTAGCCGGGGGCTGAACTGCCCATAAAGGCTCGGCCAACTGAACTGTACCCTGCTAAGGGCAATCTCAAGCAAAATGACCAACCGCACCACAAGAAAAACAAGCCCCTGACGGCCTACTCAGTCGATATGGACCAGCAAATCCCATATGACCACCACGACCTGATGCCCCAGAAACTGTACCCCTCGAAGACTGGCCGCCATAGCCCTGATGGCTGCTCTGACCCTGCTCGAACTGGGTACTACCGAAAGTCTGAAGGGAAGCCTGAACCGATCGG